>JADRCH010000268.1:1868756-2011024 GCA_019843965.1 Rhynchomys soricoides
AAGAAGAAGAAGAAGAAGAAGAAGAAGAAGAAGAAGAAGAAGAAGAAATGAACAGAAAGGAGAGGGAAGGAGTTACCACGGGCCTTCTATGTTAAAGAGGGTTTGAGCAGACTCCAAAACCTGCGAGCATTTTTACAAATAAAAGTGAAAACTAATCATCACCAAAGCCTTTGGTCTCCTCTTCTCCAACACAGGCATAAAACAGAGACCATGCTCAGTGCTTAGGCTAACGAATACATCCTGAACAGTAGTCTAGCCTGCCAGCTATCACCTCCCTAGGGATGTCCATCTACCCTTCTGTCTGGAACCCCATTCTGACTGTTGGGGGGAAATAGCCCTGCCAATGGGATCTCATTTCTCTGAATGGCAATTTTCACTGCATGAATGCTAATCTTGTGGTTAGCTGGCATTGGGATATGTTTTTACTATACCAGATATAAATGTTTATACATATATCTCCTAATGCCTAACCATTATGTAAGAGTGACTTTATTATTATCTACTTTAGAATTTCAAGGTGAATCAGTTGCACATGTTGTCGTAGATCTAGCATTAGACCCCCAGGCTTTGTTTACCCTTGGAGACCAGACATCTATTATCAGCAACTGATTCCAGAACACCTCCTTATTTTCCTGCAGTTTTGAAATATGTGGCACACTTCCCTATGTAATATATAAACTCAACAGGAGGGGAAATTAGTCCAGGAAGCAGCTCACAGCATTTCCACCCTGCAGCAGCTGAGACCACCTCTTTTCTACTTTCTTCGCCCTTACAAAATCAAAGGTCTTCTCCCACCCACACCCATCTGGATGGTGGTCATCTATTGAGCTCTAAAGTTAAATGTGTCCCACTGGAGACAGCCTGAGATGAAGACGAAAGGATGGTTGGTTTGCATATGTCTCTCAGAGAATGATGTGGGCAGCAAGCCTCTTTTGGTAAAGTAGGTCTAATTTAGCCGATTGCCAAGAAAATGAGAACTGGCTGTGCCAATCTGATTATAGAGTAGATTTTTTATAATGGTTGTGTACCATGAGTCTGTGCTCTAAAGGTTTCATTAAAACCATACAATGTGTGATAAAATCATCTTTATGCTGGAAAACATTTATTTAAGGTAAGATTTTACTTTTCTAACTCTTTCAAAGTATATTTATATATACAAAGTACAGCCAAGAAAAGTAATAGTTAATAAACACTTTAAAAGTCCCATGAGAGGTTTGATATAACACTAAAGTTTATTTAGAATCTTAGGGAAAGTCCCACCCATCTCAGTAAACTACATTTCTAATGCAATTTCTACTTATGTTTAGCAGCTGCCTAGTTTTACATCAACTTGATACAAATTAGAGTCATCTGAGAGGAGGGATCCTCAGTGGAGAAAATGCCTCCAGAGGGTCTGGTTATAGATAGGCCTATAGAGCATTTTTGAGAGTAGTGAATGATGGCAGAGGGGCCAGCTCATCATGGGTTGTGCCACTCTTGAGCTGGCAGTCTTGAGTGTTGTAAGAGAACATGCTGAGCAAGCACACTTCTCCAAGGCCCCTCCACCAGCTTCTACCTATGGATCCTTACTGGCTTGCATGGATAGTGGACTACAACCTGTAAGATGGAATGAACCCTTTATCTCCAAGTTGCTTTTGGTCATGATGTTTTATGATAGTAATCAAAATATTTAAGACACACTTGACCATAGTTTAAAATAAGTTTATACCTAACATGACATTTCAATATAAAGAAATTTACAACATAGCCTTTTATCACAGAAAATATAAAAGAAAAATTATGTATTAAGGGAGAGAAGTAGAATATGAAAATAAATATAAAATACATCAAGACAGACTTAGAAGAAGGGAAATATTAATAATGTTCCATTTTTATTTGTTACATATTTGAAAATGACATATATAGGTAAGAAATCCCTTTGGTATTTAGAACCTACTAATTACATATGTATTTTTCTTTCATTTACATTGATATATTCATAACATAATATATTTAACTTTTCTCAGTGTTCATCAACATAACGTAGTTTATATTTTCAGTTAAATTTGTATCCAGAGCCTTCAGTTTGATATTAAAGAATGTGTAGTTCTCCATGGGCTTTCAGACTCAAATAAATACCACATCTTGAAGTCACCCTTCTACTGGTGCTAGGGCCTGACCTTGTGTCATGTGCAGATGAACTTCAAGGTCAGTCTTTTTCCATAAGGTGAAGGCAAAGCAAACTCTAATACCTCCACTCAAAACGTCATCAGCCTGAGGCTTGGGAGATGCTTTAGCTGTTGAGAGCACCCTCTGTACATCTCTGAACCCAAAGTTCATATCCTACTACCCACTTAACAAACCCAGAGTCCTTCAAACACCCATAACTCTGACTCTGAAAGTTCTGATACCCAATTCTGACCCCACATCCACAAGCAGATGTTTGGTCATGTTCATCTTGGCAGTAACTAGAATGTCTTGTTAGGCTTAAGGCAGACACAGAGAGAAGGAAACCATGTCTGGTACAGTAAACCTACATAATTTCTCTTGGCTGTCTTAAAAGGTCAACTTACTACTGACATTCCCTAAACTAACACAATCTCTGTCTTCTAAAAGCCTATCCTTATACCAATAGATAACTATTACTCTCAGCCTCCATCACTCTAGCATCTTTTTGCAACAAAGACAATCACAAAGATTCATAACATGCCAAACTGCAGAGAACAGGGGACTGTGGGTTACCCAACTCCAACTAATAAACCTGCAGTGAAACCTCTACACTTGAGTTTACTTGCTTATGAACTTCTCTTTACAAGTCCAGAGAATGGTAACTCTGATCTGGTAATGTATTCAATGGTGGAGAGAGGGTGGCCATGTTTTCCTCATATAGGGCCCTGGGAAGGTTCTTGAGCAGCCAGTTTCAGTTGTGATGCTAATGTAAGTAAGAATGAATTTCCAAACAGATAACAAACCTAGCCTGTCTCTTCAAGTCTTTCTACTATCTCAAAGCCAAATGCATTATTTAAACAGCATGGAAAGACCTGTTTCTGTTTGGCTTCAGAACACATATGTCTCCATGACATTCATCCTCTTGTTCCAGAATTCTGGGCTGATGGTTTTCAGTCTTGATGGGCTGACTCCTTTCTAGGGGTAGACAACTGACATGATTCTGGCCAATGAGCCACTTGGAGAGATGACTGAATCATGAGAAATGAGGGGGTCTACATGAAGATCTGGAGTGATAGCAGAGCCTGAGATTTGAGATCATTCCTTATCAAAGATGACCTTGTCAGATACTTTATACAGCTTTATACTTACATTTGATTTTATCAGAATTTCTGACTTTTTTTTGTCTAAACCCTATTTCTTCTATCAGAGATCCTAAGCTTTGGTGTTTAAATTACTACTTTTTTTGTCTAAACTGAGGAGACAATGCCCTTTTTGTGTTGAATATTTCCTACAGCCTTTTATGCTCTGGGCCTTGGCCTAAGCCACTGGCCAATGAGTAAGAGCCTCAGTTCTCTAAGAAATAAACATACATGGATAAACAGGAAAAGTTAAAACATAGGGATGAATGTTGAGAAGGCATTCAGCATGAGGATACACTAAGGCAGAAAAGGTTTCATGAACAAAGCAAATCCACACCTGGGTACCCAAAGCTGGTAGACAGAAGGTGATACTGGTAAGATCCTTCAAAACCCCAGGTACCAGGTGCCAGGTGTGAGAGTGGTAGTGGCTGACCACATGCATGGCCCCAGAATCCAAGTGAGGGAGTACAGTGGGTTAGGCAATGCTCAGTCGGTAGGGCAGTGTTGGCAAGGGTGAGTGATAGTGACAAGGACTGCATTTTCTGAATACAGCTAAGAGTTGAGTTTTGCAAAGGTATAAGAGACAAGAAGAACTCTGGGACTCTATCTGGGTTTTATAAAGCTTGCTGTGTCTAGTAGCTAAGCAATAGATGAGTGGAATCATGTAAGATCATGAAAGAGCCAGTGGAGTTTGGGCTAAGGTGTGTTTGGTTCAAAGTGGAAGAATGGAACCTAGTGTTTGGGTTTATTGGGTATAGAGGACATGGACAAGCTGAAAATCTAGACTGTTTCACTGATCTTAAGCAAAATTGGTATAACCAGTGGCTGACTAAATGAGCCCCAAATAAAGGCTTAATCTATGATTCAGACCTTTGGATGAAAAAAGTCCCCAATTGTGAGCTGTAGTTCTGACTGATATTTGCGATCACAAGCAGGTTTACTTTAATCTCCAGTACTCCTATTTTGAAAGCTTTATTAACCATATGAAACAATCCTCATAAATCTTGGATACCAAGAGCAATTTTCAGTGTTAATTAATATTGTTGGATCCAGTTAAGAAGAAAAAGAGAATAAGGTGAATCTGAGAGTAGATCATACACCAGTTCAAACTATCCAGTGGGAGTTCTTGCCTATTAAATCCACTGGTGTTGATGAATACCTATGCCACCAGCACAGGGCCAGACCCTGGGAGGTTTATGGAGCTAGAACCAATAGCAAAGAACCTGAGAAAGCACTGATGAGCCAGGGTATCTGAGAGTTGGAGTGCAGTTCTCAGACATGAGGACCAAGGTCCCAGGATGGCGTATGAACCAAACACTTGGTAGGCCTTTCTGGGAGATCAGATAAGGTTGTAAGATCAGATAAGGTAAGGCCACCTAAGAATGTGCAGATATATTGTTCTTTGACTGTTTCCCTACATTGATGATTAGTTGGTCCTAGTCACATAACATCCTACTGTAGTGCAGTTAGATGCCACCATGAAACAGAAATAAAGGGCTAAAGGGGTATAGGGAAATCAAAGGAGTTTTAAAGAAAGAAATGGGTCTATCTGAAACATGCTGCTGAGAGGGCAAACGAACAGAACAGACAGCCAACTAGATTTAGGAAATTGGGTAAGAAGCACTGAACTGAAGCTTAATGAGCATAAGAATGCTGGGGACGTGAGACGACATATCTATCTAACTGTAGCTGCTTGTATTGTGAGTGTTAATTATGTTACCCCAAAAATGCATTTTCACAGAGGATCTGCACATAGCTTCTGGGAACCAGCCCTCAATTGGTTCTGATTATTAAATAAAGATGCCAGTAGCCAATAGTTGAGGAGGACAGACAGAGACTGGATTGTAGGATTTCCTTGGAACCAAGAGGAGGAGGAGCAGGAGGAGGAGGAGGAGGGGGAGGAGGAGGAGGAGGAAACTCACCATGCTTTAGTGTGGCTGGAGAGAGCAGAGATAGAGGCTGCCATGGAGTAGAGAAGCAAGGAAAGCGACCTGGGCTCTGGGCCAAGAAAGTATGGCCCAGAGGGCTGCACACATTGGTCCAGAGCTGCCAAGAAGGAGCATAGAAGTTAGTAAGTAGTAACTCAGAGTTATTGGTGGTAGGTAGCTTCTAGCAGCACAGAGGCTAGGTAGTTGTCCAGTTACTGTGTTACTTAAGGCATATTAAAATATAAAGACTATGCATGTGTCCTTCATTCAGAAACATAAACCACTGAGGTCGGAAGCAACCCTGTGCTGGGATTTATTAATAAATATTAATTTAACATGTAACTTATTTGCTTTACTCCCAAGCAAACAAATAAACTTTTTGAACAATTTTGCATATTGTTTTTTAAAAAAAGAAAAAAATATGTGACTTACATTTGAAAAGAAACCTTTCAGTAAGTAGATAACTGGTCAACCTTGGTGTAAGTGTGCCCCATAAGTTCCATAACACTTCTTCATAATATGCAAATTAACTTTCTACACATGTGTGATAGGTACCAAATCTCATAGCCGTACAGTATCATGGCATATGCCAACCTTCAGATGAGGATAACCAGATAAATGTATGGACTCTTATCTGTGGATTTGGTCTCCGGCAGGTATTGTTTTACTTTTATTTTCATAGTTATTGGCTGAAAGTATTTGATGTTTTTTAATTCTCTTTTATAAACCTACTAAACTTAAGATAGTCCCTATGTATAGTATTAACATGTTTTAGGGCTACTTTCCCTAGCCCTGTGGGCCTGTGTGCTGGAGGCTTTCCACAGGGATCTCTGGGCTGGCCAAGTGCAAGGGTTCAAACAAAGGGGAGAATGCAAGCAGGGATGGTAGTCACCTCCACCTCGGTTGGTCTCCACAGTTGCTGCCTCGGTTGCTCCAAGACAGTGCATCCACCGCCCTGCACTTAGTCAGGCCCAGGGTTAAGCCAATGAGAGGCTGACTAGCCAGTGAGGAGTGCTGCAAGCTTCTGGTGAAGTTTCAGGAGAACAGACCTCTTTCCAAGCAGCAATGTTACAGCTTTTATGATAGAAACTCTCAGACATCACACCTTTATTTCTTCTGGATAAGACCTCCCATATATAGTTTGGAACAGTCTAATATACAGTTTCGGATGGGTCAGGGTCTGACAACAGGTACTTCCAATTGGCTTGGTCTGAGAATTTAGGGATATCTTATCTGCATGTGGGAGGGCTTGGTGTGCTGCTCCTACGTGACAGACCTCTCTACAGGGGGTTGTGGGGGTCATATCTACTTGACAGGAGCTAAGGGCCTCCCAGGAGCATTGGTAAAATGCCTTCTGGTCCCTTGCAGGGTTAGCCCCACTGGGTTGCCCAGGGTTAAGCCTATGCTTGACCAGGGGCCAGGCTGCCTGTCACAGTCCACCACCCCACATACCCCTAACAATCTATTACTTTGTGTGTGAAACAGGAGAATCTATATTTAAAGATGAGATGTAGCCATCAGTACGCACTACATTAGAAGTGAATATATCCACAGCTCTGGTGAAGGAAAACCAATCAAGCAAGGAGCTTAACAATTACAGTGTTTCCACCAATAACATTAACGTTTTCATGAAGCTCAACTCCAATTATGCACAAAATCCAGTTGCTTTGTTTTAGAGATGTTTCATAAGGAGCATAAAAGAAATCAAAATAAGGATAGAAGATATGCTGAACAAGTTAGATACAAAATCTTTCTACCTCTAATATTTCACTTATTAAAGTAAGCAGTTCTATGATTTGAAACTAAATTAAAGTTAATTCACATTACGTTAGCCTTTAGATTAATCTTGTCTTTTAAAATTCTTATGCCATCACAATTAATGGATGCAGTCAACTCAGTATGATTTGAGGAGAAACCACTTTCTGTCTTCCAATACAATGGTTGACACACTGATTATTCCCATTTTTCAGGTCTCCTGGATCTATCCCCTACTGTAATCCAGATGAAATATTAATTTTTCGAGAATTTCATAGGAAGTAACACAGCTGATAATGTTGAAAATTCTCATTTTTATCATCCACTAGAAGCATGAAAACATTTCTAGAGCATTTTTTCTCATAATTATTCAAAACAAATTATTATCATGATGACCACTTTGTGGAAGGAACCAAATATCTGAAAAGTTCAAAACCAATGGGTAATGGCTTGGATCTAAATTGGAATTTACACTAAACTCTTAGACTCCATCTTCTACTTGCTAGTTTTAATCACTGACCTACTGGAGAATATAGCCATCTATTCGTTCATTAGTAAGTATTCAAGCACCCACACCCACCATATTCAGTGTCCTGTCAATTTTTTATCAACTTAAGCTAGACCCATTAGAGGGACCTTAACTGAGAGGATAGATTAGCATGTAGGCAAGCCTGTGGGGTTTTCCTTGAGTAAGTACTGATCTGGGAGAACCCAGCTCATTGTGGGTGTTACCAACCTTCTTCAGGTGGTCCTTGGGTGAATAAAAATCAAAGCTGAATGTGAGCTGGAAGGGAAGCCAGTAAGCATCTCTCTTCAGGGTCTCTACATCAGTTCTACTTCCAGGTTTTTACCTTAAGTTGCTGACCTAACTTCCCTTCAAAGGTCAGGTAGAATTAAGTCTTTCCTCTGCAACTCATTTTTGATGATGGTGTTTGATCACAGCAATAGAAGATGTCCTGGTATTATATTTCAGAAATGTGAATCAGCATATACAGGATTAGTAAATAGGACAGAAAAGAAGTGCCTGCAAAGCATGTGGGTCATCTGATTTCTTCTATTTTCATCCACATTTACATCTTTTATTTTATTAGATATATTCTTTATTTACATTTGAAATATTTTCCCCTTTCCAGCTCTCCCCTTCAGAAACACCCTGTTCCATCTCCCCTGCCCCTGCCTCTATGAGGGTGCTCCCCCACCCACTCACCCACTCCAGCCATCCCACCCTGCCATTCTCCTTCACTGGTGCATCGAACACCCTCAGGACCAAGGGCCTCTCCTCTCACTGATGTCCAACAAGACCCTCCTCTGCTACATATGAGACCAGAGCCATAGGTTCCTCCATGTGTATTCTTTGGTTGGTGGTCCAGTCCCTGGAAGCTCCTTCCATGGGGCTGCAAACCCCTCAGCTCCTTCAGTCCCTTCTCCTACTCTCCATCAGGGACCCCACACTCAGTCCAATGGGTGGCTTTGAGCATCTGCCTCTGTATTTTTCAGGCTCTGGCAGAGCCTCTCAGAAGACAACTGTATCAGGCTTCTGTCAGCAAGCTCTTTCTGGCATCTACAATAGCGGCCAGGTTTGGTGGCTGTGAATGGGATGGATCCCCAGGTGGAGCAGTCTCTGAATGGCCTTTCCTTGAGTCTCTGCTCCACATTTTGTCTCCATATTGTCTCCTGTAAATATTTTGTTCACCTTTCCAAGAAGCACTGAGGCATCCACATTTTGATCTTTCTTCTTCTTGGGCTTCATATGGATGTGAATTGAATCTTGGGTATTCTAAACTTTTGGTCTAATATCCACTTATCAGTGAGTACATAGTATTTGTGTTCTTTTGTGACTGAGTTACCTTACTCAGGATATTTTCAAGTTCCATCCATTTGCCTGGGAATTTCATGAAGTCATTGTTTTTGATAGCTGAGTAGTATTGCATGGTTACATCTTAATGTTCATGATAGAGCTGAATGTGTCAGGAAAGCAAGAGGCAGAACCATATGCACAATGGCCCTTTTGCCCCCAGACCACCCTCGTACCCCTTTTCCATTCAGACTTTATGTGACCATACATTCTCTTTTGGGAATGTTTATCATGCTAAAACCCATCCCTTTCTTTTCTCCAAGATGCAACCTTAATTTTCTCCCAAACTTACTTTCACAAGCTATCCCTATTCTTTGTTTGTACATGATAGTCCTTCCATATAGGAATATTTTATTTGTTAGGTGTTTTCCTGTTTTCTAACTCTATCACTATTTTTATTAGGGTGATAACTTTGTCACATACAGTACTGGCTGGTTTTATGTGTCAACTTGACACAAGCTGGAGTTATCACAGAGAAAGGAGTTTCAGTTGAGAAAATGCCTCCATGAGATCCAGCTGTAAGGCATTTTCTCAATTAGTGATCAAGGGGGGAGGCCCCCTTGTGGGTGGTACCATCCCTTGACTGGTAGTCTTGGGTTCTATAAGAGAGCAAGCTGAGAAAGCCAGGGAAACAAGCCAGAAAGTAACATCCCTCCATGCCCTCTGCATCAGCTCCTGCTTCCTGAGTTGCTTGAGTTCCAGTCCTGACTTCCTCTGGTGATGAACAGCAGCATGGAAGTGTAAGCTGAATAAACCCTTTCCTCCCCAAATTGCTTCTTGGTCATGATGGTTTGTGCAGGAATGGAAACCCTGACTAAAACACACACACACACACACACACACACACACACACGTACCAGCAATTTAAATGGGCTACCTGACCTATATTTGTTCTGTCTCTTCTTAAGTCAGTGGTTTTACATAACATATCATTTCTATACCACATAGTGTTTATAGAATGGACACCTCTCTTGAGTAAATATGTACACCTGTGTGTATGTTTCCTGCACAACAAATGTGGAATATTTGAGAACCATATTTTCTTGAATCAGGGGTGTCATGAGAGTAAACAAGAATGCCTGTCAGTAGCCAAATATTGCGGAAAGGCTTCTGTGGTTTATGGACTTGACCCTTTGTTTAATTTTCAGAGCTACTATGTGAATGTGAGGTTTTATACCTCATTGTTATGAAAGAGGCTATGCAGCAGGTGAACTTATTCTTCCTTTCAAAAAAAAAAACAAACAAACAAACCCTATTTTGCTACTTCTTTGCTTGTTTGTTGTTTTCTTTTGGTTTTGTTTTGTTTGTTTGTTTGTTTGTTTCTGCTGGTAAGATAATACTGAATTTAAAGTAAAAAAAATTGCCTTCTCTAAGCCTAGAATCTTGAAAGTGACTGCTGGGGAGTTGTTACCCCACTTTGGCTTCTTGCTTTGAGTTATGCCCTGACCTCCAGTGCCAAATCCTTTATACTCCAAGTCCTGTGGTAAAGCTTTCTCCAAAGCACTTATAGATAAGCACAAGAAGAACTGGGTGGCTTGTCTAGATAAGTACAAAGTCTAGATATCAGTATAATTTTCTATGCAATGTTTTAGGGCCTGTGGATAGCTGTGCTTATTAAAGGAAGAAATGTTAGTTAAAATCATGCCGAAGAGTCACATTCACCTACAGTTACTTGATATTTGACAAAGGAGCTAAAACTATCCAGTGGAAAAACAACAGCATTTTCAGCAAATGGTGCTGGTTCAACTGGCAGTCAACATGTAGAAGAATGCAAATTGATCCATTCCCACCTCCCTATAAAAAGCTCAAGTCCAAGTGGATCAAGGACCTCCACATAAAACCAGATACACTGAATCTAATAGAAGAGAAAGTGAGGAAAAATCTCAAACACATGGGCACAGGGCAAAAGTTCCTGAACAGAACACCAAAGGCTTATGCTCTAAGATCAAGAATCAACAAATGGAACCTCATAAAATTGCAAAACTTCTGTAAGGCAAAGGACACTGTGAATAGGACAAAATGACAACCAACAAATTGGGAAAAGATCTTTACCAGTCCTAAATCTGATAGAGGGCTAATATCCAATATATACAAAGAACTCAAGAAGTTAAACTGCAGAAAACCAAATAACCCTATTAAAAAATGGGGAACAGAGCTAAACAGAGAATTCTCAACTGAGGAAACTCAAAGGGCCAAGAAGCACCTAAAAATATGTTCAACATCCTTAGTCATCAGGGAAATGCAAATCATAACAACCCTGAGATTCCACCTCCTTAGTCAGAATAGCTAAGATCAAAAACTCAGGTGACAGTAGATGCTGGCGAGGATGTGGAGAGAGAGGAGCAATCCTCCATTGCTGGTGGGATTGCAAGCTGGTACAATTACTCTGGAAATCAGTTTGGTGGATCCTCAAAAAATTGGCCATAGTACTACCTGAAGACCCAGCTATACCCAGAAGACGTTCCAACATGTAATAAAGACACATGCTCCACTATGTTCGTAATGGCCATATTTATAATAGCCAGAAGCTGGAAACAACCCAGATGTCCCTCAACAGAGGAATGGATACAGAAAATGTGGTACATTTACACAATGGAATACTACCCAGCTATTAAAAACAACAACTTCATGAAATTTGCAGGCAAATGGATGGAACTTGGAAATATCATCCTGAATGAGGTAACTCAGTCACAAAAGAACAAACACAGTATGTACTCACTGATAAGTGGATATTACCCCAAAAGTTCAGAATACCCAAGATTCAATTCACAGACCATATTAAGCCCAAGAAGAAGGAAGACCATAATGTGGATGCTTCAGTGTTTCTTAGGATGGTGAAGAAAATACTCACAGGAGGAAATATTGAGACAAAATGTGGAGCAGAGACTCAAGGAAAGGCCATCCAGCAACTGCCTCACCAAGGGATACATCTCATATATATCCACAAACGTCTCCCGAACTCCTCCACATACCTTCTCCCCAACTTCATGTACTCTTCTACAATCTCACTAATTCCAGTTAGTGATGCCTATATGTGTGTTGAGCATGGGACATCTACTAATGGCCATGCCCTCATAAAAGAGTAGTTCTTTCTCCCCAGCACCTATCGACTAGAACCTCAGCAATGGGTAGGGCCTAGAAATCTCTTCACATCTATGCTGGGTTTTGACAGTTTTGATCTTGTGTGTGTCTGTGCAGATAACCTCTATTGTTCTGAGTACATGAGTGTGTCTAGAAGACAGCACCTCTCCCACCTTCCACCTCCTCTTAGTCTCTCTGTGTGTGTGTGTGTGTGTGTGTGTGTGTGTTCTAAACATCTGACATTTTTTGATGCATGGGTCTCAGCAGGACCTGAAAGTACTCTCCATGGTAGGCAGCCAGTGGCAGAAATGGATATAGATGGAAGGTTTCATGTAGGGACCCCAAAGCAACACCCTGCCACTGCCTGATGCTGGCTGCAAATTGGTATGAAGGGCATCCACACCAGAAGACAGGCTGGCAGTGGCAACTGTGTGCCTGGAAGGAAAAGGAACTTGGTGTTGTGAACAGCCAGCCTGTATCTGCCAGAGGGCTGGCATAAGTTGTTTAACAGCTCCAGTCTTACATCTAAAATGACTGCTTCCAGCAGAATAAATTTCTCTACAGCAAGCTGTGATAAATGTTATGAGTCTATATTTTATTTTATAGCACCTCTGCTCCGTTCCTTCTAAATTGCCTTATTGCGTTTCATTATGGGCACTAATGATGAATTAAGTTGGACTGCTTAATAATTAAAAGTATCTCTAGGAAAAAGCCATCTTCTCACTTGGAGGAAATCTATTTGGCTTTGTTCACAGCAGCTAAGCCCAGTGCAGGAGAATGGAAGTCCTTCAGAAATGAACAGAACTCACAATAAATGACATTGACAAGAGCGTTTTGCTTGTGACTGTGGTCTATGGACTTGAGAGTTCAAGTCCATAAGAGCTCTTTTGACCAAAATAACACAACATGGTATGATCTTCTCATGACAGTTTGCGGATGATCAACCCAGAATGAGCTGACATGTTTGGAAGAAAACTTTAGAAAGGACCAATTTATGATGCATATTTGGAAAAAGATGGAGGAAGGACTCCCTAGTTTGTGATCAAGCATGTTACCTAATGTCAGGCAATACTGTAGCAGTTAGGCCTGGTTCTTCCTCCCGGCCACATGCTCCCAGAAATAAGACTCAGACTCAAAATATGTTTACATATACATTGGCTGTATAGCTAGGTTCTTCTCTGATTAGATCATAATTTTATATAACCTATTTATTCTGATCTACATTCTGCCACATGGCTGGTTACCTGTGTTCAGGTGCCATGAGTTCATCTTGTCACATCTTCCAGAAAACTCTCTCTAGCCTGGCACTATCCCAGAGTACTTTTTGCCTCCTGGATGTTCTACTTCCTATTTCCTGCCTAAGCCATTGGCCGTTAGATTTATTATTGACAAGTACGACATCCATACAGACATCAGATATTCTCTCTACCTAGTGACATCTGAACTCTGACATCTTTGGTACATCTGTTTATTTTGGTTGATTGGAATTGGGATGAGAGGAAGTATGAGAGTACTCGTGTATATGTTAAAGTGTCTGTGAGTGCTTTCCTAAAACAAGCTCTGGTTTTCACTAGACTTTCCTAAGGGTCTGTGGCATTCCCTTTAGGGCTCAGGAGTTTGCTGAGGTTAGAAGATGTGAAATTTATGATCACCAAAATCATGGTGCATATGGTTGCTTTTAAAAAGTTGAAGTCTTCAGGCCCAGAAGATGACATTCCAGAATGCTAAGAAGCAAGAGCATGCACCTCTGAATCTTTCTGTAAGATTTGCTCTTGCACATATCCATTAAGCACAGGGTCCTTGAGTGAGTTTTCCACACCTCATGCTCTGCTTACACACACTCATGGACACAAGGAAGCTGCCCCAGCTGGAGGGTGAGCTTGGGAAGCAGAGATGTAGGACTCAGCAATGGTGCTCTAGGCTCAGGTGAAACAGGCACAGGAGGCAGAAGCCTGCCCCTTCTTTTTGTGATCTCAGAGGAGAATGAATCTCTTTGTCTGCTCTATAAAATGAGGACTCATGATCCTCTTTCTTTCTGCTGGAAGAAGAATAAGGTAAACAATGCATTTTATGGTAGTGCCTGAGTCCTAGTAACATCTCAGTAAGTGGTAGTTATTATTTGGGATCATGAAATATCTGAGCGTGTCAGGCATGAGATGGATTAGACTCACTGTGGGTGGCCATGTGGGAAGAACAGGCATCAACAGGCCTGATTTACAAGATACCACTCAGCTTAGCATAGATAACGTTTAATAATCATAGAGAAGGATAAACACAGAGCCAGGGAACAAGATAATGAGCTCCCATGATAAGTCATACCTGAATACTTCTTTAATCAGTATTCCAGAAGTGTCCAGGAGCCACCCTGGAAATAAGTCAGAATCCTGGTTAGGGTTGGATTGTTCCTCTCCTTCTCCTGCTTTTTGCTCCCTCTCTATATACCTGTCTTTATCTTTCCATTTTTACTGTTAAGAAAAACTTGTTTTGAAAGAGTCATTCATGAAATTTCTCAACTCCAGGAAGAAGTTTGTATGATTAGAAAGCTATCCCACAGGATTCTTTGAATAAAAATGTAAGCCATATTCCTTTGAGTTCAATACCCAAAGAAAGTGATGATTCTTTGCCTTGTTGGAGAGTTTCTACTGAGCTTTATTTGTTTAATAAACTATTGGGATGAGACAAATGTATGGGAGATCTACTTCCCTCTTTAGGTTAGCTATGTTAGTGATTCTAGAACCAAGAAAAGGGTAGACCTTAGCTTTAAGCTTCACAAAAAAAAATACACTTTCATGAAAACATTTTGCATTCTTTTTTCTAGAATAGCAGGATTAAAATTATCTGTTCTCTACAAAAAGTACTATTTAGAAAACTAGGTTAAGTCGTATATATCACAGTTTGTGAAGACTGATGTCTGTGACTTCTTTTCCATCAGAAGAGTCATACACCCTTTGTCTGGTCAGCTGGATTCTGCTCTGTTTATAGACAGAATCTTGCTATGTGTCTCAGAATAGCATCATAAATCGCCTGCCTCAGTGACTGGAGTGCTGAGATTACAGGTGTGCCCCCAGTCCTTGCCAACATAAAATCGCCTGTCTTAAAGTGAAATGCACTTATCTGGGCTTATACAGTGATGGGCATAAAATTAAGCTGGTCATTAATATTTGTCTTTATATCCCAGCTTCATATGTCAGCTCTGAAGGAAGATGAAGGGATTATCCTGATGATGATACTAGTTATAAACTTGTAAATAAATCGTCACTATGCCGCCCACTAAAGTTTGGGCCCTACTCATTGTCTTAGACACTGAATATCTTAGGCTAGTGGTACAGGCCTCTAATCCCAGCCACTTACTAGACAAAGGCATAAGGATGACAAATTCAAGGCCAGCCTAAGCTATATAAGATAGTTTAAATCAGCCTAGTTAATTTTGTAAGACCTTGTACAGTTGGGCTGGGGATGTAGCTGAAGGATAGAGTGTTTGCCTAGCATGAACAAGGTCCTATGTTCATTGCTCTATACCTCATGGTGGAAAGAAATTGTAGAATTGTTTGAGACATCAAATTATACTCTCTTCAAGGGCAGTATGTCTGTATTTATTGTTATGCACTGGAAATACTTGAGTTGAGTACCAGATATAGACGTTATCTGGCTATAGACATGAGATGGGCTTGGCTGGCAGCTCTGACCTCACACAGAGCCACATAGCCTGTGATGCTAATTAATTAATGTTAGAAGTAAAAGTTTCTCAGATGAAGCCTGAGACAGAAAGTTTCTACATTTTTTTTTTCTAGCATTACTTACAGACAGATCTCTTGAGCATTATTTGCCAGGGCTTTTCTGAGTTATCTTAGTGATATATGGGTCCTGGATTTCTGAACTATTTCTACTCACCCTAGTCTTACAGAATCATAATTTGAGAGATACTAGAGGATTATTTGAGACAGGAAAGTACCTGTGGCCTTGTCAGGAGTGCACAGGCTGCTCATGGGAAAAGACCAGCAAACTCCCTATGTTTGCAGCATTTAGCACGTGGAATACAATGGCCAGAATAAGTGATTTTCAGTTCTCACAGAATCAGAACTGGCCTATTTTAAACACATACATAGTGCAAATATGTCTAATTCTGATTTGTTTCTGTGATACTTCATGTTACTATGTGTAATTTTCATTGTTGGCTGGTTTGGACCAAGAAATGCTTAGGACATTAGCGTGACACAAATTTGGATATGTCCATTGTCCATGAAGGCAGTTCAAAGGAGGGCTAAGAGTGGAGATCCACCTTGAAGATGGCTAGCACAGTCTGGGGTGCTGAGGTTGCAGTCTTAATAAAGGAAAGTAAAAAGGAAGAAGCCAACTAGGAGCTGGCACTCTCCGTTCCATGGCTTCTGAAGTTCTGAAGTATCAGTAAGCAGCCTCTGTTATGGACAGGACTTGGTCCCACAACAATCTCTCCATGCCATGTTAGACCATAACATGCCTTTTAAACCATGCACCCAAATCAACTGTCCTAATTTAATTACGTCTGGTAAGGCATTTGGTCACAGCAATGAGAAAACCATTTGGTAGACCATTTTTTTTCCTAAGGTGGACCTTGGCCTTGTGTTGTGGGTCCAGCTGTGTGGAGCATTCTGACGAACCCATCATTTGACTGGAGAGAGCTGACATGGAAGACTGAAGTGGCTATTTTATGGTGTATGTGAAAAGTTGGAACAAGATCTCACTGAAGAGGCACTTCTGACTTTTGATTTTAGATAGAAGATGCTAAAGTTGTAAATAAGGACAGGATATTCTGAGAAGCTTCTTTTGAAAATCCCATAGACACTAGCTGTCCAGAAATGTAAGTCAAATACGTGATTTTAACATTTTTGGCACTCACATTGACAGAGGTGACTCTAATTTCTATCATTTCAATGACTTTGAAATATTCAATATTAACATTGACTATAAATAGGTCATTGATATTAATAATTACCTGACATACTTTACACCCTTCTTCCTTATCATTAAATATATGTGCTTCATATGTACAGTGTACCTCATTTCTCTGGTGACTGGTGGTTTTCATACTGGGGCAGCCTAAAAGTTGTGCTCTCAAATTGCTAAGAAATCTTTTCTAATCCACTACAGCAGTTTCCACTTAGAGAGAAATGTCCAAATTTTGTTTCTTGAAGAAGCTTTTTAAGTCCCTCAGAAAGGGAAAATTACACATTTGGCTGTGATGTATACACTTGCGTACAGCAGCACTGATGTTGTATGTGACTCTGGATCTGTTCCAAGTGATACATGAGATGAGGTGACATTTTTAACCATAGTGAGCCCACCAAACAGCTCTCTGGAAATGCTTCTGTATCGATCCTGGGTCTGTACAAACATAGGTGAGGAGGTGGAGCATTAAATTGAATGGTCAGCCTGTAGAGATGTTATCTCAGGAGAAAGAGTAGGATATCTGGAACCAGGAAGTGGAGCTGGAGAAGGAAGCTGTGGCACATGGCAGGAGAGACAGTGAGCAGAAGGAGACTGGGAGAAGGAACAGAAAGAGGCTGCAGGCTGAGATGGTGTGACAGAGTGTTTCAAGAGTAGAAAGTATGCATATGGTATGGGAGGTCTGCTGGCTCTGGGAGACAAGAAGAGTTAATAAAATCCAGGTCTGCCCATGGTGACTTACTTCAGTGCAATGAGAACTGAGAACATAAGCAGAGATGTTTGTGTTAATGTTTGAGAGGAAAAAGCCTTCCCAGGAAGCAGTAACACTGTGCTGTAAGAAAAGAAACTCTGTGACCTGGAGGCTGTGGCCGTATGCTTCATTTTAGTCACTGGGACAAGGGTCACACTGCTTTGTCCCAGACCCCACCTCAGCTAATCTCGGGTGTTCCCCCAGGGCTTTTCCTGTGGGGACCTAGCATCCTAAGGAGGACCTGGGAAGAAGTTCTGATCTTCTCTGATTTTATGATAGAGGCTGTGGCTGGTCGTTATCCCCCTCCCTGACAGAATGTAGAGCTCTCATCTTCTGTGATACACTTGCTGAGCTGACTGCTGGTCTAGTGGCAACATGGTACTCCTGGGCATGGTACAGCCCAGGAGACAAAATCATCATGTGGAATGTATGGGAGTCTATGCTGCTGATAGGAGTAGAGAGAAAAAGGAAAGAAAATTTTTTACCCCTCAGAAAGCTGATTAGACATTCATTTTATGACCTACTCTCGCCTGTCTGCATGTTTTCTATTCAAAAGAAGACTTCAAGAATACAAGAGAATCTTCTCACAATAAACCCAAATGAGGTGTCCATTAGTGAGTGAGGTGTCCATCAGTGAGTGAGGTGTCTATTAGTGGGTGTTATGCTTAAGTTATAACACATGCACGAGGAGACCCTCCACCAGGAAAACAATGACTCTCAGAAATGTGTCACTTAGTCAGAGAAACATACCATTAAACGTAGCATGCTTAAGCTGAAGGGGCAGAATGAATTCATAGGAAGAACCAGTGGATTTTGGACATAGAGGGTCTTGCTCACAGGTTATGGAAAGATTTGGAGGTGATCTGTATGGTTTTTTACTCACTGTATACTAATAAGACTTATGGTAACACAGAGTGTGAAACTGTTCCAAACTTTTCAAGTAGGAGCTATAAGATTTGTGCATTTTATGTAAATTGCAGCCTAAAGAAAAATTGAAGATATAAAGACACCATAATGAGCTTGGACACTTAGCATGCCAATTTATTTTGAAATATGTCAAGAAATCAGTTTAACTGACTGATAGATGGTCAAATGGACAAGATGTGATCAAGTGAGTACAGCAAGGATTGAGAGTGGAATGTGGGGTTCACTATATAATTCCTCAACTTTTTCTATTTGAAAATGTTCAGAATAAAGTTGTTGAAGTACATGGAACAATTTGTAAACTTGGCTGCCTTAGAGAAAACAAACTAGGTTCCTACACTTTGCAAGAAATAAAAATTCAAAGTGAATCACAAGCCAGAACGATGACATTATAAAACCTATGGGGCAAGCAGGGAGGAAAAGCACTAATGGCCTTGAATTCTACTTTAACTGTGACACTGAGAGCCATAACTCAAAAAAGAAAACTTAGGTAAGTCGAAAGAGTAGAATTTTAAATTGCATCCTAAAGAATGAAATGTTAAAGTAAAGGGAGAATGCTGGGTAAGAGAAAATGTTTTCAAATCTCAGACTTGACAACAACTTAAAACTCTGTACTGAGAGACAAAGATTTGAAAGCATAGCACTGAAGATTGTAAATACATGTTTAATGCATTGCTCTCCAGAAAGGCGTACCCTCTGCCTTCCACTCCCTAAATACCCACCAGCAAGGAGGCAAGTGGTGCATGGTTGTTTTGCCTGTGTGCAGTCCCAACACTTTGGGGACTGAGGCAGAAGGATTTCGAATTTGAGGTCAGCCTAAGCTGCATCACTAGTAAGACTGTCTTGAAACAAACACAAACAAAATTCAAGTATTGGTGAGAATGTGGCTCCTCAGTCACAGCCAGAGGAATGTAAAATGATACAGGTATTTCACGTTCCTCATGTTTTGGAAATGTCAAGCATAAAATAGCCATGGGACCCATCATGCCATGCACGAGAGGTAAGGACTCAGATCTGCCAAAAGATTTGCAGATGAGTGTTCACAGAAGTAACAATAAAAAGAAAGAGAAGCAATCTAGATCCCACTAGCTGCAGACAGTGGAAGAAAATGTCAATTTGTAAGATAGACTAGTACCTGCTCCTTTGCAAATGGAAGGGGTCAGACCTTTGTCCTGGACTTTGTACTGGATCCTGCTGTCTCTATGGTGTATCCTGGAAGGGAAATCTACTGAGACAGCAAATAAGGAAGTAGTTGACTGTGAGGAGACAAGAACCTGTGAGTGAACAAGGAGTGAGGGATGCTGTGGGAGAGTCCTGCGAGTAGGCTGTGGTACTCATGCAGTTCTTTAAGTTTGGTGATGGTCATAGAGGTCTACACTGAAAGCCACGATCACAGGGCATGGTTGTGTTTATAAAAAGATACAGAGAGAGGGGGTATGTTCTATGGAGGTGTGGTGAGAGGTGGGGGAAGGGCTGAGCCAATGTTGACGCCTCCTTTCTCCCTGAAGGACCAGCCACAGGATGGTAGAGGATAGGATAGAATTGATTCAGGGCATGGGGAGGGGAGTTAAGAGCATAGTAGAGGCAGAGAAAGGCAGAAGGGAGAGAGAGAGAGAGAGAGAGAGAGAGAGAGAGAGAGAGAGAGAGAGAGAAGAGGAGTAGAGGCTGGCCATGAGCATATGGAGAGGGGGAGGGAATGGGAAGAGAGTGGGAAAGGGAAGCAGAGAAAGAGCAAGAGAGAAACAAAAGACCAAGGGGCGGGGCAAGCAGCTCCTTTTATAGTGTCAGGCATACCTGGGCTGTTGCAAGGAAACTGTGAGGTGGAGCTTAGACAGAATTCTAACAACGATCATATCCCAAAGATGTCTACAGTGCCATGTAATAAGAATAGAAAGCAAACTTGGGCTCACTCAAAAGCCACCCAGAATAATTTCTTCACTAGACAATGGAATTTAGTCCTTCATCTCACTTTGAGGTGCCATAAAGTCACTTAATCTCTCTGTGACTGTGTTTTTTTCTATGAAATGTCAATGATAGAGTATTACCACCTATGTATGTTAAGAAACCAGCATGAGATAAACAACACTAACACACCAAGAACTTATTAAACTTGACAGCCATGGTAATGGTGGTGAAGGAAACCTCTGCAGAAATTTACTGTTGATTTTTACTCAGAGTTTGTAGACTTGAAAATAAGTGTGTTCTTGTGTTCTCTAACACTTGCTACCCAGTCAGTCCTTCTTCACCCCCGTCTTTCTTTCCTTCCTTTTCTTTCCTTTTTTGGTTTTCCAAGAGAGGATTTCTCTGTGTAGCACTGGCTGTCCTGGCTCTCGTAGATGCTATTTCTTAAAGGACATAAGGTCAGATGCTCTTACCTTCCACATTTACTCTACTTCCCCATTTGCCCCATCCTTTCGTTTATTCTCCTCAGACCTTTGGAAAAGAGCACTATCATATATAGTTCCTGCAGTGCTGCTGAGCTCTGGTAACAAGTTTCCACACACTTACAAAAGAGAAAGGACACAGAAGCTAAGTGAAGGACTGGGCTCTTCACCTATGGAGAGAGACACATGGGTTTTATTCATGTGCTCTCTTGTGATGAGTTGCCAGACACTGATTTGATTTTCCATGTGTCTCAGGATGTCATTCTGAGTTGATGTGAATGAAGTCCCTAGTAGTCTCTAGATAGGAAAACAGCAGGTATTCTTAAATTGGGGATTGGTATCAAGAATGGGTTGTAAAAGACTCATGTTTTCATTTACAGAGATTGTGGGCATCCTAGTTACACACTCTACAGGCTGACTTAACGTTTATCAGGCAATAAAAAGCCATTGCTTTACTTTTTCTGAGGCTAACAGTGAGTTCTGCCTACTAGCAAGTGTTCTCCAGTGGAATCCTGCTGATGTCTTTCAGTGTGACAATTAGAAGCTCAGCTCTGTTTATGCACACGAGGAGTGTGGGAATCCTCACCAATAGTCAACCTCTACCCCCAATTAGGGCCAATGTTTTCTTAATCATTAATAATCCTGTTAATTGGTAGAGCAAATGTTTTCGGTAGGAAGATAGCTTTACTATCTGCTCAAAGCAGAAAGATTGCATGATTTAACACGACCTCTCTGAAGCAGTAAACTCAACCTCTGTCTTTGCTATACTCACCTCTATTTCCATTTAAACATTCTAGCTGTCAGCTTCATAAGGTTTAAAATCAGGTTAAAGTGGTAGAATTCCTAGTTTTTTCTTCTCCAGATAGAATTTAAGATTACAGTGCTCACTAGTCACCTCCCAGGACAGGAACATGGCTTTCTGCTTCTATGGTATGCTGAGATAGACCCTGGTTTTGTTAAGTACCGTTCCATCCTGCACTTGTACTCAGGAGTCCAAAACTCCCCCTAGACTGAGCCTACTGCCCACAACTCAGCTGTGTCCTGCCACTCTGGCAGATCTTCTTAGCTTTGTCATCTTCCAAGTGTCACAGTTCCATCCTGTTTAGTTCATATGATCTGAATCACAAATCAAAGTCCCTTTTACTCCTAAGCTCTCACTGGCACCACAGCTCACCCTACAGGCCCCTTCACTTGGTGACAGCCACACCTGCAAGTCAAAGCTCAACCAACACCTCCTTAACCCCAGCAGGGGAAATGGCCAAGGCTTGCTTGTCACATCTCTGTGTGTCTCTTTTAAATGACATGGCAAGCCTACGTATACAATCTTCTACTGCAGATGAGAAAGACAATTGTGAAATTTTAAAATTCTACTTAATTTAATCAATTTGTGGTTGAAACACTGCTGACCCCATCAGAGACAAAATCCCAGCTAGTTCATCCACACACTGCTGAATCGCTGGACTCTGAGAACGGCTCCAAACACAAATGAAGGAGTGGTTTCTCATGCCACAGGAGCACCATGCTTTCCACTTTTGTCATTTCCTTCTGCTGAGATCTACTGCAGTGATTAGTGTGAGACCCAGTGACCAATGCAGTAACCCTTTAATGATGCAACAGTTTTAAGGAGCAGCACATGCCCTGATTCCCTCTTGTTGGGACTCTGGAGTGATCTAAGACACTACATCTGGATGCAGTCCCTCCTGGAGATATGGGCGCTAACCCCACTTCTGACAAATGCTCAGTTGTGGAATTAATTAATTTATCTACTTGCTGAAGTGGGATTGTAGATTGGATATATACTACTTATTGCCCAGGCTTCATTCCTTGGGGATTTCAGTAGACAGTAATATCTGCTGCCATTTGTCATTGGGGTCAGAAAATGTAGCCAGGCCTCCATAATGTAGCTGTCTAATCCTGTGAGCTGAGGAAAGCCTATTTCAGCCAGGCGTCACTCATGTGTAACTGTTTGTTCCATTGCCCTCCTTTCGTGGAAGAGCTATCTAGTGAAAATACTTCTGATGTCAAAGGTTAAGAAGAGATACTCTGGAATCCAACAACTTAGTTTTGCCAAGGACTTCTGTAAAAGCTGTGACCAAATGCTTTTCTTCTTCGGAGTCTCCCTCTGGACAGCAGGGAACCAGGCTCAAGATTATTATTGTCAGCCTGGCCAGGGATGATCAAACTCTACCTAATCTGGAGTTAAACATATCAGAAAACTAATTTAGTAATTATGCAGCTAAAATATTAACTGACAAAGAGAGAGCATTTTTCCTTTGTTTTCAGATTCCTTATTTACAATCCCACTTTGCTTCCAAGATGACTTGCTGCCTGGATAACAAAAGCCATACAAACAATGGAGATGTGCAGACAAGGGTAAAAGGTCAAGAGACTGAGTATGCAAGCTATTCATTCAACACATTATTTTCTCAACTGGGAAATCTACTGCAAAACTGAACTGAGATCAGAAGGGTGCTTCATAAATATATAGGTTAATTCCAGCAATCTCTCTGAAGTGCGTAGATAGCAAACCTCTCTGTATTTCACTATAATGGCCCAGCTTAATTTCTCATCTTTTCTTTCCCTCCCTTTTAAAACATTGCTGAGACTTTAAGATACTCATTGTGAATTAATTTGGGATTTGGCATAATAACATTAATCATGCTAAAAGAATTCATTTGACAGTAATGCAGTATAATTAGTGATGTGCTAAATCCGTTGAGATCTACCAATAATTATAGAATCGGTATTTTAAAACCTTATATAGGCACTTCTTTTTCTTTTTCTTTTCTTTTTTCCCCTTTTCTATTTTGAACCTGCAACATGTAGAGGCAAAGTTTCAGCTCTGACAATTTGCTTTTAGATATGAAGCAAAGGTATCAAGATTTAGCACTATCCCCAAAAGGCCCTGTGCTTAGGGCAAAGCGTATGAATTGCCTTTGAAAAGATTGTTTAATCCCACAGACAACTGAATAGATCACGTAGAATTACTGGGAAGGCTTGAGAAAATAAATGTAATCGAGCAAACATAGACCTTAAGAGCAGATGAAGCTCAAAGATTCTAAGTACAAGGGACTATTTGGATGCTTATGTATAGACTCTCTTTTAAAAGCACTAAGAGTGGATGGGGAGTGGGAGGAAGGAATGAAAGCAGCTTTTGTGGTTGCTGATTTTTATGTATTGCGACAGTACAGGCTCTTGGAAAATAATAGTCACCACATTGCGTCATTCCTCCATAATAAAAACTGAGGCCTAGTTTGTGGCCCCCTATGGATATCTTAGAGGACAATGGGTTAAGTGAACTAAGCCAGACACAGGTATACACAAATAAGGAAAGATTGGGCAATCTCACTTGCATAATAATCTACAAGAGCTTGTATCACAGGAGATAAGGGTAGAGGTTACCAGTGTTTATGATGGTGGAGAATGGAGAAGAATAGGAGAAGCTGGACTCTTGTCATTGAAATGGCAACCAGAGGAAGGTTCAGTAGGGGCCCTCTTAGCTCTACTCACTTCTCAAGCCAAATGTTTCTGGCACAAGAAACTAGTAGAGAGTGGGATTGTGTTGTATGTTCTAGTGTTGTGTGTTGACTTGCTTTTTGTTTTCTTTAGCTTGATCATTTTCTTACCTAACTCAAGCAGACTTTCAGAAAGGAGCCATGGCTGGTGGTTTCTGTTGGTACCCTGAGTACCCAGGACTATTTACAGAGACAATGGAAATCCTAATATCTTCCCCTGGTTACAAACTCAGGGAGGTAGCTTGACCCAGTAATGTTCTAGGCCTAGCTTCTCTCTTCTTCCAAATTTGTCTGGTTGTTATCCATTCACTATTTGTTAGAGACAGGGTCTTGTTATGTAGTCCAGGCTAGCCTATAACTCACAATTCTCCAGCTTCTGCCTCCCAGTGCTGGATTGATAGTGTGATCATGCCTGGCTATCAACTTACATTGTGTATGTGTGTGGGGGGGTGCATTTTGTCCTAAGGTTCTAGGTCAAATACTTCATTCAGTATCTACATTAACTAGACTATTGGATTCGAATTAAACCTAGAAATTCCAAATACATTCAATAAAATTTGTATAAAATTTGTTTGACATTATAAGGGAATGATTTGGTTTGCTTTGTGTTTCTGTCTTCTGAGGCCCAAACATTATTTTTCATTGTGCTTGTAAAGATGGCTTTTCAAATGAACAGTTGCATGTAACAGAACCATTTCATAGGGCTTTCCCCTGGTTTTCCAATGGCAAAGGCACAAGTGCCCTGATCTTGAAAAAATTAGAGCCCAAAGTACTGCATTACATCTGCTTATTTAATAGATCTTAAGCATCCAAATCTCTACAGTTCTTTTGATAGGAGGCAACCACATATGTTCAGAGCTCAGCAGCATGGTGATGAACACGAATAGCAAGACCTAATCATATCCTAATGTCTACTGAGAAATTCAGTTATGAAGCCTGATTTGTGTGGGGTACCACTCACCACCCAGCTTTTGTTGAGAATGCTAATCCTGTGGTAACACTTCCTTAAAATGTACATTATGGCCAGATAGATGGCTCAGCAGATGAAGGAGCTTGCTACTCATCCTGGTGACCTGATTTAATCCTTGGGATAAACATGGTAGAAGAAGAAAACTCCTGAAGGTTGTCTTCTGGCCTCTACACATGTGCCATGCCACATTGAGTTAGCAGTAGTGAAAGTGTTTGGCATTTCCACCAAAACCGGCTGGCAGAGTCTGGAACATCCCTCTGCTTTAGAACAGAAAGAGCCAGCACTCAGAAGGCATCACCTTGTTCTGTAGAGGAAGTGCTGCCCCACTACTTTTGTACAAAATGATTGCCTTATATGCTAGACTCAGAGGCATAAAAGAAAACCAAGGAGTCTAAGTAGTTTTGAGCAGAGCACAGTAAAGCAAGGGCAATGCTTACTGAGGATAGAAAAGTAAGTTGTAAAGCTGAACGTCCCTCCTGCTGAAATGCTGAGGGCTAAGTGGGTTCAGGCCATTGGAACCCAGGGAAGAGTGTCAGCAACCAACGTTTTCCATACACAGCATCAAACATAGAAAATGGTTGGGGAACCCTTTAAAATTATCCTTTGTCTCAGAAGAATAGCAAATATTATTTGAGCCAAAAGTATGGTCTGTCTTTTGTGCATCTAAAAGACAGTCAGCATGGATAACAAAACATCATCAGTGTGTGAATTGTGCCTTCACTGGAAAGAAGGTGAGACTGCAATTCAGTGGGTGGTCTCTCACTGTTCAAATGTCTTATACATCACAAGGATCATCTGCAGCCTTGAAAGTCATCCCTTCCAACTAAGTGATGGCTTCTCTTTTTCTTGTATTTGTAATTGATTTTTATGGAGAATTGTTTTCCTTAAGACCCTGAAATCACAATTTTAAAGAGACTCACATATCATTTATTTTAAATGAGTAATGTTCTCAACATTCCCATCATGGAAGTTATCTTAGTTTGGATTTTATTGCTGTGAAAAGACACCATGACTAAGGCAACTTTTATAAAGAAAACATTTAATTGGGACTAGCTTACAGTTTCAGAGGTTCAGTCCATTAACATCATGGTAAAAAGCATCACAGGCAAACATGGTGCTGGAGGAGCCAAGAGTTCTACATCATGATCCAAAAGCAGCCATGAGAGGACTCTCTTCTTTGGCAGGCAGCCATGAGGAGGGTCTTTTTTTCAGCATTGGGTGGAGCTTGAGCACTAAGAGCCCTCAAAGCCCACTTACATGGTGACACACTTCCTTGAACAAGGCCACACCTAATAGTTCCACTACCCATGGGCCAAGCATATTCAAACAACTACAGAAGTTAATTGTAAATTATCTCACGACCTTGCAACTTGTCTGACATTAGCTCTGAAGACAGGGAAGAGTTGTTAATAAGACCAAATTGAAAAATTTAGGGTGAAAAGTAATCATCATCTTTTTAAAAGAAGGAAAATTAAATCTTAAACATTTGGGACATGGGCGTGGGGAATCACAGCTAATTCATACTGAGTAATCTGTAGTATATATGTGGTAAATACTTCCCAAAGTCCTGATCAACTGTTCTCTGTGTAAACAGACAGCTGTGCAGAGACCCTTCAGTACCCCTCAACCTACAAGTCTACATGTATGCAAAAGGATGCACATCTGCCTTCTACATAAGCCTGAAGGCCAGGGTCGGGGTCCTGTGCTCTGCCCACCAGTCTTTCTAAGACTGTCATATGCAATCGTATGATATAAGGCTGGGTAGGGAACAAAGGCTTCCAAAGAGCAATTCTCAACAACCCGGGTCACTGTCCCAGTCACTCTGATTATGTGACATCTGTCTAAACTCAATCTTTGCACATTCTCATTTAGTGTTTGTGGTATTTTCAGCTCTAATCTTCCTTTACAGAAAGAGTCACTAACTGCTTCTACTTGGTCTTGGGGACAGTTGGCTGGCTCTGTAGCATCCCTTTACAGATGGCTAAGCACATTCTCATCTCTGAAACCTTAACTTAGAAGCCTTCTGATGGCAGAGTATTTTCCTTTAATTTATCCCGTCTTTTTCTCAGCATGTAAAAGCTGTCTTACTTTTCATTAGTAACCCCCAGACTTGGCTTGCTTGAGGAAAACAGTTACATATTAAGACATAGCAAATCTGGTGCAATCAAAATATCAAAAATCTTACTCTTCCCTGAGAATGATCATTGAAGGTACTATAGCCATGTTCTCTCGTAGTCATTGAAATGCCTGTTTTGTTTGGAAAAAAAAATTAGTAGAGAACACATGACATTAAAAAAAACAAAACAAATCATGATTTGTTTCCTTGGGTTCAACCTGCCAAATTCTCAGGGAGGGAGGGAGGGAGGGAGGAAGGAGGGAAGGAAGCAAGGAAGGAAAGAAGGAAGGAGAGAAAGAAAGGAAGAAAGAAAAAAAGAAAGAAAGAAGATAGAAAGCTAAAGAACTCTCTGACACTGTTCATCTATTTCAAAATTAAGAGTTGAATCTTCTCTTATAAACACTGTTCTAGATCTTGGAAGTGTAAGGTTAAAAATAACAACAGCTAAACACCCATTCCTCTCCCCTTTTATCTCATCTCGAAGATCTCTCTGGTACTTAGTGAGAGGCATCTTCCAGACCCTCTACTTTGCAAACAGCCCCACTGCCCTGTTCCCTAGGTATTATGAGTGCCCAGCAGAGCTGCTGCTCTGTAGGCAAATGCTACTGCTTTGGGTAGGTGCCTTCACACATACAAAGAATGTGTGCTGACTCTACCCATGCTGCCTTCTTGACTTGTTAAAGATCTACTTTTATTCCTGTATATGTATGCCATGTGTGCATTGATGTCTGTGCAGGTCAGAAGACATTGTACCTCCTGCATCTCAAGGTACAGATGGGTGAGCGCTTCCCAACATGGGTGCTGGCAACTGAATCTAGGTCCTTTGGAAGACCAGTATGTGCTCTTAACTTCTGAGCCTCCAACTCTGCTTCAGTATGGCTTGCCCCATATTTCTTTTCCGTGGCAAAGCCAAGGTTCTGGCTTTACCTGAGGTAATGTCCCTGAAGGAAAAGGGAACTTTCTAGACTGCCAAGGGGTGGCAGCATGGAACCATGTCTCTTGTTGCCACTGTCACTCAATACTAACTCCAAAGCACTCACTAAATGCACGTTCCTAGTATGTTTTAAGCATACACATATAGTCATACATTAGCTATATAACATAAAAATGGTTAGATAGTTTCTGTTGTAATTTTTAACAACCTCAAAATCTTATATATGTTTATTGTATGCTAGTGATTTGAATTTATTTAATTTGCTATTTTAAGTTTTTGTTTTGTTTTGTTTTGGTTTTTTAAAGATGAGGCAGCATGTTCAACACTGTTTTCAAAGGGATGTCAGTGACTACGGAGGTTTTACTCTATTGCTGTGAAATGGTATTTATCAATTGAGCAGAAAGCAGCGACTGGGGTTAAATCACAAGCACCACTTTGAGGAGGCCACTATTGCTTCACAGAATTCGTAGAGATGATAATCGTGCCTCTAGTTTTGTTTGCATACTCAGAAAAAGTAATTAATTAATGCTGTGGAAGAGAAGAAGCCCATATAATTTGCTCCCCAGTAGGATGTCATTATACAAGGAAACTAGTGAATTGAGGGTAGATACCAGAAGAAATGTCGGTTCAGGAAATTTAAATACAGCAGAATTAAGAATTCGGGACATTTTACTGTGTAGCTGCAGTGTCAAGAGTAGAGAAAAACAATTTTCTAAAAAGAAAAGGAAGAGTATTATTCTGTGTGATTCTTTTTTAAAGATAACAATGGAAAATATGCAAATCTCACCAAATGTGCTTTCAAATAACTCCAGGTTTTCAATCTCCCACACAAGAATTATTGATGTTGGATTTGGTAAAATGGACGTATAATTAATAGCATTTCACTATTAAATTTCTTTGCAGGTTTTCATAAAAATAATATTTGAAAAATGAATCTATTAAGAAAAACATCTTGTGTCTCTTATATTGTTATTTAAGCCTATTTACATTTTCCCGAAGGTAATTTTTTAACAGGTACTGAACTCCCACTTCCAGGAAGACAGCTTAAATAAAAAGCAGTTTTTAAGTATGGGTGCTTTCTCAGTGCCTGACCAGTTACAGTCTTGGTTCTGAACAGACCTGTGCTTTTCAAGCCACCTCATGGTCTGTCACTTAGCTGAGATGCAAGCTGTATCCTAGTGTCTGCACCCACTGTGAACTCTTCCAGAGCAGAAGTGACCAGAACGCTCAGAAAAACAAGCCTTCTAGGGGGCCAGACACCTTGTTTATTGTTTATTTGTTTCTGAGACAGACTCTCTCTCACTATGTAACCCTGGCTGGCCTTTGTAGACAAGGCTTAACTCCAACTCTGGGAACTGCCTTTTTTTCCTCCAAAATTCTAGGATTAACAGGCAGACACTGCCACACCAGGTGAGACTTTATTTACTAACATGTTTTTAGTTTTACCATTTTAAACCAGTTTACATTTTTTTTTAAAAAAAATTAGGGAATCAGTATTTTTTTTTTAATAAAAACACATAATCTTTCTTGTTTCTACTAAATCATAATGAAATAAGTGACACATCAACAGACCAAACATTTTTAAATTGGTGTTATAAAGTCATGAAAGTCCATGTGAATTTTTACTTTTTATTTTTGTATGCATTCCCATGACTAACCCAGTGCATGAGAGAACAGAGAGTGCTCTTCACACCCTTGGGGCCTTCAGGATCACATTTTGCTTTGTTGAGCAGGCTTCCCACAGCTTCCTTGTGAAGTCCCCTTTGAGGAGCAGGATGATAAATAATGGGGCTTTTCCAATTGTTATTTGCCAAAAGGTATTGTGAAGGTTTTTGTGTTCATGGCGACTCATGGACTCCTGTGTTCAGTGTTCTTTTTCTGGCCTGGGTCCTCACGGAGCTGAGGAGGGCATTGCCCATTCTGGTGTCTCCACAGCATTTGCCAGTTGTAGACAAGCTGTTACTTTGATAGCTGTCCTGCTCAGAGATTCGGTGGCCAGCCCTCCTGGTAAGACTACTTCTCTTTCTCATATTCTTTGAAAGACTTTCAGGACTTAAGTTGTGTATTTTTTCCATCCCAATTCCAGAGAGTCGGAGACAGCGTTACTAGCTTCCTCATTTTGCTTAAGTTGGATTTTCTCTTGTCTGAGCACTGTGCTTTAATAAGCCCAAAGTGTTGTCTTGCATGACAGAAACTTCTGTTCCTTTGTGGTTTTGAGAATGAAAACTGTGTGTTTGATGCTGCTAATGCTGTAGCTATACTCTGCTTCAGGCAGTTACTTCAATTTTTGATTGCATAAACAAAATGTGAATAATTTTCCTGCCATAAATAATTACATTAATTAATTACATTAATTTGAATGCCAAAGTGAAACATTCCTGGGAATATTTATCTAGTATTTTGAAAAAAAAAAAACATTTCATTACTAGGTATTTGTTTTTTTGAAGTTGATGTTTTTGTTTGTTTTCAAGAATTTGCTTCATTGGGGGTATATTGTCAGAATGAGAGGTCATAAGGCAAAAATGAATTTAGAGCTTATGAATGCCAACCAAGATTCACCAAGCATCAGAAACCCAATTGGTCCATTTAGAAATTAATGATATTTGGAGTACTAAATCATAGTAGAACGTGGCAGAAATATTTTGCAATTCCTAAAAGCACCCTAAAGACAATAAGTGTTTAGCAGCACAGATTCCGTGGTACAGTAATGTTAGCTAACCTCCCTTTTGCACGGGACTGCATCAAATTACGTTTTCTGGAGGCAGAGAGATTTGCAGGATGACTCTTCACTACTGTGCCCCATCATTTCCTTCCTGAAGCTCAGGGAAGGGCTGTAGCTTGCTGATTTCACCTGTGAGGACCCTTCAGATTGTTGTGGCTTTCAAGCACACATTGATCAGCTTTGTTTTACTTAGGTGTAGAACGAAGGCTGGACATCATTGTGCATGTGTAGCTCTCTGAGTGCCAGGAATTCAAAGTGGAAGAAGATAACACCTAGGCTTTTTCCGTTGTCCGTAAACAATATGTATGTGCCAACTAAAGCAAAGTAAAATAGCCTTAAAACCAGGCAGAGCTGTGGCCGTCTGGGACAGCTCGCTAAGCTAGCCTGCTGAGGCCGCTTCCTTGACTGTCAGCCTTCCTTCTTAGCTCTTCCACTCTGCTCACACAGACCTGTACCAGAACTTCCCAGTCACAAAGATTTTAATTTTAAAATTTGTTGATGTTCCAAAAATATCCACACCCTCCTCTTACTATGGAAAGAGAGATGTTTTGCTGACTTTCCACAAGCCCCAGCCTTTAGACTACACTGTGTGTGTGAGAGTGGATGCCTTTCTGAGCCGTCACAGAATGTTGCTTAGGAAAAGCAGCGTGAGGGTCTGTTCTCCCTTGCCCACATGGTCACTCGCACTGCAGAGTCAGCTTCTTGGCTCCTGTTCATTACATTTTTCTTTAGATGTTCATTTTTTTTTCTATTCAGCTTTTCTTTTTTTCCCTTTAATTACTGACAAATTGGCACACAGTCGGTGATTCTGTTATTGTTGTGGTGGTGGTCATGGTGCTAGGAGAACCTGCAGATTGAAAAACTGACCCGAGGTCTTTGCAACTTTGCCATTTAGGGCATAGCGTTTGCTGATGATCTAGGGAGAGTCCGATCTCAGGCCTCTTAGGCTCTTACCAGTGGGTTCCAGAGACAGCCTCTACTCATTGCACTAATATGTGAGTTATGTCACTCTGCCCAGTCTGTGTTTGTTGCAAGTGTGTCCCGGTCCAAGAACCTTTATAGCCACTTATAATTTCCAGATGTAATGGTTGCAGGGCACAAAATTATGCATGAGATACATTTTGTTTTACTTATTAATAGATGGCGTAAAGGAGCTTTCTAAATTCTACTTGTGGGACATTGGGTTACAATGTGAAATCAAAGTATCTGAAGACTCTGATTTGAGACCCAGTGCCACACTGTCTGTAAATATTCCACTCCCCATCCCTTACTTACAAAGTCAGGAAAGAGCACTGAGATCCAGAGAGACATTTTCACATTAGCAGAACCAAGACTTTTATCCAAAGCAGCTACAACTAATTTAATCTACTTCTCTTCCTTTCCTTAATCAGAATTCTCATAGAGGGATTAATTAGCAATAAAGCAACATGAGAAAGGGGGAAGAAAGCGAGGGCATAGATAATCCACAAGCTATATATAATCTTCTCTGGGTAATCAAAAGTTAACTGTCATTAACATGACATTTTCTTTTAAAGCCGAGCAGAAAATTATGATTTTTTGGCACCAACCTAATCTTTAATTATAGAGCAGTACCATTCTTTCCTTGTGTTAGTTCAGAGAGCTATAAATTATATTAGTCTAGGGCTTTTGTGTCATATCCTTTCCTTTTCCATGATTTATAGAGTCAGAATACTGACCTATAATTAAGTGTTCTTGAGAACGGCCTCCAGTTAATTAAGTGCTGTGAAGTGTAGAGGGTGTGCTGTGCCAAAATTCCTAAGAAAGAGGCCAGTCCTGGGTTAACTATCTATGCAGAGGCTGGATAAGTCTCAGTGATGGTCATATATGACTGTTGGAGCCATTATAAGAAATAAAAATGAATCTCTCTTGGCTATTTTCTGTAAAAGGATATCAAATTCATCTTGTTTTACAATTTAAAGATACAGCTTCAAAACATGGTTGTGCGATGCCCTGGGCTTTAACTACGGGTTAAACAGATTTATCACAGGAAACAAATGTGAAAGCCATATCTGCCTCCATTTTTGTTCATATTTCCTTCCTTAGAACTAGTCTGTCCACAGCCAAAAGTGACCATTGTGTGGGAGTCACAGTGTGTCTGAGGCACGGTTCCTATGTGTACCCCATAAGCCACAGAAGGAGATGGAAAACACCAGTCTCGTATCTAGTGCCAAAAGCTACGCTAACTCCAAGGCTGCGCTGAAGCTGGCCTCTAGCTTACGTTCTTCATCCCCACACCCTCTCTACAGTGCCTCTCCACCCAAGGCCCTTGTGTATCAGATGGCAAGTTCTAGAACCCAAGGCTGGTTCTAGATCCTAGGGCAGTTAAAAGAGGAGGCTGGGTGTAGGGCAGGGAGAAGAGCGTTGTTCCTTCATTGACTTAGGCGAATGGGACTCCAGAATTGTCTAGAAATGACCCTAAACATTTATTTAGCCAAGAGATCATTGTACCTGGCTGATTATCCATCAGGGGATACTCATGGGCAGAGATAGGGGAGGGAGCTCGGCTCTCAGATGGTTTATTCGCTACGTAGGGTGCTTTAAATAATCGCAACAACATTTTACAAATTGAGAGCTCTTGATCTCAGATCCAGATAGCTGATTCTTTAGAGAGCTGCAAACACTGGCCACAGAATATGAGTAGGGTAGCCTTGTGTGCCCGTGCTTAGATGCTGGACCACACTGCTGGCTGGATGGTGTGTGGGCCAGCGTGTCTTCCTCTTCTTATGTACAGAGTGACAGCTTGCAGGTAAGTGGAGAGTCAAAATTAATCGTGGCTAGGTCAATATTAAAGTGAAAGTGAATAAAGTAGCCCAGTAAGCTTCCTCATGCACAGACACAGGAAACGTAAGCTGTTGGAGGTCAGCACTAGCAACACATTTCCTCCCCTCTCCACATTTCTCCTCTTGTGTTTTCCTCTCTTCTTTGCTCTTCTCTCTACTTTCTTCTCCTCCCTTCCTGCTTCTTTTACTCTCTCTTTCCTGCCAAGCTCTGTCTCTGGCTCTCTTTCTCTCTCTTTCTCTCCCCGCTCTTTTCTCCTCCTGAATTCTCCTCTTCCCTCCCTTCCCTCTCCTTCCCCTCTTCTTTCCAAGTCATCTTTCTTTCTCATATCCCAGTTCTGTAGTTCAGTCTAGCCTGGAACTCACTGTGTGTCCCCATACCATAGAACTCCCAGCAACCTTTTAACCCTTCCTAGTGTTGACTTCAATTCTCCCAGTGTGTGTGTGGGTGTGTGTGTGTGTGTGTGTGTGTGTGTATGTGTGTGTGTGACTAAGGATATAGGTAAACCTCAAGAAGGGCAACTTATTACTTATAATCCACTTTTCCCTCTTTAAAAGATGTTCACAGTTGCCCGGGAGTTTTATCTGAGAGCAGTGTTTGAAAGCATCGCGTACTTTCTTTCAGAACCTTGCGCTATCGATCCTTTATGCTATTCTTTTATGGACAATCTGCACACCTCTTTAAGCCATAAATACATTTTTAATTTTAGGTCCTGTAGATAATTCCCTCTCCTGTCACTTGAAAACAAAAGCAATCTCAGGTAGACTTTCACATGTTTAATACTTTCAGTCACCCGCAAAATGACTAAAAGCAGATGGTGCTTGGCTTTGGTCAGTATCTGAGCCTCTGCTGGAAGCTCTTGTTTATGTGGAGGAATGGACTGCTTCCATTGTGTGGAAACTGTGTACCTATTGCCCAAATGTCAACGTGTTAACAAGGTTTTATAGCGGTGGCACGAAAGTGAGATTCAGTGCTCCTTTCAGTTCTAAGTACTTATTTGCTTTTATAGTATAAGATATTTTTTTCTCTCACATACAAATTATAGTATCAAAAAGATGAATGCGTAGAGATTCCATAAACAGAAGAATACTTTCTTGGGGTTGAATTTTGATCAATATCATTGTTTTGTTACCTCAAGCCATGCATCACACATTTGGTTTCAGATGAATTGTTTAGATCAATTTTTAAAAATTCCTGTTTCTTAAGGAAATCACTATAAACACAGAACACATTCTTTGCAATACTAAGACCTGTGATCTTCTGGACAGCAGCCCTCTAATACCAAAGAAAACTCATCGACACATGAAAGTCCTTATAAAATTATATGTGAAGATATGATCTCACCCAAAACAATGCCATGCTGATAGGGAAGGATAAACTCAAAATATAGTCTGTGCTCATAAATAACATTTTGTATAGTAATTTTTCCTGTGAATAAATACCACTCATTATAGATATATTTTATGATTTCTATCCTAACAAAGATTTTGTTTATTTAAACACATTATTATGTCATGAAAATTGATCCACAGAATGATTTGGAGCAGCATTCTGCTCTTCTCATCCACAAAGGACAGAAAACACATCTTCTCAGTGACCTGCATAGGCCCTGTCAGAGGTAGCAGTGCTCTATGGCTGGTGTTGATGGGTTAGCTCATCATTTCATCTTTTCACTGTACTAAAGGACTTTCATGTGACAAATTTATGCCATATTGTCCTTTATGTCCAGCCACAGAAATAATAGGAGAATCTAGTAGATGAGAATTTCCTCATTTACTCCAAAAATTCTGTAAGGTACAGGCTTACAGTGTTAATGATGTAGAAAGGTCACTTAACATGGATTGGGGGTCATACCTTTTGTCTAAAAGAATTCTACAGTGAGGGCAAAGAAAGGATTCTATACAAGTTTAATTCTAAAGTTACTCAAGACAGTTGCCCCTCTAAGCCACAACACGGATCCCTCAGCATTCTGTACCTTTCCCATAGTTCTTTGCCTGATGAGCTATCTTGCTGGCCCTCTAGGTTTGTTAATATAATATTTGACATAATGCATATGCTATGTACATAGTTGTGTGATATGTATAGGGACTAATTTCATGAAACATCTATATATCTTTGGTTTAGATAGAAAGAGATTTTTTTCCTTGAGTATTTTCTTGAGTATTTGCATCCATGAATATAGAATCTCCAGCTGTAGAAGACAGAAGATACAGCTTTATACAAATTCTTGATTCCTGTTTTAGGCTCATTTTCCATTGAGCTATAACGCCCTCCTACCTAAGCCAGCATTTGAAAATTTTGTATCTAGATCTCTCCCTCTAAAGCTACAGAGATTATCAATTGTTTGAGCAATTGACAACATTTGGAAACTAAAGGCTTACAGATAAATTTCAGCATTTAAGTGTGTATATCTTTGTATGACTCATCAGGCTTCATGAGATCATTATGTGACTAATCAGGTTTCCAAGATGAAAACTTTTAATTTTGATTTTCCTAAAGAGAATAAGTAGGTTCCATAAACACCAGAGTGTTTTTAAGTATTGAATTATTGCTTAAAGCCACACAGCTCTTCTGTGGTAACTGGGACTACTTACAGTTTCCTCCATATTTCATATGGGCGCTGTCTCATCCCAAGCCCTAGTCTCTTCTTCCTTATCTTAGGAACTGGGGAAGGGGACATGGTACACCAAAGGGCCCTATAGACACAAGACTTGTTGAGCTTGGAAGATGCCATCCAGAAAATCAGTAATTATAAAAGTATCATCAGCATGAAAAAGATCTTGAATTTTATGTATTCAAATCCATATGTGTGATAATAAAACCCTAGTTTCTCATGAAGTAAGTTGAAATGAACACAGATATTGATAATTTTAGTGTTTATAGTCATTGAGACTTGGCAGATGGCTAACCACTAAGGCCAGGAGATAGAGAGGCCAAGACAGGCAGAGAATTAGGCACTTGACTCAAAAGCATGGAGTTAGACATTCTCTGCCAATCCTGCCCAAGTGCTCTTACTGAAATCATATGATCTTAACTTGCTCATTTATGAAATCAAGATAATTTCAGTTTGGGGATTTTTACAGATCAAGTAGTATTATATTGGTTCAATTCCTTCATGTTGTCTGGAAGTTTTAAATTTTCTGTAGGCATTACTGTCAAGAGCATTAGATTCACTGATGATAACAAATTAGCTGCCATGGTAATGTGGAGATTTGTTTTACTTTTGGGAGTACAGTGTTTGGAGATTGGACCCAGGCTTCATTTCACTGTGCTCCCCCCCCCACTGACCTGCATCTCTAATCCCAGAAATTTTTCATTACTAGGGATTCTATATTGTATTGTGACTACTCTAGACTTGGGTACATTATTTAGTTAGTCTCTTTTTTCTTCTTACTATTTCAATGTTTTTAGTATTTTTTTTTTAAATGAGAGAACAGGAGAGATTTGGCTATGGGTTGTTTTAGAAAGGCCAGCATTTGCAGTAGAGAATCAATGAAAGATGACTAGAAAAGTCATCTGATACAGCTGAGGGATAGAGAACCAAGTGGGTTCAACAGTATGCATGGGGCATCATTAGTGAATGATGCTTAGGCATGCTCTGGACATAGATCCCTAAACTGGACCACACAAAAGAGAGTTTTGTTGGTGTAATCTTCATTGTTAGCATGAGTTTTTGAAAATACTTCTGAGTTTAGGGGAGAAGCAGAAACTCTAAGCAGCACATAAAACAAACTTCTATTTCCTTTTATTGTGCTTTATAAGGGTTATTAAGAATGTAATTCTTTCTGCTTGCTATGTGATTAGCAGCCAAGCCTTTTGGGGGTAAATTTCCATCGCAAGGTTCTTGTTATTGTAAATGGAAATCGCATGCCTAATTCTCTTTCCTCCATATTGAATCCATGCCCCTTTAGGTCTAACGGCAGGCTAAAAGTGATTCCAATCCTCCAGTGTTGATTCTGGGCCATATGTTAGCACTAATTATATAAATGAGACTTGGTGGAAATGTGACACACTAAGCATTCCAAGCTTAAGGAATTATCCAAATGAATTCTAGTTGCAGCGAGAGTGAGCAGAGGCATGGCAATGTGGGTGCAGGTTTTGAGCAGATGTTAACAGGTCGCCATGGCCATTCATTGTCTTTATTTGTCTAACTATAAGGACAGCTGATGGAACATTGTTTCAGAATATTTAAAGGAGCCTTTTGTGTGTGTGTGAAAGCCATATTTCAGACCTACAGATGGATCTATTTTCTGAATAAGCAGAGGGAATGACGAGACAGCAAAGGTCAGAGTCAGCAGCATTTGATGCCTGCAAAGGTGCAGAAATCATTGGAGATAGTTGTCATGGCTCTTATATTCTAGAATAAGGAGATTTCTAAGAGATTGGTAAATCTAGTTTTTAGAACTAGATTGGAAAATGATTGTTGGATTCAGCAAAAAGGAATGATAATATCGTGAACGGTTGGTCCTTTCTGAAAGTCTAAAACAATTCAGAATAAATCTTTAGGAACACACTGATTCTGGGCAGGGAGAAATGTAGGATCCTAAATCCTAAGGTGATGCAGCAGTTCTCAACCTGTGTGTCATGACCCCTTTGGCAAACCTCTATCTCCCAAACTATGTACGTTATGATTTATCACAGTAGTCAATTACATTTATGAAGTAGCAATGAACTAAGGTTGTGGTTGGGTCACCACAGCATGCGGAACTCTATTAAAGAATGGCAGCATTAGGAATGGGGAGAAGCACTGATAGAAGGCCAGCTCACAGCCTTTACCTGGAAGTCGAGATAGCTTGGCCCACTGACTTACATCCCAGTCTCACACTAAGGCTGACTACACTGTTCTGTCTTCTGTGTTCTCTAAACCTAAGAACCTCCATGAGTTCCTACATTGACCAGTGCCTGATGTACTGTAGGCAATTGTTTGCTAAAATAAGGGGAGTATCTAATGGTTATTCAAGACTCAAATGTGTTCTAAATATATTTTTTGTTGTTTTCTATGAGACAAGGTTTCACTGGTTAGGCCAGACTGTCCTAGAACTTACTACGTAGCCCAGTCTGGCTTCAAACTCATGATGGTCTTTAGCTTTCTTCCAAATAGTAGAGATAGTAGACACAAGTACCACTCCTGGCTGGAACTTAACAGTGTATTAAATATTAAATACCATTGTCTTGTTTAATCCACATGGGAGTGTTCTTTGGTAGATTCTACTTTCATTTGAGAATGTATACTAAGATTAAGGAGGTAAAGCAACTCTCTGAACATGACACAAATAGAAGTTATAGACAGGACTAAAGTTTGAACCTACGTATATACAACTGTGACTGTCAGCTACATAGGACATGGAGACTGCAGAGGCACATCCTGCAGCCTAGCAGTACTATATCCTTGATAATCAAGTGAATAGTGCAGATCAAGTGTCCTGTACTTATATCTGTGCAATGGCTGCATGAGTGGTTGTCAGCCCAAGTGCCACTTTGCCTGGTGATCATGTTGTGATGGTGTTTACTATGTCATGGGAAACCTGCAGCATTACTTTATCTAGAAAATTATCTAGGAGGGAAGAGATAAACTGATTTGGGAACATAATGTCCCTCTGGCATTAAAAGCTTGGTGTCATTGAGTTCCATGGGGTTAACATCAAAAGCATAAATGACAGCAATCAATTTCTATATGGCAGTGGTGGAGTGACGATACCATAGAAATTCCAGTTGACTTCTATTTACATGGGGAATGGTGTCTTAGTTTAAATGAACAAATGCTGCCTTTTCTATTAAATTATATGGCTTTTCTCTAAAAGTTTACTTTAATTAGTGTAAAACCATTAGGTTTCATCATGGCATTTTAAACGATTTATTTCTGTTACTCCTCCTCTTCCCCCTTTGCCTTCCCCCTTTATACTGATCTACCTCCATTAACTTCCTTTTTCCTTTTATACCATGTGTTGATGGCTCTCCTCCATTTCCTCAAGAACTCTTTCCCTCCCTGCTTTCCCCTCTCTACTTCATAGTCTCTACCTGCACTCTCATCCACATGCATGCAAATATGCAAACATTAACAATTTGGATCAACTTATGAGAGAGAACAGGCAATATTTATCTTTCTGAGACTCTGCCACCTTGTTTACTGGTTTCCAAATGCATTCACACACTCTAATTTCATTGTCTTTATAATTCTGTAGAATTCCATTGTGCATTTACTGCACTTCTAATATCCATTCATATATTGATAGACATCTAGGCTGATGATAGGCCTTTGCTATTGTGAGTAGTTCAGCGATAACCATAGATGTCCAAAACTGTATTAGGGCACAAAGCCCTCTGAGTGTGTGCTCAGGAGTGATGTAAATGGGTTGTACTGATTCCCATAATGGCTGTACCAGTTTGTGTTCCCCCTGGCAGGAATTAAGGGTTCCCCTTTCTCACCCTCCCAAGCATTTGTTAGCATCTGTTTTCTTGGAGTTACAGTTCTAACTCTGTGGTAAGATGGACTTTCACAGTGCTCTCAAATATTATCTCCATGGTGGTGGTGGATGTCAAACACCTGTTGAAATATTGCTTGTTCATTCTCTTTGGAGAATGGTTCATTCACTGATTTATTGATTGTTTGTGAGCTTCTTGGTATTTCATTTTTGAAGTAATTGTGGATTCTAGATATCAACATCCTTTCTGCAGTTGAGCTGGCAAAGATTATTTCCCATTTTGTAGATTATCTGCTCACTTGGCTGAAAATCCTCTGCTGTATCGAAGTCTTCACCTTTTTATTATTATTTGTTATTATTATTATTATTATTATTACTATTATTATTATTACAATCTTACTTTACAACATGGGAGGGTGTATTCTGTGCTACATGCCTAAACCTATTCTTTGAAAAATTTTCTCCTTATAAGTTTCTAGTCTATGATCCCATTTGACTTGGTGTGTGAGCTGAGAGACACAGCTGTAACCCAGTCTTCTACATGTGGGAGTGCAGCTTTGCCAGTACTCTTTGTTGAATATGCTCTCTTTTTCCAGTGTATTTTTGACACCTTGGTTGAAAATTAGGTGGCCACAGCTGTGTGAATTTATTTCAAGGTTCTTAGTCATGTTCCATTGGTCTACATGGTGTTTTTTTCTTGTGTGCCAGTATCAGGCTTTGTTGTTTCTGCTCTGCAATATAATCTGAGGTTAGACATTGTGCTATCTCCAACATTATTGTTTCTGCTTAGGACTGTTTAGGATGTCCATGGTTTGTGTTTCTATATAAATTGTAGGATGTTTTTCTAATTATGTGAAGAGGAGCAATGAACTTTTGATGATTATTACTTTGGAGTTGTAAATTACTTTTGATACGATAGCTATTCTCACAGTTTTCTTCTAACCCAGGAGAATGGATGATCTATCATCTAATAGTTCTGTAATTTCTTTCATTGTTGTATGTGAAAGTTTTTTATAATCTTATGAATATATCTGTTGTTCTTTGAAAAAGTGGCTTTCTAGTATCATATACATCAAACACAGAATTTACAATTTTATTTTGGCATACTATGTAATAATAAACCCAATCTACTAAGATTGGGGAAATACCTATAACTTTATCTTTTCCTTTTCAAAGGCATTTGAACTTACTTTTTACTTTAGGTTTGTATTGATAGTCTTACAATAGTAAATAGTCTTGGTGACTTTGTTTGCAAATGAATGTCTGTACTCTAAGGTGAGAATATATACAGCCCCAGAGAGCTAAAACCTTATCAAGTTGAAAGTGGAGTGTGTGTGTGTGTGTGTGTGTGTGTGTGTGTGTGTGTGTGTGTGAAATTTCTGGGGATCCACCATCTCAGTTCACAAGGCTTTTCTTGGTGTCTTGTTTACTCAGGTCCCACAGTATCAAAGAAAGATAGCTCCTTTTGAAGAAGCGTTTCCAGAGTTGTATACTTGTAATTCTCTTCTGCCAAGAAGTAAAGGGAATTCTCTTGGAAACTTTGATCACTACAACATCTTTATATGCTGGCCTGCTGCCACCAGACAGCAAACCTGAACACATATCTATTTCTCATTCTCCTTGACACAGCTTGCAGCTCCCTAGGCCCTCACTGCTGTCTGAAGCACCAAGGTGTCTATGGGGTTTAGGGCTGGCGAGCAGTGAGACCAGTTTGTACTTGCTGTTATTCTTCTTTCAAGCTGATAGTAACTCAAAAGTTTATTTGCCACTTACTGTCCTTAAAACTCTTGGATGCTCATTCCTCAAGTCATCATATATATATTTGAAATTCAAGTGGCTATATAGTATGTGGACAGTTGAATATCTTTTTCATAATCGAGTGCTAATTTTATGATAACTCAGATACTTTACAGTGGAAATTACATAACCAAACCCATTGCCCTTGGAAAGTGAGAGGCAATGGCAAGCTTGGGAGCAGTACATGGATCCTAGAGAATGCTTTTCTCTCTCGGAAGAATGTTTTGCAGATATGATGAATAAGCAATTTCTTTAGGACATCATGTACCCATTCTTGGGGAAAACAGGATTTTTGAAGTATGATGCATTAACAATGGCAAACCCTGTGGGTAAAGTGGAGTTAAAAGAAAGCAGGGCAAAGAAGTACAATGTGACCTCAGATCTCAGAATAAATAGGCCTCAATAAAAAATACAAGTTCCCCAACAGTTCATAGATGAGTTACATTGTTGGGGTGGTCCAATTCATAGCCTTGGACCTAGGTCTAGTGGGCAGCTAAGTTAGTTAACCCTCTAGCTATCTTGCTTTACTCAAGCAAGGGGCAGGGCCAGGTCTCCAGTCTTCAGCAACTGACAAGGGGCAGCATGACTCTCCCAAGCTAATGCTCACACCATCAAGGCCAGGTCTCCTGCACCTATGCCACAAGGGTATGAGAAAGGACCAGTAAGCTGTAGCTGTCTCCATTACACAAGTCAGCAACAGTATGTCTGAGAGAAGTCCCAGCGAGGATCCATTATTGATAATGAAGCAGAAGCCAGAGGCCTTGAACCATACCAGTGACTCATTGCAGTGAACTTTTGCAAGTAAAGATGTTTGGATAACACATCCTGACACACTGCAGCTCCCATAGAGAGGAAGGAAAACTTTTAAAAGGAAACTGAATTTGTCAGGATATTTTAATTGATTCTGGATATTTTATGCGTGAAGATTTTTTGCTTCATTCTGAGAACTAAAACCTGTAAATAGCAAAGTTAGGCCAAGGTGCTTCAGACTATGTGCCAGCATTTTTTCAACCCTGTGGGTATGTACACATCTTTTCTTTTTTATCAGTCTATTACAAACAGGGAAACTTACATTTATTTTTTTTTAAGTCAGCAAAATAATTTATAATAGTTAAATACCTCATAAATATACATGAAATCTTCTGAAGCTAAAAGTAATATACACTCAACCAGTTTTTGAAATCTATTTGGAACATTAAACATGATAGAAGTAGAAAAAAATCTCTTATGAAGTCCTCTATGAAAGGAAATTATGACAAGTTCCTGATTAGACAGAAACCGTTTCATCTCTAAGGGAGAATACGCTGCGTAACTGTGGCTTCATAGAATGAATTAGGTAGTGTTCCTTCTGTTTCTATTTTGTGGAATAGATTGAATAGTATTGGTATTAGGTCTTCTTTGAAGGTCTGATAGAATTCTGCACTAAACCCATCTGGTCCTGGGCTTTTTTTGGTTGGGAGACTTTTAATGACTGCTTCTATTTCTTTAGGGGTTATGGGACTGCTTAGATGGTTTATCCGATCCTGATTTAACTTTGCTACCTGGTATCTGTCTAAAAAATTGTCTATTTCAACCAGATTTTCCAATTTTGTTGCATATAGGTTTTTGTAGTAGGATCTGATGATTTTTTGAATTTCCTCAGTTTCTGTTGTAATGTCTCCTTTTTCATTTCTAATTTTGTTAATTTGGATACTGTCTCTGTGCCCTCTGGTTAGTCTGGCTAAGGGTTTATCTATCTTGTTGATTTTCTCAAAGAACCAGCTCCTCGTTTTGTTGATTCTTTTTGTTTCCACTTGGTTGATTTCAGCCCTGAGTTTGATTACTTCCTGTCATCTACTCTTCTTGGATGCAATTGATTCTTTTTGTTCTAGAGCTTTCAGGTATGCTGTTAAGCTGCTAGTGTATGCTCTCTCCACTTCTGTTTGGAGGCATTCAGAGTTATGAGTTTTCCTGCTTTCATTGTGTCCCATAATTTGTGGTATGTTGTGCCTTCATTTTCACTAAATTCTAAAGTCTTTAATTTCTTTCTTTCTTTTTTCCTTGACCAAGTTTTTATTGACTATGACATTGTTCAGCTTGCATGTATATGTGGGTTTTCTATTATTTTTTGTTGCTATTGAAGACCAGCCTTAGTCCATGGTGATCTGATAGGATACATGGAATTATTTCAATCTTCTGGTATATGTTGAGGCCTGTTTTGTGACCGATTATATGGTTAATTTTGGAGAAGGTACCATGAGGTGCTGAGAAGAAGGTATATTCTTTTGATTTAGGATGAAATGTTCTATAGATATCTGTTAAATCCATTTGTTGCATAACTTCTGTTAGTTTCATTGTGTCTCTGTTTAGTTTGTGTTTCCATGATCTGTCCATTGATGAGAGTGGGGTGTTGAAGTCTCCCACTACTATTATGTGAGGTGCAATGTGTGCTTTGAGCTTTAGTAAAATTTCTTTTATGAATGTGGGTGCCCTTGCATTTGGAACATAGATGTTCAGAATGGAGAGTTCATCTTGGTAGATTTTTCCTTTGATGAGGATGAAGTGTCCTTCCTTATTCTTTTTGATAACTTTTGGTTGAAAACTGAAAATTGATTGATATTAGAATAGCCACCCCAGCCTGTTTCTTGGGACCATTTGCTTGGAAAATTGTTTTCCAGCCCTTTACTCTGAGGTAGTGTATGTCTGTGGCACTGACATGCATTTCCTGCATGCACCAAAATGCTGGGTCCTGTTTATGGATCCAGTCTGTTAGTCTATGTCTTTTTATTGGGGAATTGAGTCTGTTGATGTTAAGAGGTATTAAGGAATAGAGATTGTTGTTTCTTGTTATTTTCAATGTTATTTTTATGTTTGTGTGGTGATCTTCTTTTGGGTTTGTTGAAAGAAGATTACTTTCTTGCTTTTTCTAGGGTGTAGTTTCCCTCCTTGTGTTGGCATTTTCCACCTATTATCCTTTGTGGGTCTGGATATGTGGAAAGATATTGTGTAAATTTGGTTTTCTCATGGAATATCTTGGTTTCTCCATGTATGGTAATTGAGAGTTTTGCTGGGTATAGCAGCCTGGGCTGGCTTTTGTGTTCTTTTAGGATCTGTATACCATCTGCCTGGGATCTTCTAGCTTTCATAATCTCTGGTGAGAAGTTTGGTGTAATTCTGATAGCTCTGTACCCCTTGGAGACCAGCTTTCTCCCCACTCTATTTGGGTATAGAACACTGTGGCACAGGATCAGCTCCGGGCACAGACCATATGTACCCATCCTTATTCAGGAAGCACTAAAAGCATGTTTAAGGCTTCAAGGGAGGCTCACGTATATAGACAACCTTTAACGGGTGATTAGGGCAGTTTATCTGTCCAGTCTGGTAGGAGTGTATTAATGTAGTTGCTTTCTAAGGACACAGGGTCCTTAGTCATCACACTAGGAAAAGGCCACACTGAGCCGTCAGTGCCAGCGCTGCACTTCAGAGGTTCCTTGTGCCTCTGTCTCAGATATTTCAATGCTGTCTGTTGATATCTGAGAAGGTGGTTGTTTGGAGTATGGAAAGATCTTACGAGCTCAGAAACATAATCTGATATTTTTAGTAGTTCATTAAATTGCATGTATCTAAAGACATACAACCCCCTGTTAAAACTATATATTTTATTTGTTCATTTCTGTGTATATTTGTTTGCATGTGCATATGTTTATTGTGGGAATGCACATGCAGCAACACACATGCAGCTTGCCTGATTCAGTTCTTCCCTTTCACCAATGTGGGTCTTAATTATTAAACTCAGGTCTTTGAGCTTGGAGGCAAGTACCTTTACCCACTGTGCAATCTCAATGCCTTGCACCCTTAGAGGCATCTAGACACACACCCATTTATTGATGGATTGCCACAGTTCCCACAAACCCCATGAACCTCTTCTGGTCAGCTATACACAGGTAGACTCACCTGCATAGTTTTCCTCCAACTATGGAAGACAATTTAAGGGCATTTTAGAAGGAAGCACTTGATGTTTAATGGCCCCCAGTCTTCATTCATCTCCTAGTATGAGCCCAAGTAGGCTGCAGACCCCTCTGCCGCCAATGTTGGGAAGTCCAGAGAAAAGATTCTGGAAGACACAAATATAGCCAAGACTCTGAGCTGAAATTCTAGCTCTTCAGAGAATCAGCCAGGTGGGATGTTCACCGGAAGCTGAAATGATACCTATCTGCTAGCCTTTATCAGAAGATCCCTTCATCTGACGCTAGGCAACCTACACATTTGTGTCCATCCTTATGACATTGTAACATGATGCTGTCATCTATAAAGTATACATACATATACAAGAGAACCATTCAATTCAGCTTTTAAAATCACATACACACACACACACACACACACACACACACACACGCCACAGTATTTTAAGTTTCAATTTGTTGGGCTATGTTGCAGCTACATGTAAAGTTCAAGGCCACAGGTGGACCTCCTTCTATGGTTTCTTTTCTATTAATTGAAATTGAGAATAAAATTTAAGAAGGAAAACTGTTCCCCTGCTATAAGTCAGTGCTGTTTAACACGTAATCCATAAGCCCTTGGAATCACCACCCTGCCCCTTTGCAGTAGAGAGGCTTAGTGTCAGCTCTTCTGCAGAGCAAGGTCAAGGAACACAGCCTGGTCTTGTGGAAGGGTTAGAGCCTCCTGGACCCTCCTTGCCATAGCAGCCTACAAACATAGGAAAGCTCAGTGCACTTCCTTGTTTTTAGAATCACAACTGAGCTTCAGTGTTAACAAGATAAGATTTAGAATTACCCAAATCACGTCAGAGGGTGTGTCTGTGAGAGTGTTTCCTGACAAATAACTGAGCGGGATATCTGCCTTCTGTATGGTCAATGCCATCCCAAGAGCTGGGGGTCTGGATGGAATACAGGAGAGAAAGGAGGCAGCTGACTGATGGTTAGCCTGCTGTTTCTTAGCTTCTAGTTCTGTTGTGCCTCCCACGTCAAAGAGGACTGAACGCTCTCAGAAATAGTGAGCCAAAATACATGTTTCCTCCCCAAAATAACTTCTTTAAGGTATCTTAATCATAGCAATATAAAGTTCACTAATTCAGAAAGTAACAGAGTAGCTTTCAGATGTTGAGCAATATTCTACTGTCACTCTCCTAGCAGAGTAGAGCTTTTGTCACCCCCACTCTCTAGCAGGAGAGGTTAGCTTGCTGAGAGGAAGCCAGGAACATCTCTTGCAACTGTGTTGTACATGCTATTCTTGAGAACTCTCAAAGTAACTCAGTGTTTATGATCGTAGTTTATGTGGCCATTGGAAAACCTCCCTGTGAAATGTGGACTAAGTACAATTCTCTTTTTCTTTTAATTTATAATGCAAATTAGCAAACCTCAAAATCTCCTATTTGAAGCAGGGAATGCAGTAAACTGAAGGCCAAATGAAGCAGAGAAAGCTCACCAGAGTATCTGTACAGCAATTTGAAATTTATAAAATGATTTCATATTTATAGTCTGCTGCTCACCATTAAGGTGTGAAGTGATTAGGAAGTAACAAATCAAATATAAGCATTAAAATCGAGAGTGCAAGTGTATGCTTCTAGACTCCTTGGACAGAATCTGAATTGATTTAGATACCGGCAGTGTCTTGGAGTTTCCCTCTGTGCAGAACATTTCACTTGAATGCCTGATACAAAGCTCTCTTTGATTGCAAATCTCTCTATATAACCTGGATGCTGTTTGATAATCATGAGGTGGAATTGTTCTTCTAATCTTTCCTCCAATATCCAGACCCTTGAGTAAAGAAATGATGCTACCTGGATTGACACAGTTATGGAAAATCTGCACAGGCTCCACCAGCCAAAGACCCCTTTGTATGTGTGGATGGAACACAAAATGACAGCGTTCTTGAAGGGAAGGCTGAGAGAGGGAAAGCCTTGTGTAACAAACGCATCTTGGAGCAGCCGTTCTGAAACCCTGATTTTGAGCAGACAAGCCCAACTGTTCAGATCACAAAGACTGATTTTTATGGTAGACCTCTAATTTTGTTTTTGTTTTGATATTTCAGTCTGTGTTTCCTTTGAAATTAATAGAGCCTCTTAAAAATTGCTCTCTATAAATTTTCTTCCTCACATATGTCTTGTAACAGTTTCATTTCTTCATTTAAGGCATTATAGCTGTTTCAAAATGCTCTATTTTGTACTTAATTTCACCATCTCATATAAAATACATGTTCTTCACATAATTATGTAAAAATGGATTTGCAAATGCCCCGGAGATCCAGGCGATGGGCACATTATAGGAGTCTGAGTAATACTCCCCTGTTTACATGAGACTTGATTTTCGTGCCAGTTTTCTCTTTTTTTACTTTAGTATATCCAGAACACAACTTTGCCCAAATATGCTAGTTGATTCTGGCCCACCAAATGCATTTGAACCATCACAGATCAATTTTCCTGGCAGGATGCACAGCTATGTCTGATGTTTTAGAGGCTCACATAATAGAGCAGAGATGAAAACCATTGTCCTGTTTGCTGTGAGCAAAGCAACATGAAGATTAGCAAAGTTATTGGAACAAAGGAGACAGAGAAGAAAGTAGAAGAAGGAAAGATATTTTCTTAGGCAAGGGGCAGAGAAGAGGCCTCGATACAGAAATAGTGTATTCATGGGAGCTGAAGTACCTGGGGTGAGCCACCTGCAAGATGTGACCCCTGCTCCACCAGCCGCAACTAGAAGCTTTGTGCAAATGGGAGTCTCTCCCTAGAACTGCAAACTGTAGTGACAAAGCTCAGGATCCAGCTTAACAATCTGCCCAGGCCAACCCGGGACATACTAGTTTATTTGCAGTATTGGGGGGGGGGTGTTTCAGAGCTTATTTACACTATCAGGAGACAGAACACTCTGGACCCCATGTCCTGGTGAGTGGGGTGATCTGGGGACTAGAAGGAAGAGAGAGCTAGGGACAGGGCTTTTGAGGAAGTGCATGCGGGGAGCTTTCCCTCTGGTGCTGATGCTGTGAACTCATTGGTCCAGTGACTCTGAGATCAGGTGACACTGCAAAGTTACAATCAGAAAGAACCCTATGGAAAAGCAAGAGCACAGCATCATTGCAGAGTCTGTGTGTGCTCCTTTCAGAAACCCCTATGGACTTCCCCACTGTACTATAGCTGCCCGGTTTCAAGGGCAGGGTACTTAAAACTGCTAGATCAGACTTGAAGAAGGGTGGTCTGAGTGTAGGTCCTAAACAGCTACAACCATAGAGAGAGAAGGCTTGGAACTCTAGACTTTGAGCCTGTAGCTAAAGAAGAGGAGGGCGAGGAGCCATGGCTAAAGGGCTAGAGCGCAAACCATGGGTGTAGTACTAGCACAGGCTGTGTCACTGGGATACTGGGGACCCAAGGGAACATTCTAATATTGAGAGGAATGTGGAAGACTCTGTGTGAATTAAATGAGTGCTATAAAATGCTTTTAAGTTATCATGAAATTAATCTTCTACATAATAAAGAGTCCAGAGTCTATATGATTAATAATCACTCTCTTTCTATGCACATGGCACTGGCCTTTTTCTATGGTACACTGTTATGCAATACCTAGCCTTGATTTGGTCCCAGAGGGCTTTTCTGTAATAATGTATGAGAAAGAACAGAATTTAGTGAACATGAAGACAGTGGCAAGTATACCCCAAAGGAACAGATGTGTGGTTGGTGCTACTCCTTAGACCACAAGTTCACCAGCGTGTCCAGGTAAACATTTCATCAGTCAGCCTTACAGGGATAAAGCAGGATACTTCCTCACCTTTGTTTTTCTAATACCAGCTCTAGACTTTGATTTCAGAAAACACAGTATTCACTCTTCCCAGGGGTGAAGCATTACCTTTCTCTGTGCTTAGGGGATTTCCCGCAAGGCATCTTTCTCCGTCTCACCCACGGTACTGCTATCTGGAAGAAACACTGGCCCTTTCAGTAGTCTAGACAGTGACTAGGGCTGTATTCCAACAAATATTTCCATTTCCCATTAACCCGGTAGATTCCCCGGCCCTGACAGACTAGGATATGGATCCCTGGCTTTGACCTTCTCAAGAATTCTTTGTGAGGCTTTCTTGTCCCAAAGTTCATTGATATCGTGGCTACCATCGAGTGCTAACCAATTACGCCTTTGTCCCCTTCAATCCTGGAAGGGGATGACTTCACGACCTTTTCTTCCCAGCCTCATTCCTGGCACAGTCACCAGCACTCCTTGAAAGCACCATTTCCCAGATATATCCTTGAAGCCATTCCTTTGCCCATGTCTCCTCCTCCTAGGGGGGAGTCATTTAAAAGACCCCAACCAACACTCCATTGCCTACAGTAACCCCTTAATCATATAATCTTACCACAAAAGATTTTAGAGCCAAACCATATATCCTAATAAATATAAATTATGGGATATATGTATAACATAGCAGACTCAGCACGCTGGCAAAGTTAAAGATCTGCTCAATTGCTCTGTGTGGGCATGGCACCTTGCAGCGCTAACAGGTAGGAAGCCTGAGTGGGTTCTGGGCCTCCAGGTGCCTGTGCAGAGAAGAGTTTATGATCTGGGGTTCACGAGGTTTGAATGTGAAGTGGTGTTATGCATCCCTTTTATTTTAATAACCTGAAATGAGTAATTCACTCCTTAGAAGATTTGATAAAAGTCTTGGAAGTTTGCCAGCAGGCACTGTGGGAGGAAGAAATGAATATTCAAAGGGAGATGAACAGGGGAAAAGAAAAGAAAATCAAGAGGTGAAGGCCCAGAAAAGCAATTTGAACCTGTTTTAATTCCTATAATACGTTGAAACATCTTGGCAGCAGTTGCTTGGACTTTGAAACATCAACAATGTAAGTCTTCCTGAAAGGCTAGTCTGAAACCTGGTGTCTTAACACTGGGGCCAAGAACATGTCCCTTGTAGTGTGTTCACCTTGGGTGACAGATCCCATGAACTTGAAGCTTGGTTCTGGATGTCAAAACACCTATCTGCCATGGTGGTCGTTGCCATAGCAATAACTGGGTGATAGATAGCTAGATGATAGATAGGTGCTGAATAGACAGTAGATAAATGATCGCATATGTCAGAAGAGGCTTTTGTGCCTAGGAAATTACAGAATTTTTTTCAAAAACAATTCTATTGTCAAAACCAAAAATAGAACTCTCTGCTTTCCTCCCACCCAGTGTGCATTCTGTGCCCTTCCAAGATTTCTTCTCATCACAGTTATGCTGTGCCCCGCCCATCCAGTTCCTTCCTGCCTTCACAAAGGATGCAATACTACTGTAGGAAGCCAGCATTGAGACAATCACCACTGAGCTTGCTTTATTTTAAGTTGATAGATGATTTATTTATTTTTGTTTTGTTGCACTGCCAGGTTTTTCATCACATTTTCTCTATTCTTTTTACCTTCTTGTATTTCTTTACTCTTATTCATCTGTGCTCCAGAACACCACCACTTCCAGAATATATGATGCTGGAGATGGAGCTCTAGACCTTCATTCATTCAGGCCAGGCAAGTGTTTTACCAACTCAGGTATTCCTGCAGCTCCCAGAATGGCTTTGTTTGAATCATCAAGTATTCAGGCAATGAGATGAATCCCTGTACTCCGTACTAACCAGTTCCTGAAAGATGGCTGTCCCTAGAGACTAGTAGCCACAGTTGTCTATTAAGAAAAGTGCTAGAGAGAGCTTTGTCCCATGGACAGTAGTAGTCAATCTTCCAAGAATCAAGCAACAACATTGGGGACAATGTATGGGCACACAACTCACTGAAGACACCAGTGCTTCCTCTGGCCCTACTAGAATAGCTTGTACAGTGGTAATTTGCTGTTTTTACAGGACCATGGTCCTAGAAGAGAACTAAATGTCTTAGAATTTTAAAAAAAGTATTTGTCACCCACTCCCAATTTAAATTCACATTCCAAGTTCTAACAAATTATCACTTTATCTTCTCCTTGAGGGCACAAACATGAAACCTGGGCTGACGATGAGCCCAACAGTGGTGTTAGTTTACAGGGCTGGGCATAAAGCAAATGTTCCCCAGTCTGCCTCAATGTCCCTGGAAAGTGGGGAAACAGAAAAGAAGGTGACTGAGTTTATAAAACCAAGGTTTTCAAAGAAGAAAAGAGGGAGAGAGGAAGGGGAAGATGTAATTCTCAGGAAAGTTGTGATTAATCAAGTTGTGATTAATCACAGAGGTAGAAAAAAATTTTTGTCCAGAGACTCTGAGCCTGAAAACAAATCTGCCCTCTTAATTACTTCAAAGTCCCAAGCAAAGCTGTTGATGCAGTGTTAGATTTTCTGCTTTCTTTTATGCAGTGTCCTGCATGTTCCCGGAAACATGACTTGGGTAACTGAGGAATTAAAAACAATAAACACTGAAGAAATGGCAGATATGTATGTAAAATACTTTGGACCAAGTGAGCTCTGCTTGCTCTAATGGAGGACATGGACCACACAATCTAGACAACTTCAAGTATCTGAGTATCTATTGTGTACAGTACCAGGGAAAGGGACCACCTGGTCTCTATGGGAGGCCTCTGTAGGGGAAGAGTTTCAAGCTACAAATATCCAGAACTAGGAACCTGTGGTATTGCTTTCTGTTCACACTGTTGACATTATTGTGCTCACCAAGGTCAAGCTTTGTCATTTCCCTGAGCCTGACCTGAGGGATGCTTCGCCATTTCCATGGATCTGAGCTATAGCTTTATCCATGCCACCAATACACATTCATTCAGGACTTCATCTTCTTCCCACAATTTTATATGCAGATTCAATACCATTGATCTAATAACTGCCTCTAGCTCAGGTTGTGTTCTTATACACGTGCAAAGAGTCTGTGCCCTCCTAATGAACCATATGGTAAGACTTTGTTGTATTTTATTTTTATTTTATTTATTTCTTATTAATCATTCCATTCATTTACATCTCAAATGATATCCCTCTACCCAGTTACCACTCCATAAATCTCCTATCCCACATCGACCCTCTCCTACCTCCCCTTTGACTCTATGAAGGTGCTCCCTCAACCCACTTCTGTCCCACCACTCCAGCATCCACATATGCTGCGTCATCAAACCTCCACAAGACCACTGGCCTTCCCTCCCATAGATATCAGACAAGGCCATCCTCTGCTACAAATATATCTGGATCCCTGGATCCCTCCCTATATTCTCCTTGGTTGGTGGTCTAGTCCCTGGGAGCACTGGGTTGTCCGGTCTGCTGACATTCTTCTTCCTATGGGGTTGCAATCCCCCTCCAGCTCCTCCAGTTCTTCTGTCAACTCCCCCACTGGGGTTCCAGAGCTCAGTCTGATGGTTGGAACCAAACATCCACTTCTGCATTGGTCAGGTGCTGGCAGAACCTCCCAGGGAGCAGCCACACCAGGTTCCTGTCAGCAAGCCCCTCTTGGCAACAGCAACAGTGTTGGGGTTTGGTGTCTGCAGACAGGATAGATCCTCAGGTGGGGTGGTCCCTGGATAGCCCTTCCTTCAGTCTCTGCTCCATTTTTTTTGTCCCTGTCTTTCTTTTGAACAGGAGAGGGGGGACCAAGGTGACCTCACGAGGTAGATGAAAGGGAAGGTGACCTGGGAGGGGGAGGGAGGAAAAAAGGAGGACAGGATCAGGTACTAGAGGGGCCAAGAGAGAGGTACAAAAGGTCAGGAAATATGTAATTTAAAAATGTGTAGCCTTGGGGGATGAGAAACTGGGGGTAACCCAGACACCAGAGAAGCAAGAGGCTCTCAGGACCCAATAGGGATGACTTTAGGCAAAATGTATAGTGAAAAAGAGATAGAGCCTGTAGAGACAGCCTCCAGTAGATAGGCACAGCCCCCAGTCAAGGTATGGGCCACCCACCCATCTCAAAGTTTCTCATCTCAAAGTTTTTATGTCAGTTTAAATGATTTGCCTGAATAATTTATCCAGCCCAGGAGCAGTGGGGAGTGAAGGTAAAAGCTGAGTATGGAAGAATTAAGCTGTACAAACAATCTGACCCCTGCTTGCTTTGTTAATCATTTCCCAACCTCCTAGACTTCTGGTCCATCCACCCAAGCTATTCATCCCCCCTGTAATTTACTTAGTTTCTCTTTTGTTGCTGTGGTAAACTATGAGACAGGAAACAGCAAGGCAGCTTATTTAGCTTATTATACAGATTACAGAATATCATAGCAGAGAATAGCAGTGTCAGAAGATTGAAGCAGCTAGTCATATATGCATGCAGTCAAGAGCACAGAGAAATATAGACAATGATAGAGGCATACATGCTTATTTGCTTTCTCTTCTCTAATATAGCTCTGGTCCCTGTACCTACAGAATGATGCTATGTACAGAGAGCCAAATATTTCACACAAATGACAATCAGACTCCCACATAGACATGCTCTTCAGCCAACCTGATCTAGATAGTTCTCAACGATTCTCAAGTAGATAATTAAAAATTAACTCTCACAATAATCCATGATTCTCCTCCCAGCTACATGTGCCCTTCACAAATATGCTAAAATATCACCAGCAACCTCACTTCAACATCAGCTCTTTCATGAACTCTCCCAGTGTTTGTGGACACACTGCATGTCTGCCAGGTTGTTAGCCCTCTCTCCTTCTATACTTTGGTCAATACATCCCAGTTGTACAGAGGTATAAAGACTCACATGCATGCCTTTATTCCTGATTAGAAGAAGCACCTGAAGTATAGCACTAAGCACGCTGTGTTTACACTCTTCAGGATGGCAGTTGTTCAATATGGATCTAGAACGATTTATTGATTCAGCATTTTGGCCAATGAAGATTATATTATAATAGTTTTAGCTTCCCAAACGCAGTCAATTTTGATTTAATTAATATATAGTATTAATTCCTTCATAAAAGGAAACGTTAACTTAAAAGGCATTTCCTGATCAGATTAATTGGTAAGCACTTGGGGTTTTCCTACCCATGGACACAAGATATGTTCCCTCTGAACTGTGCAGAAAGCTATCACATACAGTCACATTCTGGATTATTTCAATTTGACTATTTTCTTTACAAATCTTTGCAGTCATATTTTCAATTTGTGTCTGGAAGCATGAGAGGAAGACACAGCCAAGTGTCTCCATAAGAGTTATTTGAGTAGTAATGCTCGTCTAAGCAGCATGTGTGAAGAAGTGAAGGCTACTGGGCCTCCAAGACAGGAGTTGTCTTGCCTGTAGGCTCCGAGTCAAGGAAACAGAGATCAGTTTTAGGCACCATGGCTCCAATGTGCTATCCCACAGCAGTGGCCGTCAACTGGCTGTCATGAGTTGGGCACCACCTGATCTCCAGTGAGCTCCCTATGTGATACTCTAGTCATAGGGAGCAAATGCAGCTACCTGTGATGTGGACAGAGATGATCTTCTTAGGAAAAAGTTGGTAGATGGGACAAAACTAATCCATGTCTCCAGTCACAGTAACCCTTGCTCCTAGCACAAGGCATTTATGCCATGGAAACGCCATAATATAAACAACCCAAAATACAAAGGGACCAAATAATTACAAAATAATGAATTTTGAAAATCTGTTATTACAAAAAACTAACTAGATTGAAAGTTTAGAACATATAATTTTATGAACGATGTAGGCCCAAGTCATGGCAAGTTTGGCTCTACCTCATATGTCCAGGATTGGTCAAATTCAGCACAATGTGTGGAGCTAAGACAGATCTTATCCCATGGCTGCTGCTAGGTGAGCATGGTGGAACTGTTTTCCCCTGAAATGTCAGGCACTATTTCAAATGGCTATACTATTTCAAAGCATCTCTGAGCCTCAGGGAGATGTGAGATTTTCCCAGCTTCATGGAAGATTCCATCAGCTGCTGTGAGAACATGATGAACTTCAGAATTAATGGTGTACTCAGAACTCCTTCTCCTGATATGCCATCTAATAAAGGCAAGCAGAAGACTGCACTTTCTGTCCATAATTAGTCATGTGGTTTCTAGACATCTGCCAAAACAAGCATGAAGGCAAGTAAGCAACAAGAAAATCTGTCATTAAAATTGCCCCCGACCTGAGTTTTGGATCTGCATGATGCTCTCTTTCAGTTTTCTTTTCTTCTTTTCATTGATTGGTAAGTTTGCCTGGGGTGGCTCTCACATTGACTGCAAGCAGTGCCAGCTTGCATTATTCAGTAATGCGTAGATATCAGGCAGGCCTGTCTACATAAGCAAAGACCCTGAGCTTCTGCCTCAAGAGAACAGAGCACAGGGACCCCAGGTTCACACAGTAACAGATTTTCTACTTAGATGTTTCTCCATGGCAGCTGGGAAGAGATTTGTAGCTCTGCATACCTATGGCTATTGAGTGTTCTTACACTGGGATTTGTATTTGAGGTTTTGTTTGTTTTGGTTTTTTTTTGTTTTTTGTCTTTTCTGGGATTGTTTTAAATTAATCAGATTAGTAAAAGCAAAAACAAGAGACCTGGGAAGTAATTTGATAACAAGTGTGTGATGTTCGTAAAGAAAAGGAGATAAGAAGCCAAGAACCTGTGCACAAAGCAGTGATGAAGTGTACCTGTGTTCCAAGTGCTTTACTTCTGCACCTCTCATTTATTCTCTACAAGAGCCATGTAAAGTTGGCATTATTTTCTTAATTTTTATACTTGAAAAGATGTTCAGCCAAGTGTGGAGACATTGTGGCGATCTGATGGTTGATAATTGGACTTGAGATTTGGATTCCAGTCTGACTCATCCCAAATGGTAGTTAATTCTCAAAGCACTCTGCATGAGTGATATACAGACTTGAAGTTAGCCACAGACAGAGAAAGGGAACTTGGAAGGATTTTCTACAATCTTCAATTGTAGAACACTGGTCTTTCCCTCTTGTGTTCTGCACCCAAGTACTCTGGGACTGTAGGATTGTGGCTTCCCATTTTGAAGGTTAGTCTATCTCATACTATGTGGAGGCTTTAGCTCTTCATCTTTGAATATGAGAAGTTTTCCCTCAGTGTTACCTAGATATGTCTTATCCAAATGTATTCTAGGACTTTACTGCTATACTCAATCTCCTAAAGTAAAACCTGAAATCAGCACACTGACTTTCAACAACTTTGAAATGTTTTATTTCAAAAGGAAAGTCTTCCTGGAAAGGTATCTTCCCAACCAGCAAGGAGCTTCACTCTTTTGCCAAATACCCTGTGCATGACACCTGCGTGAGAGCCTAGATACTCTGGTATAGAACTGGGCAGGATGTATTAGTCAGAGGATGTATTAGGCAGTGTGAAAAATTGAAACTGAACACTACTGTTTGTGTTGAAATATGAAACACATTGCACCTATTTAAAATAAAATCGAAATGGAGTGCTAGAGATAGTACAAGTTAATGCCTGATAGTGGAGCGACAGCCATTGATTCTATCAAAGAACAGAAAGCTGCAGGTTCCCAATGAAAATTAGATGATCATGAGTTTTAATTAAGAAAGTACTATGTGTAGGTTTTTGGTTTGTTTGGTTTTGTTTTTGTTTTTTTGTCTGAATACATGGCTGTATAACATATGCATGCCTGCTACCCATGGCGGCAAGAAGGAGGCACAGGATTTCTGGAAGCTGGGGTTTACAGAGTTCTGAGTTATCAGGTGGGTGCCGGAAACTGAGCCCAGGTCCTGTGCAAGAAATACCAGCCAAGTTCTTATCTGCTGTGCCATCAGACTTTCCTATGTCAAATGACGTATTGACATATTGACAGTGCAAAATTCCTATTAGATGAACTATTTTTACTTTTAAGAATGAAGTTTGTGGTAAAGTCCTTTAGATGTTGTTCAGATATCTTGGCAGAAACAGAGGGTGCTTGTAGGATCAGGGTGGGGAGAGGGACTAGCAAAGATGAACCAAGAAGTGACAGAGGAGCTGGTGGTGGGTCTCAGAGAGAGTGTGGACATGCAAGAGGGATAGAACTTAATGACTCCATCCCCATTTGTCACAGCTAAAGGCATCCTCTGGGTAGGAAATGAGTTTGAGAGAGTATTTTTTGAAATCGCCAAGACACTTACCTATTATTAGGAGCTATTGCTATTATGGTGAGAGGAACCTAAAGTTTGATCGTGACTTTTGGTCAAGATACACACACACACACACACACACACACACACACACACACACGGTTCACACACACACACACACACACACACACACACATGGTTCAATTCAATCAGTAAATATTTATTAAGCATCCTCTAGTCCTTGCCCTTGCTGGGAGAATTACATATTTGCTCTAGTTTTGTCCCTTCCCAGAGCAAGAATAAACTATTGTACAATAAATGAAATGAGTGTACAGATTCATGTTCTTACTGCAAGCTACCCCACCTCTTTGGAGACAAGGTCTTGCTATGTTGCCCTTGCGGGCCTTGAAAGCATAATACTTCTGCCTCAGCCTCCTGGGTAATAGGATTGCAACAGTTCACAGCTATGCCTGGATAATGACAATGTCTCATGGACTGCTGGTTCCCTGGATATTAACTGATGCAGAAATTGAAAAATCACATAGCAATTTTCTTCTCTGGATATATGAGAGAATTTGGAAAAATGAAATTATCATTTTTTAGTTCAAGTAGTCTTCTACTAATGGTGTCAGTAATTCTTGATTTCTGAGGATGGGCTATTTGAGATTTTCCAGGTCACCAAAAGAGATTAATTCTGTGGACCTGCCCCATACCCTGAAGGAGGAGGGTGAGCTATGGATTTCTGAGGATGACCAGGTCATCACAGAATACTAAACGTACTGGACTATGACTGAAGGACAGAGGGTTAGTGAGGGGCTTCAACAAACCAAGTGACCACCAGAGAAGCACATGCCCAAATTGGATTTATGAAACCACCATCTTTGAATGGAGCTTCGATCCCTGTCTAGACAAAGACAGTAGTTTGGTTTTCTAAAGGAAATAACTACAGTTTTGTGTCTCCTCTATAGTGTCTTTTAAAGTATATTCTTAGAGCAAGTTTCATGACCTTAAGACTATTGACTTTTTTCTTGGGGAGAAGATCTGGTACAGGTATAGGATACTAGGTAGCATTACTGGCTTTGAAATGATAAATTCCAGTTGCAGCCTCCTGTTTTGATAGAAATGTCTCTATGCATTGCTTCAGGTCAGCAGTTTGGGCCCCAGTGTCAAACCTACACCTTAAACTGCAATGTATTAAGTGCTTTGATGCATACTGCCAGGTTTGCCTCTGCTGTGGCCTGCTCTGCACATGTGGAGGGGCATTTCAACCACATAGCTGCTTGTTGTAGAATGTGTTACTCTGAGCAAAGTAGCTACCACCTTCCAGGGTACAGTGGCATGTACCCTGTTTTGTGTGAGAAGTTCTCATGTCATCCTCCTCTTAGAGAAGGCAAACTTACTGTGTCTGAGGGAGAGCGTGGTTGAGTCATGGTCATTCAATGACCACCAACATCCTTTCAACCTTGCCACAGAGACCCATCTTGCCATCTCCTTCATTCCACACAAAAGCTCTGCTCCTGCTAATGAACCATGCTTTTACTACCTTGCAGGCTTCTTTTCTAGATTCCTTGAAATTTGTTTTTGATGTCCTTCCTACTTGTTTTTAAAAACCTATTTACTTTTGCTATTCATAGTTTTAAAGCCAAGTTATGTCTTGTAGAGTAGTGTGTTGCAAAGCAGGTCCTATGGCTCCGGGCTCTTTTATGTGAACTGAGATCTGGGTGTCTCCTTGGCTCAGTGGCAGTTCATGTTGTTTAAGCTTTGGGGAAGTTCTTCTGCATTGCAGTACCAAGCACGAAGAGTACTAATCAGATGCAATGAATTAATTCACAAAACTTTTTTACAGGTAAGACTCTTGGAAAGTATCTAATTTTGTTCAGGGTCAGCTGTCCTGTCTCCAAAACATCAGGGCCTAATGGCTTCCCCCTTGGCTGTCACGCTCATGGCTCCTTGATCTAGTTTGCTTTTTGATGCTGGCTTGGTCTTACTTTAGCCTCCCCTGAGAATGACATTATTTTTCCATTATATTATGACTATAATTTGCTTAATGAACCAAATGGAAGAAGTAGAATTACTTTTAGAACTATACCTTTCTAACTCTCTCAAAAACATTGCTGCTATGTAGAATTTTGCTGGGAAGTGACCAGTCAGAAGGGACTGAACCATTTCTTAAGTTCAGTGTGGAGTAGGCTAAGGGTTTCAGTTAGATTGTTCTAGGTCTTCTGGTCTCAGAAATGTGCCAGGGAGAGAATGGGTGATAAACCTAGGAACAGAAGCAAGCACACCTTGTGTCTCTTCAGAAAACAACTCACTTGCATCCAGTCAATATTTAAGGTTAAAAAGAAACTTCAAAGGGAAGTACAGTTGTAATTTGGGTTTGAATATGTCTTTCTGTTCCCCTTCAGGAAGCTGTGTGGGGAGCACAGTGCTCAGGCATGGCATGGCCAGCAGAGGGCTTATGTTGCTGACATAATCAACCTAAGCAGAAAATAAAAGGGGGGGGGGGGGAGCTTCTGCATGGAATAGATTGTGAGGGTTGCCCTTCTGTTCTCATCACAAAGTCCTCTCAAGCTGAGTTTTATCAAGCTACTGAAAGTCTTGTCTCCTCCTGCAGTATGCTTTGTTGGGTAGAATTCCTCATTTATTAGTGGAAATCTACAGAGAGAATTGTGAGCATGTTATATGCTTATTTGGTTGGATAAAGGGTATGCTTAGGGTAATTGGTATTTTGCAGAAATTTACAAATCAAATTGCCTTATAGAAATCTGTGCCTTGCTAGCCCTCATGAAAAAAAATCCACTATTTTCTGTGCACGCACTAGGAAACATTAGGACCATAATGCTGCCAGCATTTGCCTCCAGCAATTATTTGTGAAACTTCTTTTCTGTGCCAGACTTCAAAAGAGGATATCTTTTATTAAACATGAACTCCCTATTTTATATTTTAACCATTTCAGCCTTCAGAAGACTCGGGGTTGGAAGGGGCTAGGAACTGCTTACTGTGACCATGTAATAGAGACAGAAGACATGAGATGACCATCAAGAGGGCTGCTGTTCATGCTTACCCTTCCTATATACTGCTACTCCCAAGACTATAAGACTGATGGTGAGCATTGGCTGGATAACTGGTGGCTTGTTTAGTGTAGGTGGGACTGAGATCTGGTAGAGAACTCTTCTGGCGTAGGCTCCTGCAGTCTCCTTCCCTGAAGTGCCCTAGAGTTCTTGTCTCCCCTTCCAGATTTCCCTCCATGAAGATTGCTGATTCAGGAAGGGTACCCTGCTGTCATGAATAATGTATATTAGAGATCGTCCTATGTTCATATAACATAGGTGGTACTCAAACATTATTTGTATTGGTGTCATTTGTGGGCTAAGACAGGACAGAAATGCAAGCAAAAATGATGCTGTGGCGAGAGGTGTTCTGACAGCAGAGGCAGCAGCTGGCAATCCTAGTGAGCTTCTGTTTCACTATGGCTACCAAACTTTGGGGTAATGTTTGCCAGGCTTGCCTCCAAGAAGGGACACAGTATCAAGTGTCAACATGTGTACATGTGTGCTTGTTTTGGCCATGCTCCTTTTTTATTGAGTTTTTGATTTTTGGTTAGGCGTTCCGTATTCTTTTGGGTAACTATGAGGATCTAAAAATACACTGAGCTATCAGCCTCGGAGGTTGAATGGCCTGCCTGCGCTGAGCAACGGACTATCACTCTCTTTGAAGGTGCAGATGTGGATAGTAGGGCATTTTGAGGAAAGGCAGTTAGATACCCTGCCTTGACCCACTGGAGAATCAGACAGTCTATGTCTTCCAGTCTGGGGGAACAGAGCTAAGTAAGTAAACATGAGATCAAGAAACCAGGAGTCAAGTTTTCATGAACGTGAGGATTGTGAGCTCTGAGACATGGATCTCTCAGTTTCAGCACAACCCCAAGGTCACTCAGTCTTCATCAGGTGACTACGCCTCAGTCCATCAAATGTGATATGAGGAGAATCGGGAACCTATCTCACAATGTTGTAAGGATTCAAATGAACTATGACATGCAACACGTTTACAAGTTCCTCCATGTAGAAAACCACATCTTAGCCATTTTGCTTCTGTGTCTTGTCCTGTAACTTGAATTACATTTGCCTCTTTAAGCTGAGTCTCAGTCCCCTCCACAGCAATTCTCTAACACTATGATCTTATAATCCTCTTGTGAAGATTGTAACTATAAAGGAATTTAACAATGAAAGCACAAAAGAAGAACTGTATGAAATTCCACATTCTGTGCATGTCTTAGCCTTATAAGATATAAAACACTTCATAGAAAGGCACATACATCTGCCTTGTTAGCCTTGCAGATCTCACAATTTAGAAATCCTATTGGGAAAGTTTACACATACAGTAAAGAGGCCCCGGTTTCTTTGAGTCCTTCCTTTATTATCTTAGATTGGTGTTACATTATTATTCTTTTACACTGACTTTTAACAGTTTAGTTATTAATTGTCCAGACATTCCAAAGCCAAGTGGACATGTACCTATTTTTGGAACATGGAGAAGTCAGAAAGGGAGAGATTCTGTTATTTCAGTAAGCCGTAAGATTTAAGAGGCCTAGAGTGGGAGTCAAGGGGGAGAAGCAGCTAATTACTTAAGAGAAACAATGTTGAAATGTGGGATAAGAGGTGGGAGTTGATTTAACCCTGGAGGATCGTGTCTTGATTTGTCTCTTACAATCTCGTGTACAGTATTAGCAGGTGGCTTGCATTGCTAAGCAATCTCTCTTCCTTCCCTGGTGATATTTTATGATTTCCACACCTTAATGTGTATGTTTGCTAACACACTCCTTGGTCTGATTAAATACAGGAAAGATAAGGGTCACTTCTCCCATATCTGTGACTAATCATGGTTTATGTTCTCATAGTCTGAAGTCCCTAACAAGAAGCAGAACATCGAGGATATTGGACAGATGTTGAACAGACCAGTGTCTGTAGTCATGACTAGCACAGTTGGAAGAAACAATGAAAGTTACACTCAATGATCAGTCAAAGTTCCCAAAATATCCTCTGGGTGATTGTGCTGTGTTAGTGTCACTCTGGTGGGCCTTACTACCCTGCCCCAGACTCATGGTACATTTTCTTCTACATCCTTCATCCTACATGGTTCCCTTTCACACAATTCACCGATGCTCATGTTCAAAATTATATGCTTTATATATTTATATTTATATAGCAACTTGTTTGTACAGATGTTTTAAACTAACTTTGAAGTAGAAATATACTTAAACACTCTCACATTGCCTGTAGATTCCTACACTATCATAAAAATTAGAACAGTTTGATGCTACAGACCCTGAATGGCCACAGCAGGGCAGACCTTCTTGGTGGTGGCCATGTTGCCCTAGGCATATCTTTCCCGGTTGGCAACTTTCACCATAAGTTTCATTTGACTTTCCTTCCCCCAACTATGATCTATCTTGAGGGTATCTCTGTGTCCTGAGAGGTGTGTATCCCTTGAGGAGAAGCCACACAAGCTCTCCTTGCCCCTCAATCTTCTCTCCTTTCAAACTTCCTCGAGAGTGAAGAATTTTCTTTTCCTTGCTAAGTATGAATGATTGCTTTGAAAATTGATGTTTCTATCTCAAATGGCAGCTTTCGGGGACAGGGTTGTCTTTTTTCACTTGGTCAAGATACTATCACGTGTGGCCTGCTTTCCACATCCATGTGCCTTGTCTGAATCTTTGACAGGATGGGGAATGAGCTGGTTGAGTGATAGTGAAGCCTAGGCATGAGTTATTGCCCCATCACTGGCCTTTATGAGCTGCTCTGCAGTCATGTAATTAAGGAGGCATTCACAGCTTGCTTTATGGCACTATCAAAGTTCTCAAAATGAATAAAATAGCTTCATCATTAATAATTTGGATCCGTCATCTTTGACCCAAAGGCATCCCACACTAGAGACAGCAAATATTATTTTAAGCAGTTTAATGGATTATTGGACAAGTAACTAATGGATTAACAGGTCAAATAAATTAATGGATAAATTGGTGTGAACATGTGGATGAGCGACTTTCCAATTGCGGTTGTAACTGTAAAAGGCAGACGCCCTGAGGGGGGATTAAGCAGTAGCAACAAACACTATTATCATTAGAGTTCCGAAGGCCTGCTTAACAGACAGGATGCTGTCTAATGAAACTGTAAAACAATTATAATAGTGCCTCAGAGCTTTGCCGGCATTCATTGTTTGACTTGGTATTCTTCCTAGTGAATCCAGGGGAAGAAATAGTTTTGGAAACATCAGCAAGCTAACATATCATGATCATTATAAATAACTATCTATTCAAAAGGCAGAAGATGGACAGTAGAGAGTAGACAATTAAACATGAACCACATAAGTAAATATAAATCTAAAACCATCAGCCACACTGTCTTTATAGGGTCCTCACATAAATCAATTTTAAAGGCCTCCCCAAAGCAACCGTAATGACAGACAAAGATCCTTATTCTTTTGAGAGGACAATAATTGTCTTGTTTCTCACAAAAGAAATGACAAACTTTTCTTTTGGGGGTAGAGACTAGTTAACTGTGCCACATATAAACTAGCTTTGTACTTCATGTCTAAAAATAACAACCATTTACTTAACTCTGGGTTCTATGGGTAGTTCTGGGTTTAGTGAGACCAGTTGTAGCTTCATTGTTTCCTGCTTCTGTAGGCCCTGCTGTCTTGACGCCTAGGCTGGCTGTTGACTGGGCATCACTAACAAATGACGTCTGTATTTTTCTTTTCACGTAAGCTAACCTGGACTGTTCACATGAGTTTTTTTGAGGTACTAAGAGCATTAAGAAGGGAGAAGTGCAATCTGCAAGCATTTGCAAGACTGCCTTGTGGTTATTGTTGAGCTAGTCAGCTTGGAAGTCAGCATACATGAACTTGGATGCAAGGAAACAGGAATAAGTAGGAGGTCATTATACTGCAATCCACCACAGTTCAGCAAGAGTCCTGGATGTGGGAGGTGCTGAGTTTGTGTTTGCATTTATTTCCTTCTTGTTCTTTGTCTGTCTCTGTCTGTCTGTCTGTCTGTCTATCTCTCTACCTCTCTCTCTCTCTCTCTGTCTATCCCTTTGTCTATGTCTATCTTTCTATGTCTATGTCTATGCCTATGCCTATGCCTATGCCTATGCCTATGCCTATGCCTATGCCTATCTCTATCTCTATCTCTATCTCTTTTCTCTCTTTTTCATCTACAAACAGAAAGACAGAATACAGCAAAGGGCTTAGAGGTAAGGAAACTTGCTCCCTAGCTTGACAGCCTGAGTCTATCTCTAGAACTGATGAGGTTGAAAAAGATAACCAACTCTACAAGCTGTCTTATTAACTCCACAGGCTTGCCATGGCATGCATTATATACACACACACTCACACACACACACATACACACACATACATATGCACACACACACATACACACACATACATATGCACACACACACATACACACACACATACACACACATATGCACACACACTCACACACATACATATGCACACACACTGACACACACTCACATACATACATACACACACATATGCACACACACTCACACACACACAGACACACACACACACACACACACACACACACTCCTACCTGAAAAATAATTTTAAAAGAATGTAGTAAAAATACTTTACCCTAACAAGTCTTAAGACTAACCAGAAACTTCATGTAGTGAACATTCTGTGAATGTTTCCTGTTGGTGTCACACGGCTGCTACTGTTATTGCTAGATATTAATAAGGACCACAGCAGCAGCCTTCCTGAGAAGTGGCATTTTGGTCATTCGATGCTGCCCATCTATCTGTACCTTTCAGGTGCTAGGCTCTGGCCCAGTGCCATTCTTCATTAAGCTGCTCCAATCATCTTTTGTTTTTTACGCCATTTAGTGTCCATGTGCCAGAGCTTAGACATTTACACAGTCGCTTTCCACACATCCCAGCTAACTGTGTTTTAAGAAAGACAAAAGCGACAAGAAGTAGGCTGCATTTAAGTATCCATTTCCTCATGGTGGCCCCTCTATGATTCCAGATGACTATAATGGGGCAAATTTGCTTTAGGGCTTTGATCATGGAAGAGTGTAAACTTTGCTGAGAAAGTGGCACATCCATTTGGATCTTTATGTTTGATTGCTAAATATAGTTTTCACTGTGCATTTCCTTCCCAATCTAACTTTATATCCATCTAAGGAGCTCTGTTTACTACTACACAGAGAGAGAGTTGTCTTCTCTCTCTTTCACTCTGTGTGTGTGTGTGTGCATGTGTGCATATGTGTGTGTGTGTGTGTCACAGAGTGAGAGAGAATGAGTAAAAACAGAGAGAGAGGCAGAGAGAGATGGAAAGAAAGAGAATGTGTCTGTGCCTGTGTGGTATATGCACGTGTGTGAGGAGGGTGGAGACATGAACATCCATGTTTGTGTACAGAGGCCAGAGGAATACACTGGATCTTCTCTTCTGTTCTGTCATCTCCTACCTTCTTGTCTTGACACAGTGTTTCTCACTGAACCTGGGTCTAGCCTGGAAACTAGTGACTCTCCTATTTCCTTCCCCAGCAGTATCCAGATTACAAGTCTGCTTGACTCTGCCCAGCTTCTTATGTGGGTGCTGGGTATTCAAACTCAAATCCTCACGTGTGTGTAAGAAGTCCTCCTACTGCGCTGTCTTGTCTCTCCAGCCTCCCACTGAGATATCTTCAACTCCAAGATTGCTTTATAAATCTTACATTGGACAAAACAATACAAATCATAAACTAAATTTAAAGTGGGTAGGGGGGTCTGTCATCTAAGCAGAATTAGCAGTTTGATCTGAAGGAACAGTTGGTGACCCTTTTAGAAGATGAGGGCTCTTGACACAACTCCTTGACTCATTGTGTGAAGCTCTAGACAGCACAGATGATGGGCATAGTTGTATCAAGAGAGGTGTGCTCTACCAAAGACACCATGATTTAGACGTCTCTGTGGCCAAAACTGCCCCATCCAAGCAGGGATTTGAAATTAGCAGAGAGGAACGCCCACTTATTCTAAGGAAATCTCAATGCTGGAGTTGGGAGGTAAAAGCAGAAGCTCTGACACAGTTGGTGTCCAGCATCCTTCCAGCACAGGATCAGGTATTAATATCAGAAATAACCAGACAGAAAGATAACTTGGTTTTCTCTATGGCTGCATATTTAAAGAACTTCTCTATTTTGGGGGACTAGATATTGATAATTGTTTATTCAACTGTAATTTTTTGTTTCAATGACTAATGAATGGTATTCACAAGGACCAGGGTTGGCTCTTCAGCACCACAATTGTGTGTATATGTATGTGTGTATATGTATGTGTGTATATGTATGTGTGTATCTTCGTCTTGTGGAAGGGGCTTACACTCAGTACATGAACAGGTGTTTTCTGCCATTCTCTCTGCCTCCAATTCTTCTCTTAGAGTCATTGTTCCATCAGCCCAGGCCTTGTGCAGGAAAGCTGGGTATCATTTCAAAGATGGCAGCTGTCACCAGAGCCCAAGAGAGAAGACACGAGTGACACCAGTCCTCATATCCTCTAAAGACTCGAGCTGACACTATGCTCCTTGTCATTTGTCAATATATCATGCATTTTCACAGCAAATCTGTAATACATATACTTATTCTCTTTAAAATATGAAGAAATCAAGACTAGGAGTTTGGTTAGCTTTTTTCCTTTGAGCTTGACATTGGGATTCTAAATTGCTCGTTGAAAAAAAAGTAATGAAAAACAAAATATTGTACAGAAATATTTTTCTGTAGTAGTCCTTAGAAGTTTTGAAGATAGATTAAACTATAGTAATAAATTAGGAAAAATATTTGTTGTAAATCAGAAATACATGCTCAGAAATACATGTTTACATGTGACTTTTAAATGTATGTAATATTGTTGAGCACTTCTCAAGTTTATAATTTGGGCATGATAATTTGGGAGACTATTCTAACTTACATTGGTAGCACTCCGTCAATAGGAAGGAAGCATTGGTGAAGGTACCGAATGAGGACAGTAACATCAAAGTCTCAAAGCTGAGATGATCTTCATTTGGTGACTTTTAATGAACTTTAAAAAGTCATTGTCACTTGGGCTTGAAATACAAAAGATACTGTTCTCTGTATGTCATGGGTCAAGAAGCTCAGACTTTGGCAAGCCGTCCCCCTGGGGGAGGGGGGATTTCCCATGCTTGCATGTGTATAGATTTATTCTTTTCTATTCTCCTCCATGATCCCAGGGTTAAGGGCAGAAAACTCTCTGATGGACTATACCAGGTTAAGAGCACAAGCCTCTGCAGGACAGCTGAGCAGAATCTCTCTCTTCTCCAGCAAAATCCTTCTTCCCTGTGAATGCTACCCCAGAGCTGTCTGTGGAGTTACAAGCTCCTGGTATGGGTACATTATATATATAATATAATATATATATATATATATATATATATATATATGTATATATATATATATATTATATATATATATGTGTGTGTGTGTGTATACATATATACATATACATCCATATATATATATATATATGGATGTATATGTATAGCATTGCTAGGTCTCAAGAAGAAATACATAACAAGTTACACATGAAAATAAGCAAGTGAAAAACATGAAGGCTTTCAGCTCTTGAAGGATCTGTGGGTACATTCTGTCACTGATGAACAGGCTTTGGGGGCTTCAGAAGTGGCCAGAAGCTTTGTTCACGTTTAAGTCTACTATGCAGTAGAGATTGAGACTGATGGAAATATGCACCTAAGCATGTTTAATTTCTAGAGTCGAGCTGCCCAGTCAGTATGGTGGCCTTAAGTCATGTACAGCTATGGAATATCCACTGAAAATGTTGCCAGTGTGACCAGAGGAGTAGATTCCCAATGTCACTCGATTTTAATTGATTTAGTTGGGTTGGATTCCTAAAAAGGATTGAATCTCAGTTTATAGAGATTTGTAGAGGGAGTGGACATTAGAATGCAAACTTTGAATAGATTAAACTACTAATATATTGGCTTTCATACTTGTTCAATACCAATCATTGTTACTTTAATCTTTAGCATTGCTATTCCTAAAAAACAATAGGATGTGTTTACCCAAGGAAGAATATGCCATCTATACACTAGTTTCTATTCCATTGTTCTATGTGGTAGAGACAAAACTGAATCATATCCCAGCATCCATCCCAGATCTTAAATTCCAGATAACAATGACTGAATTCTGCGAAATGATTAACTAGGAGCCCCATTCTCTCAGTTTACACAGTGAAATCCAAAGACAATGTGTATATTTCACTTTTTCCATCCTTTGCTCTGACACTCCCCCATTCTGCACAATAAGGAAAGACTGAAATTCTGTATTCACTTCTATCAGCAAGGCTGTCTTAATGCAGGGCAATCCTTTGAACAGCTTTGTGTGTGGTGAAACAGACATTCAGCTTTGTTCAGTCTCATGTAGCTTTGCTCTGATAGATGGTGCCTGAAGTGATTGTGCCTGCTCTGAGCTTACTACAGTGGGAAAGGGCAGGGATGGCCAGGACAGGGCACAACATCCTCGCCTCAGCTCAGCACCTGAACACCTGTGGTACTTGGAGTGTTGATCAGCTGTGGTGAGATGTATGTGTGCCTCACTTCTGCATGACCTATGGTGTGTAACCAGGGACACCTGGGGCTGCTGGGACTTGTGGCCCGAGCCCACACTCTGCTTCTCAAAGCCCCAGCTGCTCTTCTGGCTGACGGCCACACCACTGCTTTCCCTGGTTTTATACTGCTACCTTGGTATCTGTCTGATTCACAGTCTTTTGGTAGCTTTCAGGGCAGGGCCTTTTGTTCTGCCCCTAGCCTCTCTTGCACCACAGCCCATCCAGAATCCCGGCTGGTTTGTGTGTTCAGCTTGTTCAAGAGGAGTCACAGGCTTCCTGCCAGGCTATATTGAACCCTTGGCTGGCTAAGAAAGTCATGATTCAACCCTGATTCTGTCACTCCAGTATTAGCCTGGTATGGATGCAGCCATTTTCCACTTGGGGCTGGCATGGATGTTCCAGGTACTTGGGTTAGCTGCATCATTTACTTGCATTTACCCTTGCACACTTACTTCCCTGGACAGAAATGATGACAGCCTCTAAACTTCCTCTCCCTCTCTGTACATGACACCTGACACTCTTTTCTGGACTCCGTAAACCCCCCTCCCTTGCACCAATCTCTCTCAGTGATTCATGACAAGAAAGATCACTCCTGGGGCATTTGGAAAATATGTTTGACTATTTTAGGGTTTGGGCCATCATATTGAGATCTACATGAATGTTTAGCCCAAGGCTGATGCTCAAGGTACCAGTCATGATATCTCCATCCAGTCATCCGTGGGTCCTCTGTATAATCTTCAATGTCTTTAAATCTACCACAGGTACAAATGTACATATATTCATTTCTGTCTATGCACAGGCATACATGAATTAAGTACATTGTAGTTTTCCAAAAATTTAATAACTAAACTGAGAGAGAATTTTGCTATATTCTGCTTATAATGCAAGTGTGTGTATATATACTCCTGTTACTAGCATGACTCCTGGTGTTGACCTTCCCAGGCACAACATGTGGTCATCAGCATTTGCAGCTCTCACAACCCTGATCATAATGCAGATGGGACACATTCATGCTGATATCACCGTGTGTTCTGTCCTGTGTGTTAGTGAAATGATGGGACACACATCTGCTGATGTCACTGTGTGTTCTGCTGGGGCTGACATGCGTGTTAGTGCACTGACACAGCAGCCACATCTTTGCTGAGTATTCTGCTTTTATTTATCTTTACCTAACTAAAAAGAAAACTTGGTTTTTGTTTATAAATAATTGTATTTTGTAGATATATTGTATTTTTCTATAAATGAAGCTTATAGCAGTAAGATTTCCTTAGAAAGGGAAGTTTCTGTTGGCCCTTTTGCCCTTCCGCCCCTCCTACTCAGTCTCCACCCACCCTTCTCCCCGCACGCACCCTCTATGACTCCTACCTCCTTGTTAAATCTTAACTTGTAGAAAAAGTAATTAGCTTATTAAATGCTGGAGGAGGGCAGGAAAAGTCATTATTATACCTTAAAACAAGACACTAAAGAACGTTAGAGATCACTCATGCAGGGTGCAGTAACCGCAAACACAAAGAGACATGTTGAAATAGACAACGTAGTAAACTAAGCCCAATGAAAACAGCAAGCAATACCAGATTAATTTTCTATTTAGTTTTCATTTTTTTTATGATTCTCACTAATTCTAATTTAGATCGGGATGGAATTGCTCACCACTACGCCTCTGGTATCATTATAGATGAATAAAATTATTTGGGAAAGCAATTTAGCTTTATAATCCAAAGTCATTACAATGCACATTCCTATTGATCTGGTAATTCTTTCCTGAAAATTTAAGCTAAGCCAAGCAAAAGAGAAGATATAAACCAAACAAATGAAGGTGCTCGTTGCCATGTGACAGCAACCTGAACAGTGCAGATCAAGGGGAAGTGTTCGGAATACAAAGCCATAGTAAGTTATGAAAAAGATGCCCCCTCATCCTACACCACAGACAGTGTCCATGTCTGGCTCACCACCTATTTTCTCAGCTGCAGTTAGTATAACCTAAGGAGAGGCTCTGTCAGTTACTGGGAATACATGATGGGAAGACTAGAAGGGGCAGATGGTGTGTGTGCAGGTAAGAGTCTTGAAAAAGCTGTAATAGCAACATTTACATCTAAGTTAATGGAGTAAGCTCTCATTCTTGATGTTATCTCTTCGGTATGATGCCACCACTCAGGGGCATCTACTCAAGTTACAAACACTGCAGTACTGAGGTGTGGCACTGGGTGACTGGGATTGCAGAGGGAAGATGTGGCTCAAAATGGGTGGTCTTCCTTGCCTAGGACTGATTGGATCACAGTAGAAAGCTAAGGAAGAAGGCCTGATTTCCATGGCCAGTGTCTGTATTACACGCTCAAATATATTTTCACGTGTTTTAACAACAAAAAGTGAGAGTGGCGATTAACCCCCCCCAAAAAAAGTTATCATTTTCTTATCTGTGTACATGTGAGTACATATCTGTATAAAATATTTTATTTTAAATATTCAACCATTATTTTCATTGTATGTGTATGAATGTTCTGCCTGCTTGTATATCTGTGCACCACTTGTAAACAGAGCCTGCCGAGGTCAAAAGAGGGCATTGGATTTCCAGGACTGGAGTTACAGATGTTTGTGAGTTACCATATTCATGCTTGTACTTAAACCCTGGTCCCCTGAAAAAGCAGCCAGGGCACCTAACATCCAAGCTGTCTCTCTAACCTCATAATATTTTCAAATTTTGATGCTGTTGATTCAGAAGCAGTAATGATGCCTCCTGTTTTGAAGTCCACTGGCAACCACATGGGTTTCTCTGGTTAACTGCTCGTGCTTGACTTCCACACTCAGAGAGGTCAGTGTGCTCCCTTCATCCTGAAAGTTCCCCTAACAGCCATTTGATTCTTCCCCATCAGATGGTAAGCTGCCATGTCTAATTAATCGAGAGGTGGTTCGTGTGCAAATGGCAGTGGGGCTGGTTCCACACTCCAGCAGTGACATTCTCATTTGTCCTCTCTCCCACTTACACTCTGGCTTAATTTCTAGTCACCTTGTGTCACATAAGAATTTCTCTTTCTCATACGGAGTTGAGTGGGGCATTGAGAGCATGTGCCCAGCTTTCAGAACTACTGGCCTTGCCCATATTAGGTGCTGTTGTTCCATTTTGCTCCTGGTTACTTTTGATGGTGTTGAGAATCAACATCCAAGCTGACTGTGACAGGACTGGGTTATGATAAGTAGATAGTTCTGGGACTTTTCTACCGACCATGAAAGGGAAACCCCAGAGACCAATAAACCTGTGCTACAACATTATGGTTAGCAGGTAATTTCACACAAGCAAATTTCACATCATTCTTAAATGAGAAACTGAAAACACTATCAAAATTTTAGAAATACAATGTCTATGCCCAAGGTCATTGGTTAATCAAGCTATGGCAGTAAAAGGTGAGGGATACATTTCTGTCCTTTTGCTAAGGGGAAGTGAAAGTCTTTTGTTTCCAGAAATTTTCTCCACTTCCCCCCTTTTATGAGCCAGGCCTTTCCGAGAACAGCCCCACTCCTTTGTGCTTCACATAGTAGCTGCAACAGCTGTGTTAATTAAATAGATATGTCACAGCACTGAGGCCAGAGCATGCTGCCACATTGGCAGCCATGGGTCTCCATGCGTGGCAGGACCCTGCTGCAATCCCCCTCCCAGGCTGACAGAAAGGACAGTAAAACCATGAACAGAAGAGTGATAAGCCAAGAATGGGGACCTAGTGCTAATTCCCATCTGTGTCCATATTAAATATGCCATCAAATATTTATGGGATTAAATATGAGCATGCTTCTTGTTCCTGCCTTGGAATATCTGAATATAATTCTCAGAACAGTGGGAAGATCACCTGCAGTGGTGACAAGCTGATTTTAAACACTAAGCAATAAATCGTTTGATTCTCAACACCATGTAGAACAGCTCATTGACTCGAGAAATATTTATTGAATGTTGTGTACTCCCTTCCTGTGCTGAGGCTTGAAACAAACGTGAACTTTAACCCATTGGAACATGTCCTGTTGCAATGGTTACCTCCAAGATGCATAAGCCTAAAAGATATGTGAGCCTTATTTCTAACCAGACTCACAGCTCTGCCTCATCTCTTCCTTGAAGTCAAAGTCTGTTTCAGTTACGCAATAGACTCTCGGCAGTTTTACTTTTCCTAAACTTAGCCCTAGATGTTTGTCGATTACTTTGGGATTAATGTCCAAATGTGTTTGTGGTTTTAGTTAAAGAAGTATTAATAGTACTTAATGCTGTGTCGTTGAAATTTAATTTGTCTTCTCTGGATTCTGCTTTGCATAGCGCGATTTTTTGTTCTAATTGATTCATAAAGATCATTAAGCAGGAAAATAAAAACAATTTGTAGCAATCTCTGGGAGAGTTCAGCCTATGTGTTTTACGGTTCAAATAACAGATGTTATTCCGGAGAAGCTGAGCAGTCCTGCGACTTCCTCACAAGTCAGCCTGGCCATTCACAGGGCTGCCTTCCCTGCTCACTCTGGTAGCCTAGCTGTGAACTCCTGCCCTTTGCAAAACAGCAAGGAAGCAAGCTTCCACAGCTTTGCTGCTCTCTGAGCCCAAGAGGAAACCTGGAGTCACCCACCATAAACTCAAGAACTGGGCTGCTCAGAGTTCAGCCAGTACCTTTCCTTTTTCTGAACCCCGATCTTTATAAACAAAAAACATATACTTGGTTTCTGTCCTTCATGAGAATTGTAATTTGATCAGTCAGTTTTGGGGCCTACTGTTGGCATTAACTGTCAGCAAGCTGTGTGTCAGCAGTTAAGTCCACGGCCAGCGACTAGCACATGTTTTCAGAACACAAGACTCAGCAGCAAACAGGAAGCCTTCAGCCACTTGCCATCTCTGTAAGACTGCAGTCTGAGGGCACTTGTTTCTCTCTGGCTGTCTGGTTTACTTTTTAGTAATACAAATCACAATATTCACCCCTAAGTTAAGTGCAGGGAGTGTCCACAGGATGAGCACCATCTGGAACACAGTTCAAAGAGTGTCACAAGGAGGACAGCAGGAAGGAAAACCCTTAAGAAGAACTGGGGCTGTGTGCAAACCATCACTAACAGGAAAACGAACCTCCACCTTAAATGCATGCTGCCTGGGCAGAGTGAGTGTTAGGTACTGGTGAGCAAGGGTAGCCACTGCCCATGAGCAATGACCACAGCTCTGTCAGGTGCACCTGTGGAATTCTGACCTTGGCTTCCAGACTGCTGGGTAACATTTGGCAGCCTGCATTGCTGTGCTAGAGGGAATGGCCAATTTCTCAGAATTGTGTCTCTAACATAGCAATAGCAAGTTTCACCCCAAACAACAGTATTTCCAACAGCCTCCTGAATACTGTAAGATACTGTAATCTTTACTTGACTGACAAACTTGAAATATGAAATGACATCTCTGCTTCATGCTTCATGCATATACTTTTGTTGGCAAAGTTAGACATCTTATTATATATACATATTATTCCATGAACAAACGACTAATTTATATCATTTTCTCAAGTTAGACATTATCTTATGGCTGTGCTGAATGCTATTGTGGTGAACTTTCTAAATAAACCACCAGAAATTACCTGCAAAGCAAATGTGAGTGTGTGTGTGTGTGTGTGTGTGTGTGTGTAGAGAAAGAGAGAGAGAGAGAGAGAGAGAGAGAGAGGTAGTTACCAGCCTGATCTTCACCTTTTATGTTCTTGAATCATGTTTTTCACTTTTTAACTACAGTTGAATGTTTTTATTTCATTACAATATTCTTGTTAATTCAACATCACAAATGTGCTGTATTGGAAGGCATGGCGGCTCGTGAGGGTAACCCCAGAACTTAGGAAACTGAAGCAGAAAGATCATGGATTTGAAGCCAACCTTTACAAATTGAACTGCAGTTCCTTATAAAGGTTGAAGCATTGTTTTGAATTTTAATCTTCTGGAATCTTCGGACACGGAGAGAGACCCTTCCTGCAATCTCGCACACTGATCAGTAATAGACTCCTCAGTGTCTGGCTGTCACCTCTTCAGTCTGTTGCCTTTCTGCCAAGCCTCGCTGACTTCCCGGCTTCTCCCATCATTCCTTTCTCTCCATCTTGTCTCTTTGCTGTTCCTCGGTCTTTGCTCAGTCCTTTCCCTTTCTTAACTCTTCGGAGCCACGCTGGGCTGCAGGCCATACAACAGGAGAATAGTGCCTTTAACATTTACGGGAAAGACTTAACATGTGTTTTGTGGTTTACAACATAAGTCCGGAACATTTTAGTTCCACTAATGCCAAAAACGTGCTTAGACTTTACTGTCATTTCAAATGACGCGGCCTCCTGGCTGTCACTTTCTGCTGTGTTCCCACACAGAAGAACCGTTCTGTTTCCTATTGGTCTTGTAGATGATGCCTGTGCTGAATTCTCTCATTTACCCTCACACTCTTCAAATTCCTTGAGTTTTCTAACTAGATCATTTAAAATGGGGCCTGGTCCTTTGTTGAGCATTTTCTTTTCCATATCATTGCATTTTTGGTAAAACACAGAGTTTACCAGCACACTCTGTCCTCTTCCTTGTGTTTATCTGACCTCAGGGGCTTGAAATGGTTCATTAAGGTTTGGGAAATTTTCTCATATTTATTTCATTAACACCTTAAATGCATATATGTAGCACCTTTAATTACCATTATTACTGTTCTTTGAAGCTTTCATGTGTCTCCAATTAAATATGAGTATACCCACCTCCACTGCCCTCCCCTCTCCCTCAGCTCTGACCTCACAACCATCACTGAACTTCATGTCCTGAACGGGTTCAGTGGGTCATGTTAGAAGAACTACATAGTGGATACCAAACCTCATTGATATCATCTGTTTCCACAAGTCTATGGATTCATTTCATTGGCATAGTGATGGGGCTTTCTGTTTGTTTCATCTTGCTTTTACACTCTGTTGTTTTTATTCAACCCTGAAAGCTCTGACTCCTTGGTCTAGGGTGTGTCCATGTACATCTCCATCCTTGCCCTATGTACATACTTATTTTGTACCTCCCTGACAAAGGATTTTATTGTTCAGAAGAGATAGAGAGGCAGATAAGATAGCAACCAACTCCTTCTCCCTCCTCCCTCTCCTTCCCCCTCTCCCTCTCCTTCCCCCTCTCCCTTTCCCTCTCCTTCCCCCTCTCCCTCTCCCTCTCTCTCCTTCCCCCTCCCCCTCCTCCTCCCCTCCTCCTCCCCCTTCCCCTCTCCCTATCCTTCCCCCTCTCCCTCTTCTTCCCCCTCTCCTTCCTCCTCTCCTTCCCTCTCTCCCTCTCCCTCCCCCTCTCCCTCTCCCTCTCCCTCTTTCCACTGCAAGCTTAACACTCTGCTTGACTTCCTTCAGAGAGTGACATTTGCTTCTGGATTTCTGAGGAAGATTGTCATATGATTTCCCTTCCTGGTCCCTCAGCAGGTTTTGATATTTCACTCTAAAGCCTGAAACTGTAGTAGGATCGTGATTTTACCCATAATCTGAGAGAAGCCTGCTCATCCAGGAGAACAGCTCTATTTACACTTTCTATTTACAGTAGGGTTTTGCCAATTGTCCAAGAAGCTGTAATAAAAACTGCTCAGTCTGTCTTCAAAATGTAGACTAAGGCTGTCTCCAAGAGCAACTCCTGATGTTTCCAGCTGTACAATTGGTGCTGTGTTGACTTTTATATTAATGCATAGTAGTGTATCTATAGTTTATCTATAGATAGATTCCACTGCACTTTTACAGTTTGGCTCACCTGTTTGGATTCTTTCAAGTTTTATTGTTCATTTCTCTATTTCATTTCTTCTGTTTTTCATCTTGAAGGTTTGTTCTTGTTTGTTTTTGTTTTTGTTTTTTGAGATAGGATCTCTTTGTGTAACAACCCTGGCTGTCTTGGAACTTGCTCTGTAGACCACACTGGCCTTGAACTCAGATTAGCCTGGATCTGCCTCCCAAGCACTGGGATTAAAAGCATGTGCCATTTTTTATTTTGTTCTGTTTTTTTTTTCTAAATTTCTGAGTTGAAATTCTAAATAAATCTTCAGACTCTCTTATTTCTTCTTTTCAAGTTTATTTTGCATTATATCTTATTATGCACATGTGTGAGGAGGCCAGAAAAGTGCATCAGAACTCTTAAAGCAGGCATTAGATGAGCCCTTGTGAGCCTCTGGCCATGGATGCCAGAAATGGATGGCACTCAGGACTTCTTCAGGAGCAACAAGCCCTTGTAACGGACCACCCAGCAGCATCTCTCCAGATCCCAGGTTTCAAAGCTGTACATTTGCCTGTGATGAACTGAGGGAAGCACAGTGCGAGGGAGTCTTGGCTTAGGCAGCTATTAACTCTTCTCAAGACTTCTGTTCTAGTTTGTCTTTTATGTCCAATATTGTTGCCATTCTCGTTTCAATTAGGCTAAATTAATTAATTAATTGCACTGTAAACTATTGAGTTATCGATAGTTATGTGAAATTACTTTATTTTGTTTAAATTTTTTAAATACCTTTTCAAAATAATCCTAGTGCTCAGAAGTCTGAGGCAGGATGATTATGAGTTTTTGTGAATTTGAAGTTAACTTGGGCTACATAAAGAGACCCTGTATCCCAGGGTGAGGAGGGGAACACACACGCACATGCGCGCACACACGCGCACACACACACACACACACACACACATGTATTCTGCCCAACTTTTTGAGTAACATCTCTAATTCAGTGATGATAAATATATAGACATTCTCTGTCAATCTAATCTTAGCAGAGCCATCCCCCATGCAGTTAATTCTTCTGAACTCACAGTCTGTTCTACACAACAGGAATCCAGGTGTCTATGCTTCATTCGATTTTCACTATCCTTTTAATTCCAGGGATTTTCTTTGAATCTAGCAGATTTTTCTCTCTGTGTGGGCTTTAAGAAAGTAATAGGAATACCTGTAGAATCTCTGACTATTCTCCCTCACTGGGTGAATTTAGCTGAATTGTTGTTTGTGAGTCTCTTCCAAAAAAGCTCATTCCTTTTTAATTTGTGACTTTTACCCTATAGTTTAGGGCTCCAGCCATTGAGTTATTGGAAAGTTCTTATATCCATTTTATTAAACAAACATGGGATTGTATGTCAGTAGGCTCAAGCTGCCTTTGCTTTCACACAGGGACAAGGCCTGTGCTTTTCCTGGCAGACTCTCTTTATCACCCTCAACTCCTTGACTGACAGGACCCTCTTACTGTTTTGAAAACAGCTCTTACAGTGCACATTGAGGATGACATAGTCTCCAAAGTGTTTGCAAGCAGAGCTTGGAACATTTGCATGCTTTTTGGATAAGCATGTCTCATTCAAAACCTGACATTCTCCTCATGCACACTTCCAGTCTTGGCATTTCAAACCTAGGGATGCACAGCCCATATCCTTTTCTGTGTTTTGTACAATTGCCTTTACTGAGCCTTATGCCACATGGTCAGTCCTTTGCCTTTTGTTGTAAAGACTTACATTTACGTGTCCATCCCCCTGATTCTTTTTATTTCTGTATTCTGCGGTCTCTTTTCCCATCCTTCTCTGAGGGCTAACTAGTTTCCATGTGCATTTTTAAAATTCTTAAATATCCCAACACTCTTTCAAGAATCCAAATTCCTTTAGATATTGTTGTAGTGATTTTGAAATGTGTATTGGTTTCTACTTCACAACATATCTTTGTGTGTTTCACTGGGTTCCCTGAGCAAAATATATTGTATGGGCACTTCTGGAATATACTTTCCACTCATAGTTTGGTATAAAAGTGTCCTTGTCCCAAAGAAGACCATATTCCACTATACGCATGCTAAACTGAGGAGGAAGCTTCAGGAAGTGATTTTAGATGCCAAGTTGAGGCAGCTTCTGGCTGTTCCTAGCTCATGGAACATGGGCATTATAAGAAGCTCTATCTAAGTAATCAAAGGTTAGCATGCACTGTGTACATTTCTGTCTTGTGAGAAGAGGGGAAGAGGAAATAGGGAGGGAAGGGGATGAATGGGAAGAAAAGAATAGAGACAGAGCGAGACGAGAGAGAAAGAGAGAGAGAGAGAGAGAGAGAGAGAGAGAGAGAGAGAGAGGTCAGGTTGGTCCTAAAACGATTTTGGGTAGTTCTGCATAAGACAGGGTCCCATTCCTGTTGGTTACCCTCTGGACTATGAATTGTTCAACAGGAATTGTTGATGCCCTAAATTCTGTGACTAGAGGATGGTAGGAAGTAGGTAGGGAGAGGGCATTGGCTAGTCAGAATGGCTTAGTGGGGATCAGGCTTGAAGGTCTAGAATGAGAGACAGAGTCTTTCTAAAGGGAAAGGGAGATGATATTCCCAAGAACGGCAGAGTTGGCACTGCTGATTGCATGGTGAAAACATCTGCCCTCCTGTGGTGTGGTAACTTAGCACTCTGCCAGGTTCTCTCAGGCACTAGTGGTTCATTTCTAGAAGGCAAGGTTTAAGCAGATCCCATCTAGATACAAATTAATATGACTGTTCTATTGGTCTGACATGGTGAAAGGCAGGGCCTGTAATAACATACACATTACCTAGATGTTTCGATATCATAACGGGCTTACATGACATATCACACTGGGCTCCCATTTGACTGAGAAAACTTCAAGCTTACTCTTTTCTTTTCATCTTATTAACTTCCTTCTGCCTTGACTCCTTTGGCTGGATGTTGTAAGGCCTTCTTTAGCCTGTGAGGCTACTTTTAAAATTGAATTATCTTTGATTTCTAAAATTTTAATTTTATATTTACTTATGCCTGTGGGTGTTAGAAAGTCTCTCTCTGTGTCTCTGTCTCTGTCTCTGTCTCTGTCTCTGTCTCTGTTTCTCTCTCTCTCTCTCTCTCTCTCTCTCTCTCTCTCTGTGTGTGTGTGTGTGTGTGTGTGTGTGTGTGTGTGTGTGTGTGTCTACCAAAGAAGGAAAGATGAGAGCATCAGATCCCCAGGAGCTGGAGTTAAAGGCAGCTATGAACTCCCTAGTACATGCTTTAAACAAACATTGGCCCTCAGAAAGCAGAAAGCATTCTTAGCTGCTCAGTCATCTCTCCAGACTCCTAACCTAAAAAAAAATTGTTTTATTGGTGATGATTGATTTATTTTTATTATCTGGTATATAAGAGGAATTTATTAAGTGTGTACTTATGTGTATTACAAGTGTGCACACAAGTGTCAGGTAGGTGTGTAAACACTCTTTTTCTTCATTAAACATTAGGCTCTTTTTGAGAACATAATTTTACTCAAACTCTGACAGCAGAAATTCTACTGTTGCCAAAGCTACAGAGATGATGCTTCCCAGACTCTGGGTGAGATAGTTGCCAGTGTGCAGGTGGTCACTGGAACACTCACCAAAATGTGGCCCCAGTGGGTCCACGGTGATCAGCTAGACCTGCGTAGTCTTCACATAGAATTTTTACCTGGACAGAATTATGCTTGATTTCACATGAGCAGAATTTGAGAGAGAAGCTCTCAGGACTGAATTATCTATTTGAACCATTTTAAAGCCAGAACTGCAATGGACTCTAGGATCACAGCCATGCTGCTGTGTAGTACTGTCAGCTACTGAGAATGTGCAAGGTTGGATGGTAAGAAAATCAACAGGGGCAAATTAATCATTTTAAGTAGATGAGACAGTTTTTCTACTCACATGGCTAAAAATAAATAAAGGCAAGTCTGAAGCTGTTTCCAACAAAAATACCGACCATTAAACCAGCTGTGGCTTTTATTTATAAAGGAAAAAGTTGCCAAGTAAGAGATTGTCTTAGCTGAGGCCAAGCTCCGAGCACACAAAGGCACTCTCCCAGAGGTCTGTTGTGCTCCAAGGTGGCTTTTGTTGGAGGTTTTGAGATGGCTCCAAGACATCCAGTAGCTTATTGGTGTGGATGCTTGGACATTTCTGGTCTTCATTTGTTCCACTCTTCCCCAGAAAGAGAAATGGGAACCGCGGGAAGTGCCCTCTTCCTACACTGACCTTGGTGAAGCTCCATAGCCCCCTCCCCAGCTAAGCAGAAGGATCAGCTGTTACATGGTAGGCTTATTCTGCTACTGTTGATGATCCCAGAAGTAATCCTATGTGGCTTGAAAAGCACAGGCACCATTACTCTACTGTCTCTGTCTAAATGTCTCTGCTTCACACAGATTTTTGACCTCAAGGTCCTATTTTACTTGTAGCTTCTTAGATTGAGGAAGCATGTCCCTAGGGACATGCTATCTACAACACAGTGATGCTAGTGAAGTTACTGCTCCCCAGGTTAAAATGTTCAATTCACTTAAAGTTTTGCAGTCATTGTAGAGACACTGAGATATTGAGGCTTACCTTCTGCAGGAGTCCTGTCTCTCCTAGGAGGCAGACAAGATGCAAATTCTGGAGAGACCCTATGATTTGAAAATGTTCATATACTACATCTCTAGTGCTCACAACAACACATGACAAAACATGTCCAAGTAGTTGGAAAAGCTAACCACCATGCACAGATAACTTCACACTGCTCAAATGTCTCAGATGATCACATCAGTCACTGTGTGCTATATAAGAAATAAATCAGTTCATCCAGACACTGGGCATATAAATTAAGAAACATCCTAGGATTTAATTTACCTACTTTAGAATATATACATCTTACTTTGTTTGTAGGTTAGAATTATGATCTTTTTAGATTATGAAAGCTATAAAATATTTTAAATATAAAATGCCACTTAATGTAGTATGATTCCTACCATATTTTCTATGCTGCATATATTTGCACAGGTGTTTGCATATAACATAAGTATGTGCATTCACACACATATAAAATCTATGGCTGTATGTATATCTTTGGTATAAACATACAAGATAGTATGAATATATGTATTTTGTGGTGTGTGTGTGCATGTATATGGTTTAGTATTGTATGATATAATCTATCATAGCAGAGGGTTACAGTGGCAGGAACTTGAGAGGATTAGGCACATCACATCCATAGTCAAGAATAGAGCATAATGACTTAATCTATGCTTACTAATACTTTACTAGCTTTCTCCACTGGCATAGTTCAAAATATCCTGCCTAGAGAATGGTGCTACCCACAGTGACCAGGTCTTCCCAGCTTAACTAATGCAATCAAGATAATCCTTCACAGACATACCTCCAAGCCAACTTAATCTAGACAACCCTTCATTGGGATGCCCATCCCAGATGATTCTAGACTGTATCAAGATGACTATTAAAATTAACTATGACAGTCATTTAACTCCTTCATGCCCTTACCCCTAATGCTTTGAATCTATAGCAATATCTGTCTCAGGATAGTTGGGAAGATTATTGGAGCCTACATACAAAATGCTCACAAAACACCAGATGCCTACTTAATGTCATATGAGTATTAGATTATGATTAGATTTCAGGTCATACTACAAAAGCCTGTTTGATTTGTTCAGTGGCTAGGCAATACTTCATGAACAGATGTGGGCTGATTCATCCCTCAAGTGTTGACTCTTGTCATTGCAGTTTGGCCTTGGATGCAGTGTTGAGATGGAGGTGCTTGACTCCACTATTCTCAGCCTCAGCTTAGTGATGTTCCTAATCATTTCATCTCTCTGCTCAATCGTTGTTCTAAGATAAGGGGATAGTGGCAGGAACAGAAGGCCAGAACACCTGTGGTATTACACAAGACATGAAAAATGTTCAGACCAGCTTGACAAAGAACCCTGAGCATCATGTGACCTGAACAATGCAAGTCCTCAATGTCCACCTGAAATCACAAAGTATCCTATTCTGATATTAAATGTGAAATTACCCACATAGCAATGTGGTGATCCCTCTTGTCTCTGGGTTGGTCAGGAGCATGTTAGCACTGGTTTAGAGTTTTGTCAGCTCTTTTGGTATTTCATATCACCACAGAAATATTGCAGCTGGGGACTAGACAGGTGATGCAGTGGCTAAGATTATATATTGTCCTTACAGAAGATGCAAGTTCAATTCTGAATACCCCTTCCAGGTGGCCCACAACCCACCTATAATGGAACTCCAGATCCAGGGGTTACACACCCTCTTCTGGCCTCCATAGGCATTGTGTTTGTATGAACAAACCCATAATATACACATAGTGAAATAATTTAAAATAAAAATAAAAGATTTTAAAGGCTCCAATGGGCACACAACTTTTAGTCGCATCTATACACCTAACACTTACCTAACACTGCCTACATATTTCTCACTCAGACATCACAAAGGGCAAGTAAAGACAAAGATCTTCCCTTGTAGGAACTCACAGTTATGATAAAGCTCAGTCTGCAGTGTAACAACAAACCTTAATTAAGCTCTACTGGACAAAGGAGGAACAAAGCATGCTTTGCCTGGATGAGGCACAAACAGATGTGCAACTCAAAAGCTTCCAAGGTACATGAAAGTTTATTCCGTTTTTAGTGGTAAAACAAAAGATACATTCCCAGAGCCTCTGGTCTGAAGATTGGCAATGAATGACCATAGCATCAGGCTCCTGTTTATGATGTAAATAACCCAAGAAAACATTCTAGTCTAATGCAAGCATGCTATGTGGGATGAGCTTTGCTATGTTAACATCAGCAACAAAATCCAAAATCTTAGGAGCTAAGAGGCAAAAACATTTCTCACACAAAAGTGCAACTTGCCCTTCAAGGAGCGTCATAGATTTGAGATTACCTTTTCACACTATGTCATAATTTCACCAGTAGTAGGATGTGCTGGCTATATGAAGTCCCCTGACAATGTTCTAATAGTTTAATCTTTCTCTGTGACTAAGAAGTAAAAACTAAACAGGGATTAGTGGGGATACAGTTCTGAGTGGTTACAGAGTTGGTTTTCAGGTCCTCATGAAAGCCTTCCTGGCTCAGCCTTTCCAGTTGTGAAACATCAATAAAATAACACTCACCTAAGGAGTAGCTTCATGTACTTATTGGCTTGTGAGAGTCAAATGTTAGTTGTTTCCATAATATTATGAAAGAGCACTTTGCCATCATGCCTCCTGTGGCGTTGGGGTCCACTATGTGATTGTTCACTTCTCTATTAATCTCTGATGGCACATGCCTTTAATCCCATCCCTCAGGAGGCAGATGTAGATGGATCTCTAAGCTCAAGGCCAGCATGGTCTACAGAATGAGTTCCAGGACAACCAGGGCTACACACACACACACACACACACACACACACACACACACACACAACTGCCTTGAATCCAAAAACAAAACAAACAAACAAATGTAGAAAATACGATTAATATCTTGAAAGTTGAGCTCATCAAAATCTGAAAGACCAGGAAGCTGATGTGAAGCACAGCATTCGGAGCACTTGGGTTGTGCTCCCCTGTACCCTCCTAGCAGCTTTCCTTGAGCCAGTGGAGATTTTATTCCCCTCCCTGTTTATTCCAAAGTCCATCCTCAGCCTTCATTTCTGTCTTTTCAAAATACTACCCATAAAATCTAAAAGCAAATCTGTTTGCCAGTTAGTGAAATATGATCAATACTCCAAAGCGTAGCACCCTTAGGTGATCAAAGCGTGTCCATATTCTTCATCAACCCTGCCTTGCACTTCTGCTCTTGGGAGAACTGTGTGGGAAGGACAGCAGCATTTACTGATCTAAAATGAGTATTTGTCATCTCATTTTTCTTGGGTCAAGAACCCTATGGAAGTTTAGCTGGTGGTCCTATTTCAATAAGGATACAGTGAGGAGGTCAGTTAGGACTGAGGTCCATTAGACTTTAAAGGCCTGACTTCCAAGGTAATTTGAAATGCCAGCCATTTGTCGTTGAATAAGCAGAAAGGTCCTCCCTGCCTGGGCTTCTGTAGAATTGATCTCACATCATAAGACTGGCCTGTCCAGAAAGCACAAAGTCAAAATCCATCAATGACTGAACTATGTGTAACAATGACATTTCTAGAATACACTATTGCCTACATAAACAAGCCCAAATTGGCATGGAAGGCAACTGCACGTGGATACGAATGTCCCAGGTAACAATCACTAAGGGTCACACTGTATTTGGCCACCATGTCCCCCGTGAAATTTTGTCTACCTAGCATTCAGTGCAGCTCATTATTATACTTTCATTCTCCATACTTTTTCATTTACACATGTGTGGTGTACATGTGTCTTGCATATTTTTGCATTCATGTGTCCACATGAACGTGGAAGGCTCAAATTGGTATCAGAGTCCATTTCGAACACTTTTTTCCCCCTACCTTATTCACCGAGGCAGTGCTCTGAATAAAACCCAGAGCTCATCAATTGGACTTTATGACATCAATCATACTCAGCATTTTATGAACCACTAGGGATGGTTTCCTGTTCTATCAGCACCAGAGCTAAAGTTCTGACGGTTTCTTCAACTTGTTTGACCTACAGTCATTTCCACTGTTCCCATATCCCCAGCCACACTGGTGCCTTTCTTCAATTCAGAATATGTCACTGACAGTCCCAGCTCAAGACTCCTTCCTAGTCTCCAATCCTATGCTGTTTTCCAGACACCCAAAGGGGCCAGTACTTTATTTTCATTTAACTTCTAACATCTTGCTATTTTGATTTTGGAAGGGTCTTCCCTGCTAGCAGATGGATGGCTGATTCCAGTATCTACACGCCCACATCTAATTCTGTTTATTCACACATCATTTTCAAGCTGAGATGTTGTAGTCTGGCTCTTAAAACTCGATCATACATTATAAACACGGTTGGTTATGTTCTCATGTGAAGCGCTTGTATGTATGCTGAGTATATCTCAGTCTGAAGTACAAAAAGTTTCCACCCACCCTTTCTTACACTAACAGGTAAATAAATGTGTGTTTCAGCAGAGACAGATGAAATGGTCAAATCCTGACTTTAGGCTCTTGGGTTTTTTGTGATTGAATTGTTACCAAACTCCCACTTCTTTATTTGTATTGTCCTTTAAAAATCCCCAAAGGACCTAAGAAATGACTTAAAGAGTTCTTGATGCACTTTCCAGAGGACCCGTGTCTGATTCTCAGCACCCACATCAGGTGTCAGCTCTGTGGCTTTCTTTTTGCTGTTTGATAAATTCGTATACATTTTAGCATATTTTATTAATGCCATATAACAAATATTCACAGAACAAAAGAAAGATGTTATTATATTCCAAACATGAATTGTTCATTCTTTGAAAAGGTTATACACATATGCAATGAAATATGACTATAGCTACTCCACTTTTCCTGTTTTAAATTCCCCTGGTCCATCCGCAAACCCTCCCCTTTCTAATTTCATATCTACGTTTTGTTTGTGCCTTTCTTTGATAAGCAACTATTTTTAATTAGTGCTGCCCTTAGATGCATGGATGTGGTGTCACCCATTGGAGCACAGGAGCCCTAACAGTGGTCACACCAACAAAAAGAATGATTTTTGCTCCAATAATTATCAGTTGCTAGTAGATGTTCAGAAAACCATAGGGCCTAGAGTACTTCAGCCACATCTATTTTGGTATTTATCTGCCTTCATCTTATTTAAATCTTGTGCAGGTTATCACAGACATTGTGAATTACTGAGAGCAAAAGCCATGTTGTGTCCAAAAGGAAGAATTTGACCACACTCCTTCTGATTCCCCAGCTCTTTGATTCTCCTCGCTTCCTCTTGTATGAAGGTTTTTGAGCTTTGGCAGGAAACACGGGTGCAGATGTTGGTAAATATGTCCCCTTTAGGGCTGAGTACTCAGTCTCTCCTTCTCAAAACTTTGAGCAGCTATTAGTCTCTGCATTCACTGCCATGCTCTGCAGAAGAGGCATCTCTGAACCAGGCTGAGAGCAATGCGAAGCTATAACTAAGAGCAAATATTTAGAAGGCCGAATCCTGAGGTTTAAAATGTCTTCTAAACAGGTATGTGTACTGGGATGGCCTAATGCTGCTTGTATTCTAGTGTAAATATGGAGCCCCCAACACTGGTTGCGCCAGAGAGGAGAGAGTCTGCAGGTAAGACACTGAGAGACCCTGCCCCCATGTTATTTCTGATTGGTAAATAAAGATGCCGACAGCTTATAGCTAGGCTGAAGAGACATAAGTGGGGTTTAGGTTTTGTGGGCTTGGAGCAGGAGCACCATGAGGGAAAGAAGAGTGCAGAAGGAGAAAGGAGACACCACCATGGGTGAGGTGAGCCATGGAAAGTGGCCCTGAGGGCTGGCCCATTGGAGTCAAGAGCAGCCCAGATGAAACATAGTAAATAGTGAGTAATAATTCAGGGTTATCAATAAGAAAGTAAGTCCTAAAGGCGTGGAGGGCAGGCAGCTGCCCAGCTCTTGTGTTATTAAAGGATTGTTATAAATATAAAGACTGTGAGTGTGTCTTTCATCCAGGAACTTAAATACCAAAGGTGGGTAGAAACCTTGGGCAAGGATTTAAATACTTTCCACAACAGGTATGAGTCTCACAACGAGTCCTGAAAGTAACTGTAGCTTTCTAGTCTGCGTTTGATTTACACAGCACCCACCCCCCAGACATAACAAAATGACAGTGATAGATCAGAGACTTACAATGAAGCCGAAGAGCATAGTATCTGACCCTTAGAAGAACTCCTCATACTGACATTTAGAGTTCATGCAATCTCTGCACAAACGCCTTCTCCCAAAGGATAAAATAAGATGAGCATTTTGCTCCATGTTCGTACGGAGCTTTTAAGAAATGGGTACTTGAAAGCCCTTGAGTAGTTGGCTGGCTGGACATGTGAACAATGGCCTTGGTTCTGGTTTCATTTCTGTTCCTGTGATAAAGCATCATGACCAAATGCAACTTTAGGACAAGGAGGGTTATTTCAGCATATAACCCTGGGTTGTAGGCCATCATTGTATGTACAACAGGAATTTCAAACAGGTAGTCACACCAGATCAAGTCAAGAGCAGAGAGAAGCAACTGCATGCTTTCTCATCCATGGTTTGTGTTCAAGTCAAGTTGTCCATACACAGCTCAGTATCTCCTGCCTAGGAAATGATACCACTCACAGTGGACTTGGTCTTTCTGCATTGATTAGGCAATGAAAATAATCCTCTACAGACATTCCTGCAGGCTAGCCTGAGGTAGACAGTCTCTCATGGAGGGTCTCTCCCACAGCCTTCTTCATTTGTATGCTCCCAAATTCTTATTTATTCCTTCTAGAATCATATGCTTTGAATTCCTACTATTAAGTCTATTAAGTGATACCGCAGTACCACTTCTACTGCAGAAGTAACTCTATTAGGGCAAACATTACCTGCCGTTGGTTTTGATTTCTTGAGATCTTATATTTCCATACTAATGCACTTACCTAAGAATCAAAAACAATGAAATAAAATCTATTTACTAAAGAAGTACTGTGACCTATTGAGTCCCTGGTTCAGGAATGAGACAAGATTTTGATTTTGTCATAAATGGCTGGCATGCTTAACAAAATTATTTAATTTTGGATATACTTAGGTAGCTACAAAATACATCTGAAATTCTGTGATTCTGAAAGAAAAGAATGTAGTTTACAGGTTGAGGGAGAAAAATTCTAATAGAAAATGCATACCTCCTTAGGTCCATAATGTCGAGACTTAACAACAGAAAAGCAACTTCAGGGAGAAAGGGGGTTATCTCAGCTATGATTTCAGTTTGTAGACCATTATTATGGAGACTTTGAACTGGTTACATAGGTAAATATTCACATTAAAAATATTCCTATAATTATGCTGGGCAGTGGTGGTGCACGCCTTTAATCCCAGCACTTGGGAGGCAGAGGCAGGTGGATTTCTGAGTTCAAGGTCAGCCTAGTCTACAGAGTGAGTTCCAGGATAGCCAGGGCTATACAGAGAAACCCTGTCTCGAAAAAGAAAAACAAAAAATTCCTCTAATTATTCCCAATTCAAAATTCGAGTTAGACAATCATGGCCTTCTATCTGTTTTTACCTTCCAGTGGTCTTCCCAAATAACATGAGTAATTATTCTCATGCTCCCAAGTCCATGGGTCTAGTTTGCCAAAGCTACTGAAGGCTCTGTCTTCAGGATCCCCCTTTAGCAAGAAGAATCTTCCTGGCTGCCAGGAGCTGGCTGCAGGTCAGGAGATAACCCCCTCCCTGGGGTTTCTGGGCATCCCTCAGACTGGGTCTGCAGGAGGTCCAGCCCCACTGTAGCCAGTTTTCATGGCTAGACCTCTTTTACCAGTTTCTGAGATTGTGATTTTGGATCAGCCTTGCTCCAGAGGCTTAAAAGGAGGTGGGAAATGTTCTCATTTGCCTTGTTCTGTCTGGAAGAGGTCAGAGTGGAATGACTGTGGGGTCAGGGCCAGGAAAGCAGTGGAAGGGACACAAGCAGGAAGGAAGGGATAATTTAACTGAACCCAGCCTGAACCTTTAAGCAGTTCAGTTAAGGGTCAACACTGACGTCAAAGCTGTTTCTTATTTTATAAGGCGACTAGTCTGCCTCCTGAGTAGCCCCCTTCCTCCTGTCAGTCTCACATACTGGGTCGTGACCTTTGGGCTAGTTGCTCATTATAACCTTAGTTCAGGTAAAGTTTTTCACAGTGTTATCCCTCCTCTTCAACACACACGCTTACGTGTGTGCGTGCGCGCGCACTCACACACACACACACACACACACACACACACACACACATCTTTTTTGGGGGGAGGGGGTCTTGTAATATAAGATCCCACGTGCTGTTTTTATATGATAGCCCATGGAAAAGAAGAATGAACAAAAGCACTAAGCATACCTGCATACCTGATTGGTTTTGCATCCTTATTCCATTGGGTTTTATGACTTAAACAGCCTTTCTTACAGTGACTTCATGCCTCTGGCAAACTTAAACTTCCTTTAAGCTAGTACAAAGAAAAGGAGTTTTAAAAACTAAATTAGACTTAAATGCTAGGACAGTTCGTTTCATAAGTATACATGCAGGAAATTAGCAAACCATCTGTATAATTGCAGTAGGCAGGAAGCCTACTATGGAGTTAAGGAAAGAAGTTGTATCTTACATACAGACATTGATCTGTGTTACCTAACAGCATCTCTACCAGTTCATGTCTTATCCGCACCTCACTTGACACCTTTGTATGAAAGTGACACCACTGTGGAAATTCAAACTCCACTATCTTCCATCAAAGTGAACACCCTTATGATGGTTACAACTTTAAACCATCAGATATCCACGATGCATTCACCTGACTCTGTTGCTCTAAATAACAAAGCAACAAGTTACAGGGAGATATGGTTTGCTCTTAGCAAGTTCTCCTAGGATCAGATCCTGTGCTCCTTCTCTGGAAGCCCTTGGTTCTCCATGCTCATCATTAATCACTACTGAAAATTCAAGACTACTACTTGCACTTCATGGCCTTCCTTGATGTATACACACTATGACTTTTGAAACTATCCTCCTTCCTATAAGTCTCTCTGTGACTATTAAGAACAAGGCGTCTATGGGCTACCATGACTCATCAGGGCTTAGCCTGCACCTTCTAGTCTATAACTGTTATCCTGTTCATGTCTCTTGGATGGACTCATATAATTCTCTATGATTCTTTCACTTAATCTATTGGGTGTTGATAATGTAATTGGCAAGGTGCTTAAGCTGTAAAAATGGATAAAGCATGTAGAAATTTCTCCCTTCATGGAATTTTAAGTGAGTGAAAGGATACAAGATAAAGTGAAAGAACAGGATAAGGAAACTGCATAAAAATCAAAGGTGCTGCTGCTATGGACAGAAACCAAGTAGACAGAAGCCTAAGAAGGTGTGATTTTAAACACAATGGCCCAGGATGATCTAAAAAAGTAGACAGTAAAAAAAAAACATCAGAAGGCAGGGAGAAGGTGGAGGGTATTAGACATATGTGTGTGGTGCATGCAAAGTAAATGATTACATAAGATCAGAGGTTGGAAGATGTCCTCATCCATTGTAGTTATGTCTAATTAATATTATATTAGAAGAGGAAAGAGGAGTTACTTTGTTCTTCCTGAAAGTTCCTAAGTTCACATTCCTCCAAACAAAACTATGGTCAGGTCTATCACAGCAATATCCCTGTGGTACCAACTACTGTCATAGTTTGGGTGTCCATTAGTGTGAAGAGACACCATGACCAAGGCAACTCTTATAATGAAAGCATTACATTGGGGCTGGCTTACACTATCAGAGGTTCAGTCCATTATTATCATGGCAGGAAGCATGGCAGCATGCAGGCAGACAAGATGCGAGAGGAGCCAAGAGTTCTACATCCTGATCTAAAGGCAAAAAGGAATAGACTGTCTTCAAGGCAGCTAGGAGAAGGGTCTCAAATTTCACCACCACAGTAATACACTTCCTCTAACAAGACCATATCTACTCCACAAAGGCCACACCTCTTAATAGTGCCACTCCCTGGGCCAAGCATAGCAAACCCACCACATTGATCTACCTCCATGTTGTAAGAACGAAACTAATGCTTGGAGTACCAATGCATATGTTTAGCCTTAGATTGGCTAAGAAATCCAAGATCCCTTCTGAAGCCCATGCCACCTGACCATTTATTCATCTGTTCTTCAGCCTTCCTCTCAAAGACCCATCCAGCCTCCTTTCACTTCTTCTACAAACTCTGATATGACACTTACTCTGAAGATTACTGCTCCAAGTGTGACAACAATGCCATCAAACATCTTCTGTTTGGGCTTCATGATCCACATAGCCAGTGAGCCCACATTAAGGAATTGTATATGTCCAAGAGCATAGGTACCAAGTGAGAGTACAATTACATAGTTTTTCTTGGTAGGGGGAGAGAAGATTGATTACTCTAAATCAGTGGTTCTCAACCTTTCTCATGTATCCTTCATGTTGTGGTGACCCCCTGTGAATTACTCTAAGTCAGTGGTTTTCCATCTCATCTTTGGCTCTGCAGTTGGCCTCGTCCTTGAGATCCTCCGTGTTGTGGTGACCCCCAACCATGGCATTATTTTTCTTGAGACTTCATGAATATAACTCAGCTACAGTTAAAAACTGTAATGTAAATATCTGTGTTTTCTGCAGATGGACTCAGGCATCCCATGTGAAGGGGTCTTTTGATCCCCAGAGGGTTGCAACCCACAGGTTGCTGCTCTAAATGAAGATCATAAGGTGACTTCTTTTTAATGGATGGAAGGCTGACGTTAGTCAAGCTAGACCAGAGATCTCACTGTGCGAAACAGTGGCAATTTCTTCCAATTCAAAGTATAAATGGAAAGTCAGTAGGGAAAAATAGCAACTAGCTATGTTTCATTTTAAACCTGGATTGAGTCCACATTAGCATGTCTCCATGTCTCTGGCTTGCATTAATGTAATGAATACTTCCCAGGAACACAAAAGTGCTATGGTATATATGTTATATATTCCAAGCTGTTATTAACATCCTCAGTTTTTAGTAATATATAGAAAATCATTGGTTCTTAGAGCAGTTCGTTTCTTATTAAAAAGAAAAGGCTCAACAAGCAAAATCACCTGGGGAGGATTTAGAGACATCTTCTTGCTCCACACCCAGATGTTTCAATTCAGAAGGTCTGGAGTAGGGCAACAGAGCGTACATTTCTAACAAGCGCCACATGAATTCCCATAATCAGACCAATTCAGAAACTGCCAGAGGGCTTAGCATTCACAAGACTAGGGGCTGCTGACTTCTGCAGTGTAGAAACCTGAATGATGGACTGATTTTAATTTCAACTACCTTATACACATGAAAGCTCCATACAGGAAAATGCCCTGTATCATTGCTTCTCCATGCTGGCATATTTTGACTTTCTAATGAGTGAGCTTGGAAATGTTAAATTGTTTGAGGTGATTTACATTTCTTTTCCTTTAGGTGATATGAAGATTGAGACACTTTATTTTATATCTATGGGAAAAGTAATCTAAAAGAATAAAGTGATAGATATACAAAGTCTGAGCTCATAAAGGGGAATGAATTGATTACCAATTGGCTTTGCTGTGCCTGAACAGTTTGATGAGCACATCTGATAAATGATCTCAAGGATGAGGCCAACTGCAGAGCCAAAGAAGAGATGGATTGTGAGAGTTACTGTGGATTGTCATACTTTAGTTAGGACTGTCAAATAGTTTCTCATATTTAAGAGTCTCTTCAACATCTTTCTCTAGTTAAAACCTACAGGAATAGACACAAAAATAATTAGTATATTGTATATGGAGATTGGGCTAAAGGCATGTGCCAGGGATCTGGTGATTGGCTCATCTGGCACAGACCACTGGAACACTGCAAACATGTTCTTCTCTGGCTCACCCTTACCCAGGCTATGTGTCACAAACTGGTTAGTTTTGATGTGCTTTCCAAGGTATCCCATTAGCATAGGTTAAGAAACCTTGCTAATAAGCTCAGAGAAATTCTTTTGCTTAAGAATTTCAAAACTGGGCAGAAGAGGTGGCCTCACAGTTAAAAACACATCCTGGTCTTGCAAAAGACCTGATTTCCCATCATTCACATCAAGTATCTCACAGCCACTGTAATTCCAGCTCCAGGAGTTCCAGTGCCTTCTTCTGGTTTCCTCTGGTATATGCACATACCCTACCCAGATAAGTATACATGAATAATTTAAAAATAGCAAATATACATATTAAATAACAATTTAACAGGTATCTAAGATGCTTAGGTTAACCTGGAAACCATTTTAGCTCAGTAAAATAGAGAAGAGAAAAACATATTTAGCCTTCAGTGGGGGTTTTCCCTAGCTGAGAGAGTAATACCTAATCAAAAAGAGTGACATCACAGAAGTCTCCAGAAGTATACTTGGCTTTGCTGACTCTGTGTTTACCATTACTGTGAGACATCCTTCGTTGTCCGTTGTCAATCAGCTCATCTTGTCATTGCCTCTCATGAAGACCCTATGTTTGGTATTGCTTTCTAGGCCTTATTTGTCTCTATTTTGTGGGCAGATCACAACTGGACATTGAACGTAAACACATTCCTCTGGCTCTAGGCTAGGCTAATCAAGGACTGTACATCCTGCAGGATACAGCTGGCTTTTTTTCAGGGTGCTGAGCAAACTACTCTATTATCATCTAGTCATCAAGTGTCTTCTCAGTGTTCTTCTTTAGCTGCTTTCTTTGTGCTAGGGTGATACAGCAACTGACACTAACTTCAGCAAGAAAGGACAGTCTGAGTCATACAGGCTCCATGGGAGCTCATCAGGTGAGGTATCATGGGCTATACTATAGTCTTTCACATATATCTAAGTTGGCTCTGTGCTGAGATTAGTTCTTTCCCCATGTGGTCACAAATTCCAGGATGACCCTGGGCCAGGTCAAGTGGAGCAGAAACAGAACATTCTTTCTCTTGGTCTGTAATGTAGATCATTCTCTGGCATATTCTGTCCCCAAAGTGGCTTTCAAGATCAGATTACTTTGTGCAGTATGGTACTGTCTCATCTTCTCATCCTTCCTCAGCCTTGAAATGGCTGGTCTTTTGACTTGCTTTATCAACAGAAAGTGCCACAAATGTATTGTGACTCTTCTGGGCCCATTGCTCAAGAGTCTTGAAAGCATCTCCTTTGAATCTGTCTGCTCCTTGCTATATAGGATACTGAAGCAGTCTGCACTTAAAAAGGCTACTTGGAGGGATCGGTGGCACCGAGGTTAAAAGCAGCTCAGTTTTGGCTACCCAAGTCAAATAGCTCCCAACAGCTAAAACTCTAGCTCCAGGGAATCCAACAGCTTCTGGTCCCTGCAGGTATTCATACATGTGTGGACACACATACACACCGGCACATACACACACACACATACACATAAATACAAGTAAAAAGCAGTCATTAAAAGGAGCTACCTATAAAGAAAAGCATGGAGCATGGAACAATGTGAAAAACTGCAGTCTCAAAGGACTACTGAGTCTTATAACACAACAGTCAGGAAGGCTACACTCTGGCGGGGGATCTATCTCCAACCTTCTTGTTGAAACCAGGGCTGCCTTGCCACTGAATGTATAACTCCAGACCTCTGAGTGTTGCTCTTGATCTTTGCCCTTATAAACAAGAGTGTAGTTATTGTTTCCAGACACACAGTATCAGGTTAGTTCATTTTCTCCCAATAGCAAACTGACCTAATCACTATACACCATACTTTGCAGGTAGTGATGTGATTAACTTGACTAGAAACAATAGGACTCGTCCCTACTCAAGAGTGTGACCCAGAGAGGAACACAGAATGTTTTCACAGGAGTGACTATGAAGGCAAATCCCCCGGGTGTTCACCCTATCTGCTCTGCTTCTAACCTCCTTTCTCTAGATTTCTATTTCTCTTTGAATTCATGGAAAGATAGGTTCACCTCAATTTCCTGTAAGAGACAGGAAGAAAGCACTGTTTTATCTACAAGAGGGCTGAAGTGATACAGCAGGACTTCTTGATGCTCTGTTCTCTACTTTCTTGAAAATTAGGGCTTTCACAGTACCATATACTGAGAAGATGGCTCACATACCAAGCACCTGAGGACTGAAATTTTGTAGCAAAGACGTATGTATGATAATATGATGTAAACTCAAAGGTATCTGTGTGTATTGACCATAATGGAAGACACCTGTAGGTGTCATACAAGGGCATGAAACACTCTAAGAGATGAAAAACCCAGCGCATTGATTTTGTCAACCTGGATCAGACTTCAGGTTATTCATTGTCAGAATATTTAAAAACATAGTAGAGTTGGACAGTAGTGGTACATGTCTTTAATCCCAGTCTAGAGAGGCAGAGGCAGTCAGATCTCTTCATTCGAGGCCAGCCTGGTCAACAGAGTGAGTTCCAGGACAGCCAGGGCTACACAGAGAAACCCTGTCTCTACAACTAAAAATAAGCAACAACAACAATAACAACAGACACCAAAGAAAAATTTGGGGAAAAGTTTCCAGGCAATAATCAGTCTAATCAGGTCAATGCATGGTGTACAATAAAGCTTAAGGTGGAGTCTCTGACTAAGATAGCAAGAGGTCAGCTGGCCTTTATAAAGTACTTGTGATATGTACCCTAAAGATGGGTAATGATCTAAGGAGGAAAGAGTCTGCAGTAATTATTTTGGGGGATCAGGGTAATGTCTGCCTCTGTACTAAAAGTAGGTGAAGTCTGCATCCACAGGTAGCAGAAAGATCACCAGGTTGTTGAGTGCCTTTGCTCTCAGCTTTCTGGGTGGAGTGCAGGTATTTGATTTTATCTCCTCCTTTGAGGATATGCCCCTGTGTGATTAATATTCTTGGTTATTTTAGTGCTCCTCTGTGAGTACAAGGACCTCTGTGTCCCCAACACAAAACAACTTCATAAACTGAAAATTCACAAAGGTACTTAAAAATATTAGAATTTTAAAAACAATGTTAACAAGGGTTAACATTCAATTCTTGTTGCTTCACACAAATATTTCATGCTGGAGACCTATAGGAAATACCCCAAAATTTCTGAAACCTCAAGTTGTCCATGAGCAAGAGTGTTTTACTTATTACTTGTTAAATTAGCTTTGAACAAGCTCAGTCTTTTGTCTTCAGAGTATGAGTGCTGGTTGATAACTGGTTTCATTTATGCATTAGATTTTCCTGCCTGCCTCAAATACCAAAGGAAACTCTTTAATCCTATCTGCCAATGACCCGGGCTGATTAGATGAAGAGTCTATCATACTATTTAGACATTGCCAACACATTAAATCTAGTTCTCAAAGCTTCACTCCTAACTCCATCTGAAGCCATTTCTTTCCCCTTATGCTTCTAAGTATCTCAGGCTAGAAGGAAATTTTCAGTTTCTGGTCATAAATCAAGTAGATTTATGGTTTTGGACTGTAGGCACATGAACATGAACTGGCAAGCATTTCAGGAAGTCACTGGCCCAGAACACAGAGGAATGGGGCTTAATATAGACATGGTAAACTTTAACCTAGCCAAAGTACCTTGACTTTGCTTGGTAAACCCAGCCATACCATGCTAACAGCTCCCAATGCCACTCAGACAATCCTTAGCCATTACTTCATTTGATTGTGCCTTTATTCTGTTTTTGGACAAAGACTTATACAGAAGCTTGGGATGGTTTCCCAACATCATTGATTTCAAAATCCATGGTCTCTTTACCATATCTTCAGGAGGGAAATACGTTTGTACACTCTGTAGAGTGAACAAGAGATATGTTGGAACTGATAAAGGGTAAGCCGCATCTGAGCAAGAAAGGCATGACCTGAAACTAGTGTTATTAGGTAGTACGTAGCACACATTATACTTATGAAATTGAATATTATATAAATGAATTAAGAATCTGGATTCAGAAACTTTAATACTTTGGTCAGTGTGCAGAGTGTTTCTTACATACATTGGATAGTACTGATCCCTAAGTCCCAAATCTAAAATTCCTCAACATTTTTAGAACCAACATTATGTTTAAGCGGAAAATTCCTTATATGCCCCATCTTCTAGAGCAGTTGCCATCAGTATATTTGATATACTTATGAGTACAGATGTGTGTGAACACATATGGAATCAGAGAGCTATCAGACTCCTAGAAATGACTGCTCACTGCATCTGCGTTTGGGTGCTGGTCCTGCCCTCTTCCAGACCCTTAAGAATCTAAACCTCCAATGCTTGGAGAGTTGACTTCACTTGTGACTTTCTCTCCTGCCTATGAATTAAATGTTATTCCTGCCTCTCTCCAAATTTCATGTAACCCAGGCTGTGTCTTTGCAAAATTTAAATAAGTCATTCATCATGTTTAACAAAAGAAGATGGAAAGAAAGAAAAAATCTGCCATGTTTATGAATCTAGCTTCAATATAAATTCAGGTGTAAAGGTCTTGGGGCCCTTGGGAACATGGGAATATCTGGAGCATCATTTAAAACCAGCATAACCAAAAACTTCGAACTTTGGTTGTTTGATCAAATACCTTCATGTTTCAAGATTATCTATAAGACAGGAGATAAGAAGAGACAAGAAGGCAGCCTGCTAATACTGTAACCACTGTGAGTGTCTAAGATAGAACAAGGGTACTACAAACAAGTACGGCTGAACTTACCACTTGTGAATCACACCATTTGCTTCATAAAAGGTGTTTAAACCTGTGACCCAGTTGCCTGTGCAGCCAACCTACCATGCCAGCATTTCTCTACTAATGCAAATATAAACTCGATTTTTCCTAATGCTTGGATTCTGCCACCATTCTGTCATCTCAGAATGGCATTGATCGGCCTGGTAACATCATCATCATAAAGGTGTGACCCTGCATGCTTGACTTCATCAGAGGCTTGTAGGACTAGCACTGCAGTATGTATTTTCAAAGCCTTTCATCTCCATGTCTTTCCCTCTGTCATCTACTTTAATAGTTTATGCTACAGCCTCACTTAAAAACCTGAAGGCTCCTTCTGAAATACACTCACATTCAAAAGTGCCTTCTTTGGCATGTAGGAGGAGAAGCTGATACTAAAATCTCATTCCCTAACTGGTTCTTGATTTGGTCCATAAAGAAGTCAAGAGCCCATTGCTGGGCGAAGGGAAAAACATGGGATTTCCGGGTCCCAGGAGGAAGAGAAGGAACACAGGGAAAGAGGTGGTATTTTTGGCCAGGTTTTGGAATGGGAGGAGGCATGTACAGCCATGCGAGATCTTGGGTGGCCAAAAACAGCAGCTTCTGGGTGAAGGCAGCTGAGAGAAGCCGGTGTAGTGCTCAGGAGCTCCCAGGATTCCCCAGTTTGGGGGATGGTTGTCATCAAGTTGAAGCAAAGAGAACAGGAGAAGTCAGAGCTCCCAGGAAGGAGGTTGCATGGTTTTTAAAGATTACAATGCAACAATGAGACCACCTGTTTAAACTCTAAACAGAGGGAAAAAATAGAACTTGTTTCAATAGTACGCTGATTCTGAAGTTGAACTGCACCCACTGAGGAGTGACTCTTGGGAAATCACCTGTTTATGGTAGCCATAGGGTGCCCATATTGGAGTTCATTAGAACATTCTATTGTGGCCATCTGCTGTGTGTGTTCAGGCAGAAATAAGTTTATACCTAACATCAATGAATATGGTTGCTTTTTAAATACTCTAAAATGTTTAATCAAAATTAAAACTATATTTTAAAATAATAGAATTCAATAAAGGACTGTTCAACAAGAAAATCCAACATGGTTGTAAGCAAAGCCCATAGAAAGAAAGAGGGTGTGTGTGTGTGGTAGGACACAGGAAGGGCCACATAAGGCAATGGCCTTCAGTGTGGCTGGGCCACGTAGGATAACTGCAGGAATCTGAGTGGTACCTGGCTCCCTGATCTTTTTCTTCATAGGCTTATAACCTTCTAAAAATAATTCTTTGTAGTTCCATGTTCAGAAAGCCTAATTTGCATGAATACATAATGTGCTCTGAAGAATGCCAGGTCTTTTTATCCGAGCCTCTTGAGAGAGAAGCATAGACAATAAGCAAACCTTGTATCTCTCAAAAGACAGACAGGCAGGGCATTTGTCGTTACCCCTCCTTTGCTGCAGGGGGATGTGGAGGAGGATAAAGCATAAGACTTGTATTCCGTTGATTCTTTATAATAGACACAGCAAGCAATCCAAGAAGAGCTGTACATTTGAGGAGGCAGTGGGAGCTGGCATGGGCTGACCCACACACAGTGGCTTTCTAATTCTTCTGGATTTTGAGAAGTCTTTCCAGAAGACACATGCTTCACAGGCTCTAGCAGAATGCGGAAGTAGGACATGGAGACTGATGAGCTTCCAAGCTCTCACACACCGAAGACATATCACGATGTTGGTGTACATCTTTCTCAGGGTTGACCTCTTCCAATTCCCAAGAAAATGTAACCTTCCTTATAAGCACCAATATAAACTGGGAATTTTACCTCACCCAAGCAAACTCTCATAACAGGAGTTACAGATTCTGACTCAAGTTTTCATAAATCACCCTGTCTACCACACATTTTTACAGTAGCTCTCTTTTATACAATAAAGAATCCTGGATGGGATAAACAAATTATTTGGAGAATATACTCTCCAAAGATACTCTCTAGTGAAGTAGAGTTTACAAGACAAGAACTGCTGGTTTTTTAAAAATATTTAACATAGTCCTGGATTTCAGTGTGAGGATGTAAATGTTTGTGTGAAAGGGTGTGAAAGTGTGTTTGTGTAATGAATGAGTAAAATGTGCAAGAACATGTAAATATTTGAATGTATAAGGAGTGTGTTCATGTCTTCAAAAGTGTGTGTGTATGTGTATGTGTGTATTTGTGTGTTGTGTGAATATGCCTGTGTTAGAATATGAATACATGAGTGTGTGAAAGTCTGTGAGAAATCTTTGAGTTTGAATGCAGGCATTTGAAAACCATGTTCAAACTTGATAGAGCACGATTATGTTGTACAAATCATGTTGACACCAATCATATGAATAACCAGGTTATGTTTCCTAAAGATTTGCATGAGTGGATGAGACTTGGCATGGACTTTCCAGTACCACATTGTACAGGGATTTTAGAAAAACAACATTGTCTAAGTTCCTGATCTACTACTGTGAAGAGATACCATGACGAAAGCAACTCTCATAAAAGAATAACCTTATTGTGGGCTTGCTTAGAGTTTCAGAGGATTAGTCCACTATCATCATGGTGGAGAAGCAAGGTAGGAACATAGAACAGTAGCTGTGAGCCTCATCCTGATACACAGGAAGAGAGACTTACACTAGGCCTGATATGACCTGTTGAAACCTCAAAGCCCACCCTCAGGGACACACTTCTTCCAACAAGGCCACAGCATCAAATACTTCTTAAATAGAGCCATTCCCAGATGAGTAAACCTTCAAACAAATGGCCTGTGAGGGCATTCTTACCCAACCCACCACAGATATCTTAATAGGAAATAAAGCAGAAAATGGACATGATGAAAATATGGCCCTCTTGGTGACAATGAGACAAATGTCAAAGTTGCAAGTGAAAAGTTTATGTAATATTTTTAAAGGGAAGAAACAGAATTTCTAACATATTGCTTATACAATATAATTTAACATTATGAAGTAGTGGATTAGTTATTCTAATTGTATTTAACATATAAAATATGTATTTAGTAATTTGCCTTTATACCCCTAGGTTTCTATACTTGAGCAGTCAAGATGATTTCCTGGTATTATTTCATTGGAAAAATGGATTTGTTTATAATCTCATCAGAAATCAGTTTATTACTTATTTCCCCAATTACATCAGAACTATCCTAAAATCTCTGCTTTTAAATGAACCAAGAATCATGTCAAAAGCTGTGAACTCACCTGAAAAATCTGGGGATAATAGGAGCTGAGATGGGGAAGGCCTAGGAGAGGGGGAGGTGAAGGGAGATAGAGGACATTAGGGATGAACTAATGCACCCCAGCTGCAGTAATCAGGATGGCAAAATCAAATCAAAGAGCTCATCGTGGAGTGCTTGTTCAACTGGGAAGACTGCATACTAGACAGACACTTAGTCCAATTTAATGTACATTCATTTGTGTTCCATTTGTTTAACAAAAATAACCCAAAACATCAAGGACCTCGAATGTTCCAGTGTTTTGAGTACCAAAGAGACAGAGGTGAGTCAGAGGCACAGCCATTCTTCAGCCTCCCAGGAGATAGCTGCTAGGCATCCCTGATCTGTGGCTTATGTTCCTGAAGCAAGCAGATATAATCCAATAACTGGATCTGGGAGATGTAAAAATGATCATGCATCCTTTTGAATTTATAACCTAGTAAGTGTTAAGTTAGGCATCAAAGAATGATAACTACTGTCTAGGCTCCAGAGAATAATAGAAGTGTTAGTCAAGCAATGAAACAAAGAATGGAAAAAATCATAACTGGGATGAAAAAAAATTGAAGGATATTATGTGTTCTTGCCAGAACACATAGAATTTTTAACTTTTTTCCAAAGTATAATATACATACAGAGAGGCACACAAACCACAACTGAACAGATATACCTCTACTACTGTAAATGGGTAGTTTTTAATTTTGTGCATATTTTGGTAAGGTATATGGAATTGGTCAGAATGGAATTGTTCTATAACAATAAATATTGACAAATGTTACTTTCTGAAGTCAGGTATAGATATTGTGGTATCTATCTATAGTTCTAGAATTTGGGAGACTAATGTAGGAGGATTGCTGTGAGTTCAAGGTCAGTCCAGGCTACATGAGAAGTTTTTCAGCTATGCTAGAGATAGATAACAAGACACTAACTCAGAGAAACAGACACACAGATAGATAGATAGATAGATAGATAGATAGATAGATAGATAGATAGGCAGATTCTATGTCTATGTCTATGATGTCTATACAGTCACTGCAGCCCTAAGAAAATAAAGGTTGAGTCCTGCATGGCCATGTGGAAGGGACAGTGTGAGATGGTTTCCTGCCCCTGGAGCAGAGCCAGCAGGATGTGGGCCTTCATGAATGTTGACAATTGCTAAGCATAAGGTGTATTTATATATTTTATTTTATGTTCTTACTTCAAGGGAATGTCCTCTCTGTGAAGGTTAATGACTCCATGATGATCAGAGACAGCATGAGTCTGGGAGAGGAGGGCATCTATAACCTTAGCAAAAGTGGTAATTAATGTGACCTTCAGGACAGTCTTTAAGGCTGTGGAAAAGAACTCTGAAAATATGAGTTCAAAAATATTTAATTTCTCAACTATGCAAAATGTAAGGACACATTATAAACTGTATAAGGAGCTTCATGGACCTAGAAGAGCAGAGGCAGCTGCACTGTGAGCCAGCTTATCAGAAAGGTACAAAGGCAAGCATATTCCTGAGTTAGGGTTAACCTGGGACAGAACTAGTCTGGGCCTAGTCATTATGGGAATGGTTATCTCAGTTTGGGATCCCACCCAGAAATCTTATTGTCTGTGCTTGTGCTTGCTGTCTCTAAGAATAAAGGGACTGTGGTCATGGAATGCTGATTCATGGGGTAATAAAAAGGAAACTGTCTGGAGATCTTCAGAGAAAGCTGTCTTGAGCAACAGTCTATCTGGAATGCTTTCTGGCGCAGAAAATAGGCTGTTACCTTGTACTCATAATTAGACTATGAGTCATTTTTTCATTGCTCTCAAACACCCCTTGTCTCAGGAACCCCTGAGCCAAGGCTGGTCCTTGGCAAATGATAAAATAGAAACAAGCACAAAAATTTTAAAGATATAAAATAATATTATTTGGAGGTTTATGCTAATATAATGCCTATATTATAACAAAAGGATGAAAAAAGAAGGAAATGGAGATGGGGAGGAAGAACAGACAGAAGAAAGATGGAAGCAAGTAAGGTCGTGTAGCCAGGATTCCTGGTTCCCCTAAAGGCTCATGAACCCACAGGGCCTTCAGGCTGTTCTCTGATAACCATCCTCTTGAGTGTAAAGTAGTATCCTGGTAGAGATTTAGCTGCATTTTGAAAGTAGAAGTTTAGGAAAGTGTCCCCTGAAGGATTGATACTTAAAAGGAACAAAGCACTCTGAAAGAGGAGGGAGTCCTGCAGAGTTCCTGGCAGCAGCTGGAGTAACATGAGGTACATGTGCTGATCCAAGGGAGCTGTGACCCTTTCCTTCATGCTCAGGACAAGAAAGAAATATTGGATACCAAGCACAAGAGCAGATATGAGTTCTCTAGGCTGCTGGAGGGATGGGAGATGGGAATGGTCAGGAGGACTGATCACCTCAGACTTGACTGCCCGTCTGCCTGGGCCTGGATGTCTATAATAACCTATTCATGAAGACTTGAGGGATATAACAGAAACCACAGCTATATACAGGAAGCATGGTCACCATCTCAGCCATGCACCAAGGCTTTGGATAGAACAGGGTTCACTGCTGCACATTATTAAGCATATGGCTTCTTCTGTATTTGCTTCTGTAATTGATGAAGATTAGATAAAAGCTGTTTTGTCTTCCTGTTGATTAAATGAGGACCTGGGTCTAAAAACATTTGCTCATGAGCACACTTAGGACCCACTCATGCAGCTGAGAGTCATATCTTTAGATATGGGTATGAGGGGACAGGACTTTAACACAGGAAGCCCACCTATCTGTATATCATGCCTTACCAGTGTTTGGGCTTGCAGCTTCTATGTCACTCTTAGAGACTGAAGTGAAACTGACACCATGACTAGTTATTAACATGGAATATAGGAGAGTTGTATTACCATATTTGTGGATAAGACAGTCATGGAAGGCAGAATGGCTGTTCTTTATATGATACTATTTAGTGAAACCTCAATAGGTGAACACTTATCTAAAGTCATTAAAATGACAATACAAGAACCTAGAAAAATTTATTGAGAGGAAATTAAAAACTGATACAAGGAGAAATTTCTCCAGATGTTAGTTAGTATTTTGTGAACTGAGTTGAGGATGAGTGGGGGGGGGTATGAAAATACCACTGCCCAAGGGTCATCATTAATGTTATGTGACTGAATCTCAAGTGACTCTTTCTAGACTACAGTTAAATGGCTTTTGGCTATGCCATAATACCTGAATCTTCTCGCATTAACTTCCACAATGCTGAAGTCTATAATAATACCACCTTGATATTCTCATCCTAGACTCTCAAACTGGAAAATTAAGGTAATGAAAACAGGGAAAAATATAAATACTTGTAGATATTTTTTTATATCCAAAAAAATGATTGCATAATTTTGCCTTCTCATTCAATTTCAATGTTATATCATTTACCATGTACAACCCAAGGACAATTATTTGTTTGCTATCAATTGTTATTAGTGAATAAAACTATCAGAATTCTTAGGCAATATTTCTGGTATGAGTTGCCCTAACACTGGAGCCAGGCAGATACAACTGCCTTGAGGTTTTTAATCCATATAAACTGACATGATTAAAAGTAATAACATTTGAGAGTAATTATAAAGACTCTCATGAACATTAATTAGGCAACAAATGGCGCCTTAGAGATCAATTTCTACTTATCTTCTTTGTAGATAAGAAGCCTAGGATAAGTTTCTTATCAATAAAACAACCTGAAATAGTCCCTAAATAGTAGGAAAAGCCACCCAACTAACAGGCTTGAAAGCCATTAGGTGGCAATTTCAGCTACAGCAAGATAAGAAATTAAATGAAATCTTGAAATAAAAAAAAAAAAATGGTTAGAAAACATATCTACCCAGAAAAGATCTGAGTGTTCACAAAGGCCTCATATTCGATTCCTCTTTGATGTTGTCCTGAAATGCCATGATTATGAAATCTTAGTGCCATAGTGCTGCAAGATGAACTTGAAGTGCAGGCTCATTTTCTTCAGATGATAACAAGTGCCTGTGGGAGGTATCAGCAAATTATTTTATTTGTAGTTCTGATGGCAATTGATTTGAGGTTTCAGAGCCTATCTTCTTTTAACTTGCTGACAGATATTATATAAGGTCTCTATATTGTCAGCTCAGCCCTGCAAGATTTTGATGAACATTAAGACACACTCCATAGGCTTATACTCTTGAGTGTCTGTATTCATTGTTTCCTTTTGTATAGAATCCAGCTGATTGGCCAGCTATGGAACTTGACAGGAAGTAGAAGTGGAAAGAGAGGGTATACATGAAATGACTGGGTTTCTCATTCAGATGTACATAGGTTAGGCAGGTAATACAGATGAGCTAGGTGGCCTACAGATCACTCATCTGGAGAGAACTTGCCATCTCGAGAAAGCAGATGCCATGAGAGGGACCCAGGCATCAGCTAGTCCTCTGGCATTCCAGAAAATTCACAGTCTCACAACTCTTTGGGTGTTTGCTTATCTTTTTATATTGATGAATCATTTATCAATCAGCATACATTTAAATACGCTAAAGAGGCAATGTTTCCGATAGCCTATATGAATCCTATAGCCTATATGAATCCTATAAGTTTTAATATGCAAAACTCATCCCAAAAATAACAAATTCAGGGAAGATCCCAAGTTACTTGTCAATGTCTAAAATAAGTCACATGAAATTGCATTTTATATCTAAGAAAAATGGTCAAATTCAAGTAATTGTTCTTCAGTTATGCTTCAAAGAGATGGTTTTCAATTCCCTACACCTGATGCCAGTGACCTTCACCATCAGAATGAACATGCAGGTCAGATGAGTTATAAAATGAGCACACAGGGTACTTCACCTGAGGCATCTGTTAAATCCTAAGGCTGCCTGAGACATTCACACCTTTGTGTGAGGGTGTGGCACGTGAAAACAGAAGCTATACTACACATGAGGTGGCCGCTATGGTAGAAACTGGTTTTCTTACAGTTTGTATTCTTCAAATCCAAGGTAAAAATATTGAGAGATTGGGCATCTAAGGCTCATTAACTGACAGATTAATGAGCCTTAGATGCCCATGACAGATGTCTTCTTCTCACCATGTACACTTATGAATCTTTTTCCTCTTTGACTCATTCTGAATGCTCATTCTGCTATTTTTGTATGTGTCTACACTCATGAGTATATCTGCTGAGAACAGAAATCAATATCTGCCATGGCCAGTTACTCTCCCCTCATTATTTGAGACAAATTTACTTCATGGAATCTGAAGATCATTGTTTTATAAGTGCTTATGACTGGTGCTCTCTGGGATCATCCTGTCTCCAACCTCCTGGGCTGATAGGTGTAGGTGATAGGGAACTGATTTCAGTCTTTTAACTTATGTGGCAAACATTTTATCCCCTGAGCTACCTCTCAAGTCTTAAATTTCTCCTGAAATAGTATTGTTATATCCAGTTAGGGTCCCATTTATAAGACCTTTTTTAAAAACCAATGGCCCTTTAAATGTCCTGTCTCCAAAGCCATTACATTATGGGATAGTTGGGATTAGGACTTTACCACATGAATCGTGAGTAGGAGACAGTCCGGGAAAATCATGTACTGATGTATTTTAATAAGAACCTTTCCAGGAAGAAAATCCCTTAGTTGTAGTGTTTGCCCAAGTTCCATAGTACAATGGCTTTCACCTGGTTGTCATCACATTGTTGACATCACTGAGATGGAATCTGGGGAGAGAGCAAAGACAGCACAGTAGCACTTCCTCTATCAAAGACAAGGACAAAGAGCATAGTGAAATGAGTAATGTGATCAGGAAGAGTGAGCTCTTAGTTTGTAGTCTTCTTACTAATATCATCTATTGTCTTGTAAGTATGTAGAACTACAATTTTAATAGTAGCTGTATTTAAAACCTAGGTAGTGAAGGCCCTGAAAAGCTGGCTGACAAGCCAGTACAAACCAGTGTCTGGACTCTGCTAAGTGGGATTCCCTTTCTGCTTAGAAAAATAATGGAGCTAACACAGAAAGGGCAAGAAGACCATAAGACTCGCATGGAATGGAAGGAAATACGTGTGAATAATCTATAGCACACAAAGAAGAAGACATGGAGTCTGGAAGGAGAGTTGCTCTTCATAAGGCTTTGGTTTGTGGAGATAGGTGGGAGGAGAGAGCCTGGGTGTAGATGGCTTGAGTTCCAAACCTAGCTGTCTCCTAAGAAGCAGAATGGTATGGAGCAGAGCACAGGCTCCCTGAACTCCAGTTTCTTCCTCTGCACAATCCATTCTCCTGGTATGGATGTGATATCTCAGGCAACTTTGAACTACGATATCACTCTCAGTGCATAACCATTGAGCATGTGTTTCTACATCTCTATGCTAGTTTTGAAGAGAATTCATGACTCTTCCTCTCTCTCTCTCTCTCTCTCTCTCTGTGTGTGTGTGTGTGTGTGTGTGTGTGTGTGTGTGTTTCCTCGTGTATGGTATAGTCACTACAGAAAATATACTTACTGGAAAAAATGCAGTATTGCTGTGTCTAATAGTAAGATAATAAAACTTTTTTCTCTCACAATCTTCTGCCCATGGTGGTCAGAAGCAATTCCACATGATACTCTCTATCAACTGCCACAGCATAGTGGTACTCCACCTTGGCCAAGGCATTTAAAAACAAAAACAGAGGTTTTGCTGCTTTATATGCTCTGTGGAAAGGAAGAAAGTCTTCACAGGCTCCTCTGCTATTTGAAATGTCACCTAAATAGGCCTTCATACCTTTACAAATATCTGCACATGATCCCAGCCAATGTATTATTATTTAGACAACAAGATAATCATTGGGTGTCACTATCTATCTTGTTCTGCATCCCATTGTTCTTTCTGGTGTGTTTCCTGGCCTGGTAGTATCAGCATCAGCATCAGCATCAGCATCAGCATCAGTTAGACATGTGCTGGGAATGAAGCTCCCAGGCCCTGCATCAGACCTATTGAATGGGACTCTGCCAAGGGGCTGGCAGTGTGTATTTTAACCCTCCAGGTGGTTCTGATGTGGACAAACAGGTGGAAAATTATAGAGAACTAGGGTTAGAGAGAACCTAAGCTTTGACTGCTAAAAGCACATCACTTCAGTAAGCAGTGGGTTTTAGAAGGAGGAGGGGCAGTAATAAAGAACAATTTGGTGTGCTTCAGTGTGTTTGCGAGAAACTGAGTTGGGGAAGATGAAAGCTAAATTAAAATGATAGCCACTTGGGGGCTGAGGATTTAGGTCAAGGATGGGTAGAGCACAACCCAGCAACAACAGAGCCCTGCATTCAAACCCTAACACTGCTACAGAGAGATTATTTTTTTGTGGGAGTAAAAGGCTCAGCCACCCTACCTCCATATACATCTAAGGAAACATTGAGTTTTGTCTGGACTTTCAGAACATCTTGTATATTTTGGAGATTCTGGAGAAGTTCCTACTTTCCAGAAATGGCCTTTACATGCCATTTCCAGGCCTTTATAGTACTGGATATGATTGCCTGTTCACTCACATCCCATAGTGTCTCCACCTCCTTTCTTTCAGCACTAGGCTGCAGAGAGGACTCTGGAGAGCCCAGATGTGTTCTTACCATGACTTAAGGCTAGTGTCCACTGGGAAGCAACCGGATACAGCCCTGTGTCACCAGGTGGAGAGTTATTCCTTGGTTCTAGTCTTCTCAAAGGAAAGAATTTACTTGAGGGGTAGTGAGGGAGAAAAGAGAGAGGAGAGAGAGAGAGAGAGAGAGAGAGAGAGAGACTATTCAAGCAGAAGTTTATTTAGCAAAGCAAAATGCACTTCTAAAAAGATTGGAGAGGGCTGAGCAACAATGGCATCTACTTGATCAACCCACGTGACTGGGGACTGAAAGCTGAAGATTATGTTCCTGTGCTACAAAGTGTTCTGTGTTGTGCAGTTAGAGATTCATGAATAGTTATGAAGTAAGTGGCATAGTAATGAGCTAAGGTGGCCCCTTTTCTCTATCAAATTATGATGGACCATAATTTTAGAGTATTCTTATAATCTAATTGAAAAGCTCATAAGGGCCAGGGTCAAATCAAAGGACCATGAAAATGACATTAGAATGAAGCCAAGGCTTTTTGAAGACATGGATCCTTTCTTAGGTCACATGTATGGCAACAGGGACACTTCCTTTAAGCCTTAGATTTTGATAGAGTGGGAGATACCCATACTCACATATGTGGAGCCACAAAGGGATGTTCTGTCCCTCAGAAGATAGATAGCAAGATACCATGCTCTTGGCTCCCTCCATCCTAATTCCTTGCCCGTGGGGATCATTAACATCAATGTTGGGAAGACCAACTTCTGCATTGGCATAGAACATTTGAAAAGCAGGGCGTGGCTTGAGTGCTGGCCAGTTCTGTTCTATAAAGGGGACACTTGCCCAGGGAGAAGACAGACTTCCAGAATTCTTTCCACCAGTCACTTCAGAAACCACCATTCCCACTCCTCTGCCCACAACCCAGCTTTACTCACAGTGTCCTTCCACTCACACAAAGCTACAGGCCAATGCTGAGGAACCAGGAGTGAAAGGGTTGGCTAGTTCCCCTTAGGAAGCAGAACCCCTGACAAACTGCTAAGCAACTCTGAGCATCGGTAAGTTAGAGCTGGTCTTTAGATGGTCCAACTCTTATTTGGTAACTGCTTCAGAACAAGTGACCTGGGAGTCACTTCCAAGTAGAAAGTATTTCAGGTTTCATTTACAGATACATTGCTCATGGGAGCCTTTTCCTAGGTCTTTGCTGATGAGCCTTCTTTGCTTTTTCAAAAGCATAGCCAATGGGAGTCTTCCCCCCCAGGTGAGTCTAACCCGTTTCTCAACCAGATCACTGACACCTTGAAGCCCTATTTAGCACTCTGGGATACTCTGTATATTAAAGATAATCCTTGGAGGGATCTGGGTCCATAAAGCACTGAATAAGTCACACAGAGCACAGCAGACTGCTTTTCATCTTAGGAATGGGCACCAAGGGTCATGCCACTATTTCATCCAAGCTTGAAAAGGAAATTAACATGGGCCTGAGGAGAAGTCAGAAATCCTGTCCTTGCATTTAGCGTCTACAGAATGCTGGGCCACGGAAACCAGCGAAATACCTGCTCAGTGATGAATGAGGCAGGGCACTGAATTTGGGGATGCGTGGAATACGGTGTCAGTAAAGACAAATCACATCCCTCAGCTCTCGTGTACTTGGAAAGTCCTTTATTCCTCAGAGAGACAGATATCTCACACCATCAAATTGAGTTTTCTGTGCTGAGAGCAGAGCCATGCGGGGTGATCAAGTAGATTGCATGGCTGGTCAATACCTCTTCTATTATTATGTTACTGGGAAATAATTATTCCCCGCTGTGGGCACCTTTGCAAGGTATAGAAATCCTGGAGAGAAGGGAAAGAAAAAGCTGCATGTTGATCGACTTGTGTTCTCAATGTCTTTGCCATGCGCTGTGAGAACTACGGGCTGTTTTTATTTACTTTTTTAAAAAATATAACTCCTTTGGTTTTAAGAGCTGTCATGAAGCTAAGCTGGATATGTAGTTCTGGAATGGTAAGCACAGGAGAAGGGTGGAGGCATACCAGTATTTAATTCTATGTCCCTGTGTAGTTTTAGTTTTAGTTTATGATAATATCTATTATGTGTAAATAATGGAAAAGATGTTACTGTTCTGATTGAGGATTAAGTTGTCTGGGTGCTAAGTTCATAGCACAGCAAGTGCACTTTGTATTCCCCTTCCCCCTACCTCTTGTGCCTGGAATCTGATAATGTTAATACATCCACTCCTAAAGAAGCCTCGAATTTTGCAGAACTCTGGGGCCTTGCTGGGAGTTTGTCACTGCATAACTTTCTAGAGAAGCTGTGGAAATCATCAGGCTCTGAAGAGGATCCAGTGTTCACTGGTGTCACAAGGGGCTGCCTCAAGTTCAGTGAATGTGCTTTCTAAGTTCCCAGTGAGCAAAGCCATGCTTCTTTGGTTTTTCTACTTAGTGTTTAGTGGATTGTAGGTATTCAAATAAGTGTTGACAAGTTAAACACAAATGAAAAACCTCTTTCTGTCTCAGAGATATAAAGTGACTGAACTGCCTGAATTTTCTCATTCCTAAATATTGTTCTAGAAGTTTCTTCCCAGCCAATTTATAGCATGGGAGTATACCCCTCTGCTGTGGTGAGTTACAGCAGACTTCTTCACTCAGGATCACTGACATTACATTAAGGGACAAGAGCATCAGCAATTTTGCTTGGATCGTGACTCATTGCATTTCAGAATGTATAGCAGGACCTCAAGATGTCACAGCATCTCCTCTTCCCCAGAGGGTAACCAGTGAAATTGTGCACAGATCATACCACACATGCCCTGGGACAAAACTGTCTTTGTGCAACTCCCTAAAACCCAGTTGAGTGTCTGGGGCCAATTCATCATCTGGGCTCCCAATACTGTGACAGTCTCAGTAAATGTGCTCAGGGGGAAGGTCTTGATCCAGATCCTTACCCAGTCTTTCTTTGGCCTATCAGCTTCCTTACATATTCCTGTAGGAAGAGAAGAGGGAAGTATGTGCCTTAAGTCTGCCCTCCTTTAGACTGAGGACATTGTTTCTTGTGTCTGGAGTCGGGGTAGAGTAGCATGGTGAGAAGGTTATGTTCATCCTGAGATTTGCCAGGGAAGTATCAATTCTACCATTTAGGGCCAAATTTAAAGCAAGCTTTATTAAATGTTCAGTACTGACCAACAGATGGATTTTGGTCAGGAGCATTTTCAGGAATTCCCCAGCTGAGAATGGCCATGAGCCACATGTTGCAGGGGCATATAAGAACAACCTTATAGGCCGTCGTATTTTCCCATGAGGCTTTGTTATGTTCTAAGAACTACAATTCCTGTCATTCCAGGAAGTCACCTGGTTCTTGGACAGGTGGGACTTGCAGGTTCCGTTTGGGCATTACGGAAGGCTCTAGCTCTGTTGTGGTCTGATTGTTTTGCCCCATATAGTCCTCTCTTACCTGTGGACTCCTCTCATCTCAATAAGCATGCTCATGAGCTCATGCTTTGCTAGGAGAGACACAGATTTTCCCTTCCTCCTCCTCCTCCTCCTCCTCCTCCTCCTCCTCCTCCTCCTCCTCCTCCTCTTCTTCTTCTTCTTCTTCTTCTTCTTTGTTTTTTTTTGTTACTTTTCTTTTTTTACAGTTCAGTTGTTACCCACTCCTGGTCTAACCTCTGTTCTTTATCCCATCTCCAAGAGGATGTCCCCAACCCCCCACCTCACCCCACCAGACCTCCCCATTCCCTAGATCCTCAAGTCTTCCAAGGTTTAAGTGCATATTCTCTCATTGAGTCCAGAACAGTCAGTCCTCTGCTGGATATATGTTGGGGGCCTCAGACCAGCTAGTGTATGCTGCCTAGTTGGTGGCTCAGTGTCTGAGAGATCTCTGAGTTAGTTGAGACTACTGGTCTTCCAGTGGGGTCACCTTCCTCCTCAGGTTTTTCTAGCCTTTCCATATTTCAACCATAGGGGTCCATGACATCAGTCCATTGGTTGAGTGTAAGTATCTGTGTCTGTCTCAATCAGCTGCTTTTTGGGCCTTTGACACCCATGCTAGGCTTCTGTCTGTAAGCACACCATAGCATCAGTAATAGTGTCAAGCCTTGGAGCCTCCCCTTGAGATGGATTCCAATTGGGCTCGTCACTGGACTTCCTTTCCCTCAGTCTCTTCTCCATTTTTGTCCCTGCGTTTCTTTTAGACAGGAACAATTCTGGGTCAGAGTTTTTGATCGTGGGACAGCAACCACATCCCTCCACTTAATGCCCTGTCTTTCTACTGGAGGTGGACTCTACAAGGACCCTCTCCACACAGTTGGACATTTCATCTAAGGTCCCTCCCATGGAGTCCTGAGAGTCTCTCACCTCCTAGGTCTTTGGTACATTCCAGAGCATCCCACTCCCAAGGTTGCATATTTCCATTCATTCAGAGGCACAGATTTTCAACTACCCAATCGTTCATTTATTTTTCCTGAGTTTTTATTCATCAATCAGGAATTCACACCCTAACTAAAAACAATGAGCCACCAGAAAAGCCATAACCTGAGTCTGAACAGAATTTAGAAGAAAAACACAATTTTAAAAAATAGAGTTTTTTGATGTTCTATCTTTAGTTTGTTGTGCCAGACAGGTTTGATTGGTAAAAAGCAATGGAGGGATATGTTTTCCTTAAATAATCTGCTGGGCCTGAGGTTAGGCATAGATTATCAATTACACTGAAACTATTTTTCCCCAACGCATAAACTTGGTGATTGTTTTTCTCTACCACTAACACTAGTGGCCACCATTAAAGTCAGATTGCAGAAGACTCCCTAAATCAGAGAGCTGCCCTATCAATCTTAATTAACCCACAGCAGAGCCTGTTTCTCCCCACCTTCCACATTCCAAAGACAGGAAAGGTAAAACAAAGACAGTAAAAGCTAATGTCCCTGTGGGTTGAGAAAATTAACAGCAGGATGTGTTCTTTTTTTTTTTAACCCCAAGCCATTTTCAGTCATTAGTTGAATTGCTACATAAATGCTAAGTACCCCTTGTTGGTTTATAAAGTTAATCCCAGCCCAGGAAGAGGCTGGCTTATCCACTGATCATGTGGATCTGAAATAGAGCAGACGGGAACTTTGAGGCACTGTTGCATAGCCACAGCTGCATTTATTTTAAATGGTACCGAACTGCATCAGAAAAGCAGAGATAGAAAGGGTGGGAAAACATAGCACCCATCAGGACATATGGGAAACAGACATAAGTTTGGACATGATCAGTCATCAGTCACTGGAAGAATAAATGGGCAGAACATTCAGCAGGAGGGGACAGGGAGGCACAGTAGAGGGAAGCATAAGAAGGTACCGAGCTGTTCACAGTGATGTAAGTATGAAGTTGTACTAGGTTAGCAGTGTTCAACATCAGGAAAGTAATTGAATTGTCAGTTCTTGGGAGAAAACAACATCACATAATGACTCTAAGATGTTATAACCGGTCCATACTCAGCAAAAGCCTATAGATGTGAATTGAGAAGTTTGGAATACGTGGCTAAGTCATTGCATCTCCTTGGTCAATTAAGAAATGTCTTCCGGTTAACAGATTTTCATCCAGAGTTTTTACTCTGATGAAGATGCTTCCTTGGTGTTTAAAGTGGCTAGCTGTGTGGGGGAGCAGGGTTGGAAAGTGGAGAGATGGCTCAGCGGTTAAGAGCACTAGCTGCTCTTACAGAGGTTCTGAGTTCAATTCCCAGAAACCACATGGTGGCTCACAACCATCTGTAATGGGACCCGATGCCCTCTTCTGGCACATACTTGTAGAAAGAGCACTTGTACATAAAGTAAATGAATAAATCTTAGAGAAAATAAGGTAGCTAGGTGGTAGTTGGTATATGACCTGTTAGTGATGTAAAGTCAATACTCACTGAGTAGGTGCTTTATGGGCTCCTAGAACCTTAAGCAAAATGAGGCTACACCTCAGGAACTTATCATCAAATGAAGCAGGAAGAATTAAGTGGTAGTCGCTCCTCTACAGTGAAAGATAACCATCAGTTGAGGCTTCAGAGGGACGCTGACCCCAAAGTGAGTCTGGCATCAGTGATTGAGAAATAGAGCTTCCCCAGTTGTAGGGTGCATGGGTAAGTGAGTTTAGGAAATGGGGAGGAAGGCATTCATGAAGTAACCACTAACATCTAGGAAACAGCAATGCAGAGGGGTGGAAGAAGCCATAGCTCTATGCAGCAGCACTAAGTGCTTCCCAGGAGCCCCAAACACAAGACAAGCAGTGCCTGCCCCGATGAATCCCAGATTGCTGACTTTTGGACAATTGCAACTTCAAACCAAACATGGATGAGATTCTGAAAACTAAAGTTCAGTTCAGCCATATGGGCCAAGTACACAATACTGCAGTAAATACCACCTTAATTGACTATCTCGTGCTATTCAAAAACCTGTAGTAAAGAGAATGTGCTAGTACCCCTAGCCCAGAGCTTACTTCCTTCTGCAGAGGTTAAAAGCATTGGAAATCTGTAATTGTTGTTACTTGGTGACTGGTCTCAAAACTCTCCAGCTTTTCTGAAGCTGTAGAGGAATCTGCTCACCAGGGAAGAAGAGACTCCTTAGACCCCTCCAAGTTTTGCTTTTTTGTTTGTTTGTTTTTAAATATGGAGCCCTGTGAAAATGAGTCATCTTTACCTAGACGGTTCACGAAGATGAACTAGCTTCATAGAGATCTCTCAATTGTGATTTTAGAGGACCTCCTGTGGTAGTGACCACCAGTAACTTCACAGCTCAGGTGACTGAGACAGGAGGATAGAGAGTTTAAAGCCAGCCTAAATAGTGAGATCTTACCTAAAACCAAATGACCTATAAACAGATTACAGGTAGAGCTATGAAATATTGAGAATGTGGTGCAGACTTCTTTAAATACACTAAAAATACAGCCACGTTGGAGTAGGATTGTGCTTCGATGGTATAACATTGTCGTAACATTGATAAGGTCCAGTTTCCTTTCACAGCACAAGAGTAAGTAAACATGCACATTTAAAAATGCATAAATAAAGTAGGGCAAGCAGTGTCTTTCACACAGTAGGGCAAGATTAAGTGCTTGATGAGAATGGACAGATGGAACAATGTGTGACTGGTGGTTTCTCCCTGAAGAAAAAGAAGACTCATTTAATAGGCCACTGTCACGAACTACATGTGCAGAGTGAAAGCATTTAACAACAGAAGTGTGCGCATGCACATGAGCCTCTCTGTCTGCATTTACCACACAGATACACAGATATCTGCCAACTTCTACTATAGGTGCAAAAAGCTCCTCCCCTTTCCTCCTCCCTCTCTCTCCTGTCCAACCAAATAGCATAGCAAGTAAAGGTCAAAATCAAGCTACATACACTGTTTTCTATTCAGATAATGATGTGAAACATTGAAATCAGTCAACATTTAGAAACTAAAGATTTGGGATGAGGCTTTGTTGTCTTCAGTAATCGGGAGGACATGTGTAGCATTCCTTTGTGACAAGTAAGCTCAGCGTAACTGAGGCCACCTGTGTCACACCACTCTGAATTGTCCCTTGCCCAGAGTCTGTGCATCCCCCACTGCTGACTTATAATTTTGCATGTGGTATGAAGATTATAAGATTATACTTAACAATCGTGGAAGGAAGAACAGATTCCTGCAGTTTAACCTCAGCACATACACAAAAATCGCCACTCCTCTTTTTAGGTTTAATTCTCAGCCTTGCACAGTTGCTATTCCACTTATGGGTACAAGGAGAAGATTAAGGAGTTAAGGACTTTCTGTGCGTTTTTCAAATGAAGTGATGTATCTGAGGACAGGAAGCTACATGGAACTCAAGGGCTGATTTTTAAACCAGAGGTGCCATGGGTAACACAGGGCTCAATCCTAGTAAATGTAACCAAAAGGTAACAGTCCTTCTAAGGTACCACCCTTCTTAGTGACAGAAAATTCATCAGCCTAAGATATCACCAATCATTTTAGTATAGTGACTTGGTAACTATAAATCTGTTTGCCCTCATGAGTATCTCAACAACAGCATTATACCACATGCCCCAGGGAATCAAAACTTGAAATTCTAACTTCAGTTTCTACTGAGTGTGTGGTACTTTTACTCATGGCCAGTTGAGCCACTATAAGTCAGGTACAATCTGCTCTAGCCTGTGCTTGCTGTGGACAAGCTGTGTCTCCTCACAGGAACCCATGCAAGGATATGTAAGAGAATCAGTGCCTCATGAGTTGTCTGCACTAACAAGGAAAGACTACCCACGATCTCTGGAATGTGGTCTATATCAGGAGCCATGACAACAAACCATGGATACCGGTAACTAGATAGAGAACTGTTACAGGCCAAGTGATGGCCTACCATAGTCTATCCTGAGTCTTTGAGCCACATGGTACTTCTCTTTGCAGGTGTTGAAGATTTCAGGTTTAACTCAAGTATGGCCTTTCTCTTCATTTATGAACACTGATTAGTCTTCGTTTAAAAAAAAACTTTATTACTTATAGCCTCAAATTTGAGTTAATTGTCATGCTTTGAACTTTTCAAACACTTGAAACTTCAGCTAAGGTGGCAAAAGTAAAGGAGTTGCTGCTGTAGGTCCAGTGTGAAACAGGAGTGTGCCAAAGGCATCTTTGTGCTGTGAGCTGTGAGAAGAGAGCGGAGGACATCTTGGTCAACACCAACCTGAGTTCCACAGGCTAGACACAACTCACTCTTCTTTCTGTGGCCCCTTATGCCAGCTTTCTCTGAGCATCAACATGTGGCATCACTATTCTCAATCCACCTATTGCAACTATACGCCTGCAAAGAAACAAAGAGCCTCGTCTCATCTTTTAATCTACATATCTATTCAATGTATTTGTGACCACCACCAGTGTGCCAAGCCCTGGGGGTAAGACTGGATAGAGGAAGAAGGTAGCGAATAATGATGGTGGAAAACCTGAGAGACAAACCCCAGAGCCAGCCACCTGGAGTCCAGGCTCTGCGCCTGCATTGGCTCTCTCCAGTGCATCTGACCACACTTGCACCCTGTGTTTGTGCAGGGATGTGCTGGAAGCCAGTGGGCCGGCCAGGTGTCAGAAAACCATCGTTGTAAACCAAATAGCCTGCCAAGTCCCAAGCATGCTTGTTTGTGTTCAGGGTGGGGCCTGGGGTTCTGGCCGGACTCTTTGAGCTTCTCTGGTGTCCTGTCCCAGCAACATTTTTCTGTCTTACAAAACCAGGTTTGGCTTTCTGACCTGTGCGCTTTGAAGGTCAGGTGTGAGAGGCGTGTTCACCGAGGACAGGTATTTAACAAAATCTGCCTGTGTGTTTGTTTTATTTCCCTCTCTCAGAATTACTGCTGGCTCTAAAAGAGTCAAGAACTCAGACTTGCGTGAACTCCTCACACCTTTCCAAATTCAACAAAGCTGACATTTATAGCTCTGTTGAAGCAGAGACCTGGCATTTGGCTTTAGATTGTTTGGACTGTGGAGTGTCAGTATAAATAGCTTTGATTGACTTTTGAATCGTGCACATCTGGAAGCAATTTATGGCATTCCAGCTAGATTAAAGAGCATTTTAAAGGAATTTCAGCAGCTTCCCCCACCCCTCCTCTTGGCCATGGTGAATAAAGTTTCAAAGAGGGGCTAGCTGCTGCTCCCCTTAATGTAGATGGCGGTGAAGTCAAACTCGGGCCAAATGCTTGGTGGGGGAAGCCAGCAGCGAAGAGGTTTGTTTTGCTAAAAAATAACTAGGACAAGAAGTGACTTTTGCTCTGCTGTTTTGTTCTTGCTGACAAGAGAGGGAAAGACTAAGTCCTCAGGAAGCTGCTGCACCTACCCAGAACCCATGAACTCAGTCATTTTCCTAGAAGTCAAAGGATAGACTTGGGAGATAAAATGAACCATGACTCTGCCACTGCACTCAACAAAGTCAGGAAGGCCAAACCAGGCATGTTGGCTTTCATTTATTGGACACTGTGGTGGTGTTCACGATGCATAGGGGAGGTAAAGAGACAGACTCTGGGCTTCAGAGCAAGCACACAGGAGGGGACTGGTGGATCCCTTCTGCTGAAGCAAAAAGATACTACATGCCACACCTCATAAAAGTTGTTCATTATTCACCCATCATTATGGTTAACCTACAGTGAGAGGATTTGTGTCCCATGTGGCAACGAACTTCACGTTGTTGGAAGCTGTAGAAACAGCTCCTGGCCAAGAGTGTGTAAATATTAGACATCTAGGTGAGAGCAAATCACAAGATGGAAAACGAACACTCCAGATGAGAGGCCATTTTATTGGTTCTTTGTGAATTTCAAATCATGTCCCTGTCCCCTCATGCCCACCTTCTACCCTAGTAACCTCCTCCCAAAAGAATAATAAACGATCTCACTGTGGAAGCTGTAGTATCTCAGTGTGTCCCACACTACACTCTTTTGTCCTCACTCCTTTACTTGCAGATGTTCATTGCAATGAGTCATTGGTCTGATTTGAAGCGTCTAGCTTCTGCTACACTGTCAGTACCTACTTCTCACCAGGATTCCTCTCGGTTTTCCAGTTGATGCCCCGGGTCATGGAGACCCTGCAGCTTTGGATCTACACAACCAGCCCCTTCATGTTCTCCAGCAGTTCATAGACAAGATAGCTATTCAGGTAGGCCAACACAAAGCCCTGGATCTGCACATGGGTGGTAGCTATGCTGGTCAGCCTGCTAGATCTTCCATACCCACACCACAAGGGTGAGCTCTCTAGTACTGCCCTGGCTAGCTCACCCAATACTACATCCAGATCTACACTGCTGCCTAGGTGAGGGGCAGGACCAGCTCTCCTATGTACAACAGGTGGAAAAGAGATTATTTTGCTTTGTTTTTTAAGTCACTAGAGATGGTAAGGAACAGCCCAGCAAGGTAGGCATTTTCCTATTATGGAGAAAATGAGGTTCTGGTTGGCTATAAATTTAAACAGGTTCTCCCAAGGGTTACCTCTCACCCCCATTGTAAATATGCACTACTTTGGCACACAGGGTATCATAGGTAAAGCTATGTCCCACTACCTCTCTGAAGCTCAGTTTACCTACTTTATGATGTCATCTAATAGATAGTCATAGGGGTTCAAGGAATGTAAGTAAAAATGCCTTTGCCTATAAGATAGGAAATGTTGTAATGAACTCAGTGGAAACTGTAGTTGTCACAGTTAGTAATGGCAACTTTTCTGGAGGGTGGAGGCAAGAGGAGAGTTTTCTCAAAAGGAGTTATGCCATGAGTCTCTATTCTAAACAGGAAAGTTGAATATCCATCATTAGCTTCAGTGCCTGAGCTTGCAGAGAAATCGTCTCTGCAGTGCCAAGGTCAGTGTGGCACTTCCTCTCCTCCAATGATGCATGGGTCATTGTGGCTTTTCACTCCTTCCTCTTCATCACTGAAGGAGAGTGATGAAGTAGAGCCAAGAAGGAAGCAAATTGGCCTAAGAATCACATAAAGTGCAATTTAGCACACGCGTTCTGCTGAAGAAAGGTGCCTTTGTTTCATTATATTAGTTTCTCAGGGATTTCTTTCCTGGGTTGGCATTTCACTGTGGAAACTTGTCCCCTTTTTCTTAACATAATGAGGCAGGTTTTACGTTTTAAGAACAATAGAGAGAAGCATGAAGAGTGATCGATTCTTTAGTTGAGATTTATGAACTGGAGCCTGGAGCCTTGCTGCCAACTCCTGCAGATGATTCAGAGAGACAAGGAGGCAAAACCCTGCGTTGTTTTTAGTAAAAGTAGAAAGAAATCTCATCGCTGAGAACATAGGATGAAAATGCTGGACTAGGGGTTTGCCTTTCCCTTCTAACTCAAATTCAAAAAAACCCACGGACAAAGGAGAAGCAGCTTTGCTTAAAGGGTTGGACCTGACTAGAGAGACTGCCCTGGAGCTTTTTGTTGCCATGAATTCTGGCTGTTTTACCCCACCTCACCTTTTCCCACTTGTAGGTACAGGCTTTACACAAAGATATCAAAATAAAACTGTGCTATGTACCCAGGGTTGGTTTTCATGGTCTGTATTTGATTAGAGGGGCCCATTGGAAACAAAGAGGGGTGAAACAGGGAATAAGTGGGGAGCTAGGAATGTGGGGTTCTGTGGTAACAGCAGGAAATGGTCAGAGCAGAGATCAAACCTCAGTGGAAAATGGGCCCTACTTTAGACAAGTTAGCGGTGTGACTGGTTGAGTCAGTTAGAGTCTAGCACAATGTTCCCTTCCAGCTTACTCCTTCTTTGAAAAAATATTTATTATGTTTACTTATGTAGTATGTGTGTGTATGCCACCGTCCACAGGTGGAGGTCAGAGGGCAAATTACAGGAGTCCATTATTTCCAGTCACTGTGTGAATCCCAGCAATTGAATGCATCAGGTTTGGCAGTGAGTACCTCTGTCAGCAAACAACCACATCAGCCCCTTATATTGTTCTTTGAATTCAACAAATACTAACATCCCTCCAGTGTGCTAAGACTTGTACAAAGCAATAGGGTCAGAGAGCTGACAGGACACACACAACCTCAGAGATGGCATACTCTGGTGTGTGGACATTTAATGACTAAACCTGTGGTGAATTATATGGTTAAAGTTGTACACTGCCAAAAGTTTGCTAAGGCCAAGAAACCTCTTTAGGATGAAAGTTGAGACTCTCAATTGAGAAGTGGCTTCTCATTTGCCCCATCTTCACCATGGTAGGTCTGGGTGGTTGAATGTTGGACATCCAAAAGAATTCTGGTTTTCTTAGGCTTGACTCACTAGTTACCCAGTCTGAAGAGGTATCAAGTGTTACATAAATGTCATTCGACAGGAATATGGAAGCTGGGGACCATTTGCATGTGGGTTTACTTTTTACATGTGGTTCTTTTGTGTGTGAGTGTGTATAGTCACTCACATGCCCAAGTCATGCTAAACCCATTGAGGTGAGAGGGCATCTTGTGGAAGTTGGTTCTCTCCTTCTACTATGTGGATCAAGGGGATTAAACTTAGGTATTAGGGCTTGGTGGCGAGTGCTTTTACCTCCTGAGCTAACTCAGTGGCCCTTTCGTGAGTTTTCCAGGAATTTGGAATTGGACCATGAGCAACTTAATTATGTATGATTCTTAGCCAGAGAGAAGGCAGAATAGTTGTGTAGGTAAGGGGAGAAAGCGAAGGAGAGACACCCATGTCCAGAGGGGAGCTTGATTTGAAGAGAAAGGGAGTTGTTATCAGAGGAAGTCAGCTTTATTGGTGACATTTTCCTGGTATTGTAGGTGAGTCTGGCTAGAGAACAGAGGTTGTCTGCACAGTTTCATTTTCTGGTCTGGAAACATTGTAGAACACACATTGACATCAGCTCTGTCAACAGATAAAGTGCAGTGGAGAGATCTTTGGAGCAAGTACTCAGAGAATGTTACTATGGTGATATTGACCTGAGACCGTGCTTTCCCACTTGTCCTCTCCTCTCCTCTGTCTTTCTCTCTCACGCCTTCCCCTTCGTCCTCCTCACATCAGCCCATCCCCCATTCTTCCCAGCATGCTCACCATTCCTTTAAGGGACTTGTCTCAGTGTGGAGCCCACTGGTGGACAGAACACAGTGTTGCAGATTCTAGTTGATCAGGAATGTTCAAATGAGCTGAATCAGCCATCAAATGATTAAATTTTATAGCAAAGTTTATTAAACTGTTTTGATGATAAATAAAAGTAAACAATATTCTGGCCATTTTCTTACTAGACGATCACAGAAGTGCCATGAGATAGGCAGTCTGTCTGGTATAATATCTACCCACAAGTCCTATATGCTTAGATAATTTAGGAACAGCCCCCGTCTCAGGAGCTCACTGAAGGTATACATTCTGTTTCCTTCCTCATCTCCCAATACCATTCAGAACAGTCTGCCAATGGGAAGGAAGAGTGAAGTATCTGTTTAGTTTAGCAAATGATTAAATCTTGTTATGAATTTCGCTTTTCCTTAGAAGCTCTGGAAGGGCCGATTGGTGAGCAGTGGGTTCATCAGCTACTCTGTGTTGTCACCAGAGTTTAATGTGTCAACCTGACATTCCCTGTGTCTGTCACCATCTCCAAGTCCCAGGGAATGGTGCTTGCCACCTTCAATCCTTCACCTGCAAAGTAAAACTTTCACAGCCCTGGTCTTTTCTCCACAGTGCCATCCATGGTGGCTAGTACCCTCTAAATATCTGAAGCCAACACCTGCATTTGCATCTGAAAAGCTTGTTGAAGAGGTTCTTGAGATCTAGCTCTCAAATTCTGTCTCTATGTCCTAGCTCTAGTGGCTTTTCTCAGTCCCTGAAGTAGAGGGATAAGAAGAGCATGTTCCAGAAAGCAATCCAGCAGGAGTGTGTTTGAGAACCCTGACAGACATAACCCTGTCCCTCCTGTTATGATACACTCATAATTCACAGGATGACGCCTGCTTGCCTAGCTAAGGCCTTCTTAAAATTCTTCCCCATTTCCTCTTTAAGATTTGAAGACCCGGAGGACAGTGTGTCATTTCCCCTCTCCTGATCTGAAGTCAATATAAAAAGATTAACTAATAATAGAATAACTGAGAGGTTGGATTTGTATATGCATAAATAATGAGAATGAATATAAATAAATTCTATGGGAACCCAGGAGCTCAGGGATAAAAGTGTTTAGAGGAGTGTCGGTGTTGACAGCACAGTCAAGAAACAGGGGAGTGTAGAACATAGAAGAGGGGAGACATCTGAGCAGACCAAGCAATTAGAGCATGGTATTTACTAGCCAGCTGCTCCTGCACTTATAATCAGTGACTGAGCATCCCTTCCCCAGCAGTGGCATCATCAAGAATGGAGGAGACATGTGTGACTCACTGTTCTTCCCAGTTTTCCAGAAAGTTTCTTGTATTTAACAGTCATGAACCTTAGACTTCCCATCAAGTTCACAATCTTGTTGGTGTCAATGGAGGTACTGGGAATGTGTGCTAAGTCTCTCAACTGTGTAAAGCTAGGGCTAACTCATCTCAGGCATCATGGAGGCAGAGTTTTCCACTGGCTCTGTAGCCCTTTGCTCTGTCCTGCTTATCACTGGCTCTTTAAGCCTGCTGACATGGGGCCTTTCTTTGTTGTATGGGGCTGTCAATCACTAGAGAAATTATATCAAATCCAGGCCCTGATAGTGAAATTCCACTCTCGAGTGTGCTCCTTTGTGCAACTTGATAGACACCAAGTAAAACAACACAGTTGTGAGAATCTAATCCACTATGTGATTGATTGGCTGCCCTTGTCCCCATTAGCTGCAATGATTTCCTCTATTCCTTTTAAGGTTGAACTTTGATTTCTTAATAAAGTTTACTGCCCTGAAGACCTCACTTGGTTGCAATTAAGAACATAAATGAACACGGACTTCACTGTGGAGCTCTGTGCCTCCAACTCTTCCACTGTGTTTAATCTACATGGCAGACACGTCTACTGCAAGCATTTATGTCTTCAGGATTATGGGAGCAAGGGAGACATTTTCTGGGTCCTTTAATGCTGCTGTAAGGATATGTATCGGGCTGCAAGCCTCCTGTGAGCTCGCCATTCTCACTTGCCAACTGGCTCTCTAAGGAAGGGGTACACGTTGACAAATGCTGGCATGTCGCTTTGTTTGTGAAGCTAGGGTGAAAAGGATTGTTTGTGAAAGTATATGCCTTTCTGTTTTCCCGGCTTATTGGGGTATAATTAACATATGAAATTATATGAATCAAGGTGTTCACCACTGTTTGGTAATGTATGCTTTCTGACATTTATTATGCACACTTTAAGCATTTCTAGCTTCAGAATTACATGGCCAAATCGTCTTATTTCTGGCAAATTGAGTTACAGGTACATCTATTATCTCACATAATTTCCTCTGTGTTTGTCTTTCTATCTGTCTGTCTGTCTGTCTGTCTCTTTCTCTCTCTCTCTCTCTCTGTGCATTTGTGGGTGTGATCTGTGTGTGTATGTATGTGTGTCTGTCAGTCTGTGTGTGTCTGTCTGTGACTCTCTCTGTGTGTGTCTCTTTGTGCATTTGTGTGTGTCTGTTTGTCTCTGTATCTCTGTGTGTGTATGGGTCTGTCTTTCTGTCTTCCCATGTGTGTGTGTATTCATGTGAACATGTGAGACAGAAGCGCCAAGTGAATTTTGAGTGTAGAACAGTCTTGTCAGGTGTGATCCCAGGCTTTGTTCGTCTGCGTGACTCTAGCCTCCCACACTCTGGGCCAGCACGCATCCCTATCCTGTCACCTCAGACCCTGCCAACTGCCATTCCACTCCTACTCTTGTAATGTTCCCACGTCTCCTGTCAAAGCTTCATAGCTCTGCACAAGAAGCACTTCCTGTCCCTTGTGACGAACCAAGGAAAATGTGAAAAGCCTGGGAGTGACTTCATGGGCCGGGTGCTAGGTGACTAGTGGTGAGAAGAGCCTAGAGGGGGGGCTCGGGGAGTTGAAGTTTCAGTACTGCTTTTAAAATTGATCACTTTGTGTTTTTATTGTTGAAATAGCCTTAATTCACCAAAACCATGTTTTGACAAACACTCATTCTAAGATTATTGGAATCCATTTCTTTTCTTAATGTTAAATTCACAAGCTGTACTTCTATGACATAATTATTTAGCAGTCACATAAAATGTGTATCTGGTCATTCTTAACTGGCCCATTTATACATGGGCCACATAAAATTTGCATTCATACACCAGTGACTCATTTATTAATAGTCATAAATACACTGGGCTGCCAGCCAAATGCACTTCAGTGTCTTGTAACCTGAGAATGGTCAGCAGGGATGTGAAATGGAGTGTGTGTATGTTTTAAATAACGTTTTTTTAAACACCCTCTATTAAAGGGGGTTGGAAGTGAGTCAAGTTCTTTTTTAACAAAGGAAAGAGGAAATTTTTGAGTGATGTATTAATAGATTCAGAAAGAATGTCTTTCTCTAAAAGTTTATTCTCGCTGTGGAGTTTAGGGGGAGGGAAAGGAAAGAGGGAGTCAGGATTGTTCTTTTTCATGTTTTTTTAAAAGAAACTATTTATAATCATACCATGAAGATTTCTAATGGGTTTTCCATCCAAAAAAAAAAAAAAAACTGTATGTGTTTTCATGGCTGCTTCCCTGAGAGCAGCAGAGGTTTGCCTATGGGTCAGAAATGCAAAGGGAAACCTCAAGCCTTGGGCAGAAGGTCGGACAGAGGCAATAAACAGCAATGGTTTTATGAATATTGAGGAGAATTAATAACACCTTCTTCTGTGGCTTATTGAGGCAACGTGTGATTGACACTGTTCAGAACTTCTCAGTGGCTCTAACAGAAGCCACATGCGAGGGAGGACATGGGGCACAGCTCTTACTAGGGAACTGATGCTTTGCAGGCCTTTATTGTGTTTCTTCTTAAACTTAGGAGTTACAGTCTAATGAATTTCTTTAAAGTAAACAAGAAAGGATTCAACAGAAGACCACAACAAAACAAACAAACAAGAACCAAGCCTAGAGAATACGTTCAGACAACAAAAGCCTTTGAACTCTTCCTAGAATCTGCTTTGTTTTTTTGAACAATTTTTGGATTTTTGGAGCCTCATATCCACAATGTTACCCTCAAAGACGACAGAGAGATGTGACATTAGATGTATGTGTGATTCTTACATGAATATATTTCTCCTTGATTCAGAAAAATGTGGGAAGTTGTTTTCCTTAGGCCAGCACTTGTAACTGTCAAGCAAGACATAATTGGCTCCATAAAGTCCTTTGTAGGTCTGTGCCTAGTGTTCTCTCCACTGGACCTAGGCACTAACACTTTGTGTTGTTAAATAATCAAAGGGATGAAGAAAGATAACCTTTGTATGTTATAGGGATCCAAAACAATTTTGAGTTCTTGTAGAAATCAGAGCCTGAACTTGAGAGTTCTACATACCCAGTGGCTGTGGCCATCACATGCTTAACTTACAATAAGTGTTTGAAATCTGTTTAGAGATTTAACTGAGTCCCTCTTGTTTTATGTGTGGAAAACTGGTAAGTATACAGCTTTTATATAAATAAACTTTGATGAAAATAAACATTGCTAAGAGCCTCTACCCAGAGGCAGTAAGGCATGGAAGTTGTGGCGGGAAACAGGCTATGGAAGGCCAGTCTTGCATCCTCTGGCCATGCTTTTCCCAAGCATTAGCCCCTTCTCTCCTGTACACACCTTTACTTTAACTGTAAGTCCTGTGCACCTGAGGGATTTAGTTTGAACAGCAATCCCATGATCACAATCCTCCAAGCATCTTGTCTCTTGGAGAAATTGACTATAACCCATGGCCCCTCAAAGACAATGTACAGAAACTTGAAAAGCTTTGTCTAATGGCCCCAGGAAGTCCAAGAGAAGGCAGGGATGTCAGGTCTATGGCTAGTAGATGCTTAGTACAAAAGTCCAGGTGGCAGAGCTGGGGTATGTCTGAGATAAATTGATAAATTCTCTTAGCTCATCAGTTTCCAGCCAGTTGACCAGTAGGCAAGGTTGTGGAGGGAAGGCTTTTGAATTAATGATTGATGAAGGAGGGCTGAGCTGATTGTGGGAGGCTCCAGGCCAGCTCTGGGAAGGTGATTCTGGATTGTATAAGAACTCAAGCTGCATGTGGGTCCCGAACAATGGGATCAGGGGCTATCCCAAAAGCTATTGCCTGTTTGTGGGATCTGTTCTTCTGGCTGGGCTTCCTTGTCTGGTCTCAGTGAGAGAGGATGCACCTAGCCCTACAGAGACTTGATGTGCTAGTGTGGGGAATCACACTGGGGAGTTACACCCTCTCAGAGGAGAAGGGGATGAGGAAAGAATTGTGAGAGATGGTGGCTGGCGGGAAGGGCAGTGAGCAAGATGAAATGAGAAATGTTTAAAATATTAAAAACACAGTCTAAATAATCAAACAATCACCATTAATAAAATCATAATGCAATCATCTCAGTTACAAAAAAGAACCCTGGCTGAGCAAGCCATGGAAGGACACCAGTAGGCAGCACTACTCAGTATCTGCCCCCAGCTCCCTGCCTGAGTTCCTATCCTGACTTCTCTCAGTGATGGACTGTGACCCGAGAGCTGTCAGAAGAAATGAGCCCTTTCTTCCCCACAGTAATGTATCATGGCCATAGAAAGGTTACTAAGGCACCAAGCATTCCTCAGGACATGGAAAATGGGGCTCTAGTAGTATGCCTGCTTTGTCAACACTTCAACTAAGCTTTGCTAATAGATCTTCAGAGGGCAACCACTGTAGATGCAGGGGAAGAAATCTCGCTCCCCATCTGTCTCTGCTTCTGTCTCTCTCTGTCTCTCTCTGTCTCTCTCTCTGCCTCTCTCTCTCTCTCTCTCTCTCTCTCTCTCTCTCTCTCTCTCTCACACACACACACACACACACACAGTGTTCAATTGAATCTATACATTGCAATTCTTGATTACTTTTAACTGAAGAGAAGTGCACTTGGACGCTGTGTTTGACTCTGGAACACTTACCTCCTAGCACTCAGCAGGGAGAACTTGCCTCATTAACTTACCCTGTGCCCAGAGACTTACACTTTTCCTTCAGACTAACTTGTGTTTCATTATCAGACCACCGTGTCACTACAAACCCCAGTATGTCCTGTGGCAAATGACTCTGTTTTTCTAAATTCCCCATTTGCTGGGACTTCTGGAGGCACTGCAGCCATGAGCTTTACAGCTTACTTACTGAAAGGAGCCTGGGAGTTACTGCTATCCGTCGGTAATTAGTTAGTTCCAAGGAAAATAAGAAAACTCTTTTGTGCCTGGGAGATCAGCATGGCGCACAGCGGCCCATACTAGTCAGCTGAGTAATTACACAAGAAGGGAAAGGAAGCCCTTCAGATTGTTTTTCCTAAGAGGCACTTTTGGAAGCGTTCCAGCCCATCAGGTACTTATGTAATTAGGTCAGGGCACAATCCATAAGGAAAGGCTGGGGGAATTCATTTAAAAAATGTTTATGTAAAAGACCCCAGTGGAGGGAGAAGTGAGTTCTTAGTGGATTCTTGCAGACTCCATACACAGCCCTGGGAAGCACAGCACATACTGGTACACAACGCCTGCAGACTGCACACAGCGTCAGAGGCCATGGCATGTGCCAGTGACTCTACATACCGTGTTGGAAGCCTCAGCACATGCTATTGAACTGAGGTCCTTCCCGTGTGGGTCCACAAGGGGCAGGACACTACTTTGGGGTGATCACAGTGATGTATTTGGTTCGTAGTAATTAGTGCCTCCCAGGCACTCAGTGTGGTGGCTATTGGTTTTCCCTACTGCAGATGAGTCTCAAAGAATTTGAACTCAGGTCCCCCATATTCTAACAGCAGCCCCCCCCCCTGCATTGTACTCTCATCAGCATTTACAGTTTGAAATTCAAATATGGGATGCTTAGATAGGCCAATATGTCGGGTTTTTAAAATTTTATCCAAACAGTGCAAAACCTGGGTTATAATATGATTGACATGGTGGCTTGGCCATCTCAGGTCCCCTCTGGATGTACTTCATGGGTGTTATAAATTGCTATACCTTGAAGAATGCTGGGTAACCGATGCAAATCACCTTTGATAGATACACCAGATTTCCCATGGAGGTATTTGGGGGAATTTGAAAGGACGGTATGATGATGTCAGAGAATCTGTTTCATTATAGAGATTTGCTTGTTGTAGTTCTTTAGAAATGCTTATGATTGGGCTAGCATTTAGGACAGTCATCTGAAGTTATAAATCCTGTGATAACAGACAACTAAGTTTCTCTGGCCAAAGACACTAACACTTGGGATTCTTTACTCTTTATCTGACTGTTCTGTTTCATCTAGCCATGCTTTTAAAGTTTTAAAGGATTAGGAAAACTTATTTCAGAAAAGAAAGAAGATAAGGCCTGTTTAAAGCTTCTGTTCATTGAAGATGTAACTACCCCCAGTACAGAATGGATAAACCATTTCTTTCAGATGATTGTGAAGTCTGGTGGGTCAGGCAAGACTTGAATGGTGGAGCCCCTTAGGGTTGCTATGGCAGAACTGAAGTAAAAGAGACTGACAGAGAGTTAGTAGGTACAGGAGAACTGGCTAAAGGTCTTCAGGGGCACAGGCAAATACAGGCACACTCAAGGATTTATGGAACTTCATTTGAAATTGTCAAAAATTTGCCAAATTTGATCAAGATTTCTAAGAAATTCAGTGTTGAATCCAATAGAGTATGTGCACATTGGACTGGGCCAGTTATATAGGCCAGCACACCACTTTAGTGCCCTTTTTCCAGCTGAATTCTTTTTCCTGAGAGATGCTAGAAGTCTGTCAACAAGGCCATGGGTTCAGTAAGGCCATACAAGCACACTTCTTCATTTGGCACTGTTTAGATGGCATGTTGGAACGATGGTGGAAGAATGGAGCCTGAGAGACTCCTCCTCACCATCTCTCATGCTGTTGCTGTGGACCTGGGTCAATAAGTTGCTCATTTACACAGTTGGGTGTAGCTGCCTTTGAGTGCTCAAAACACAAACTATTTGGTTGTCTTGAAATAATATATGTCTTACACAAAGGTAACTCTCAGTGATGAGACCCTTGGCTAGCTACTGAATTGAAACATTACTTACTGGGTAGAGATGTAGGGCAATGGCAGATTGCTTTCCTAGCTTGCATAAAGCCATCATCCTTATTGCCAGGAAACAAATCAAAACAAAACAACAACAACCCAAAACACTAAAGTTATTTAAAGAAGATAAAATTTTGAAAAGTTAAAATTATGTCCTTTAACACTAAAATGAAATAACTTGGTTTAGAGAAACATTTTGCTTCTATGTGAGTCAGTTTGTACCACTGTGACCATGTGCATGGCAAATAACTTGAAGGAAGAGATTTGTTCAGGCTCAGGGTTAACAGGATTTAGTCCATAGTCCCTTAGCATAAGAGCATGGGAAGAAAGAATCATAGTGGCAGGGGCTTATGCAAGGAGAACCTGTTTACCTCATGATGGACAGAAAACAGCAATCAGCAACCAGGTCTAGGTATAGTCCTCGAGGCCTGCACATATCGATCCACATCTACCAGCAAAGCCCACCCCCTAAAGGATCTACAGTGTCCCAAAGAGCCCCACAAATTGGTAACCAACTAGTCAAGCATGAGCTGTGGCCATGTTTCACATTCTAGTCATAAACTTGGGCACCATTCCACAACACAAGCACAGCAACTCCATGCTGTTTCTCACTCCACCAAGGCACCAGTGTCAACCTTTCAGGGATGCTTGAATCCCCTTCCTAACATTTCTAAATGATGTGCTCATACAGTTCAGCTTGTCATTTTAGACATCGTTTGCTGGTTTGTAGCTGTAAGTGATAAAGCGTTTAGCCCTTCTGCATAACCCTTCTGTGTCCACTCTCTTCTATCCATTTGCCCTTATCTTTATGTTGCAATTCCCAGCCAATCTTTCATATTTACATATATGATCGTTCACACATGAAGGGATCATACGCTAGGATATTTCTTTCTCAAGTACATTAACTTGCTTCAACGTCTACGTATAGTTTAATGTTTAAATTCTCTTTCATCTACATTTTTCTCTTACACTTTCCAGCTATTAAAACAACTGTGTTGGCATCTTTCACTTACTGCTGTCTCTTCTCTCAAGCCCTCTAACCTTGTAGATTTATGCTTTTTTTGGCTTAGGTAGAGAGAAACGTGTATTCCTCAACATGTTGTGTTTAACCAAGTAGAGTGGGGCTTTCTGTGTGGGGCCATGGGAGAGGAAGGAGTTGGGTCCTAAGAAAGAATGATTGCTTATCCAGAGGAAAAGCAGGTGTTGAGATAAAGCAGAGTGTAAACTACTTGCCAAGGCTATTAATAAACAGATAAAGTGCGGAGGAGGAAAGGGAGGCTGGAACTGCCATGGTAAGTATCCTATTTGTGAATGTGGGAGAAAGGAGATATTTCTGGCAATAAAATAAGACCTGAACTGTTAGCTTTGAGAACATGGACACTTGTTACAACTTTCAAAGAACTGTCTGAAAACATTCTGTATCTAAAAGCTAAAAGTTTAGCCTCTTTGAGTCCTAAGTGCATACCTGTAAGAGGTGAGGTATTTGTGATAAAAACAAACCTTTGAATTAGTGAATGCTTGGTTGCCAACTGAGCTTTGTTTTGTCATTTACTAAGCCCAACAAAATGTCATATAGTACACCATAAATATGTGCCACTCTTGACTATTAAGAGTGGTGCTGAGAACTCAGCCCAGGGCTCTGTGCTCTAACATTGAGCACTGTATCCAGTCCTGTAGAATAAAAATTAAAAGAAACTTAAAAAAGCAGCAATACCAATTTGTTGTTTCTATACATATGCATATCGAACTGTTACCATGTACCCCACAGATTTGTGTGATTACATAATGCTGCATGTTCACCTCAGTCAACATTGTTAAAGATGTCTATGAAAACAGTGAGGAAGCAGAACCAGACAACAGATGCATTAAAAAAAGTTTAGCTCTGGGCTATTGTAATGATTGCTGGGCTATTAGTCACATTTCTTCACTATGGATGGTCAATGGTTTGCTTAAAAGTTAGACTCACAAGCAGATTAAATTGCTAGTGTAGTGTGTGTGTGTGTATGTGTGTGTATGTGTATGTGTATGTGTGTGTGTGTGTGTGTGTGTGTGTGTAAGTCAGAAGATGAGTTAGACTTCTTAAGCTTTGTTCATCTGATCTCACAGAGTGTGCAGCCATCATTCAACTGTGTCCATCTGTGGGATCATCCTTATGCTTGTTGTCTTATCTGTTGTCTTGGCAGAAGTGAATACTTGAGCTGGTCTCTTTTACAGGATGTGAAACATTTCTGCAGTGGGAATGTGATGTGGAGATTTGCCCCCTTCTGTAAAACCTTCCCTAGGTACTTGAGGTGAAGAATCTGTGAGGCTCACTATACACAGGGAGGCACCACAAACTTGATTGATTATGGGTTATTAGGGCAGACTTACTATGTAGGATATAAAATGGACTGCTACAGGCACAGAAGTCTAGAACAAGATGGAAGTTCAGGGAGAGTGAGAAAAATGGATGCTGAAGTCATAGGGATAAAAGAAAGAAGGGAACCGTAGAGCATAGAAAGATAGAGAATATGAGGTAACACACAGGAAAGACCTGGGACACTTACAAGATAGGCAAGACACTGTGGAGTTCACTGGTTCAGGTGTGCATGTCTGCATGGATGATGATCCATTAAGAGCTGGTGGTCAGGAAAAGTACTCATCTGTAGACATGAGCAGAGTAAATTAACTATGGACTAGAAGTAGAAAAACAAACAGGGGAATGTTGGCAGTGTAGGTCCAGTCTAAAGAAAGAACAATGGGGCTGGAAGAGAGTCTGCAATGGAAAAAGAACATTGACCAGTAACAGATTACTGACAAGTGGTTCGGTTCACTTGATACTACACCACCAAAGGTGATTTTAAACTTTATCAACAGAAGATGATAAAGTGATTTATACTAAGTCTGATGACTCCTGTCCTGGTGTCACTGGGTCCTAGGAGTAGTTGTTTCCTGCCTCATTCTTGTTGGACCCTAGTAGCAACTCTAAAATCATTACCAAGCCTTTATGGTAAAGAGAGTCATACAGTTAAAGATAACATTGAGATAAAAATAGCTACTATTCTTATGGGTGGTGAGAATTCGGTGAACTAATATTTTAAGTCATGTAGAAAGTCTCTAGGACCTGACAAGACCAGTGAAATTTCTGCAACTCAATATGGGTTTTTGGTTTGCTTTACTTTTAGTTTTTATATTCTTCAAATCATCAAATTTGGCATTTTAAAAAATGCTCAGAAAGTGTTCACCAAAGTGAGAAACACTAACATCTGCTCCATGGGACAGCTCCCTGCACATCCAGAAGCTAGTGAGTGGGAAGTTGCTAAGATTTATGAGTGGATCTTACTTATCATGTAGGGACCTGTGCATTTCCCTTCAAATCTATTCATTCCACTGATTTCTAGCTGCCCTCTCTCCCTCCCTTCTTACACTGAATATACTTGCTTCTCACACCACAGACCTCCTTCTTTCAGAGACCTGGCTTACCAGAGACACTTAGGAATCCAAGCCAATGGTGTTTCCTGGCTTTTGACTACATGCCCACTGAGGAGAAAAGAAGGAATTTCCTTCCACACCATTTCATTGACCAATCTTATCAAACACTTATCTTAGAGTGGGCAGAGTATGAGAAATTATACCTTGCTAGGTAAGTAAGGGAGAACAAAATATGTGTGCATCAAAAAAGTAAATCCTAACAGACACAACCCATACTCTTGACCACAATAGTAAATTGGCTCCCAAATTCTGTGATAAGTTGTTTGAGGCTCAAAGTTAAGATACAACAGAGAAAATGTGCTAACCTTTGCAAACAAGAATATACAACATCATGGGAGATTAGAGTCTCCAATAGATAACAGCCACGCAGAAGGAAAGAGAAACCAGTTATGTTGTAAATATATGACCAGTAAGATTCCAGTTATGTTGTAAATGTAAGTATTGTTTTTGCAAGCTGGTCCCTGCTAGGAGAGAGGTTGAAGTGGCTGAACAGTGATATATTGTCATAGTCAGGGTTCTACTGCTGTGAAGAGACACAGTGAACACAGCAACTCCCATAAAGGAAAATATTTAATTGGAGCTGGCTTACAGTTTCAAAGCTTTAGTCATCATTATAATGGCAAGAAACGTGGCAGAATGTAGACAGACATGGCGCTAGACACAGAGCTGTGAGTTCTATGGAGATCCACAGACAGCAGCGGGAGACTGCTGCACTAGACCCACAGTGACACACTTCCTCAAACAAGGCCACACCTCCTAAATGTGCCACTCATTATCGGACAAGCATTCAAACACATGAGTCTATGTCATAGCAAAAGAAGCAAGGTTTAGAAGAACTAGGGTGAATTAGAAACAACCATCAGAAAATCTATAAAGGACATGGAGCTTGGGAATCTGACAAACAAGACAGACTGAGCAGGAACAGAGAGCTCAGCCCTCCTCTAGGTTGCTGGATTCAACCTTCATTAGCATGCTTGTTGGCTGTAGCTTGGGGCTTTCCCATAAAATGAGTATAAAGGCATGCATGGATTGTAACTCAAATACCTCATGGCCAGAGGCAAAAAAAGCTGAGAGGAGACTTTACAGGCTTTAGGAAACTGAAACAAATGTGTGTACATATAGGAAGCCTAGTTTACGGGTCACATATGAAAATAACTTAGGATATTCTTGATGGTGTGGTAGTTTGGATCCTCAATGTCTCCCCAGATCTACATCTTCAAGGTTTTGTCTCCATTCGGTGATACTCTTGAGAGAAGGTCAATTCTTGAAAAAGTGGGGCCTGTTTACTGAGGACACACCCTTTAAGGGATTGTACAGATCTGACTCTTTCTTCTCTCTATTTCTACACTGGGCCAGAACACAGGCAGCTCTGATTCACCATATCTTCCTGCCATGTTATGCCATCTTAGGGCCAAGATTCAGGATCCGTTTGGCATGGGCTGAAGCTTCCAAAACTGTGAGCCAAATAAGCTGTTTACATGTTCATGCTGTCATAACAGGAAGCTCACTGGCTCCATGGTCACAGTTCATGTTAGCATTGAAGGACCATTTCTTCCTAGGAGTCTTTGACACATACACATGTTATTCTCCCCATAGCCTTCCCGCAGCTCCTCTTCCCTCCCTTCCCCTGTTCTTTCTTCTCCCCTCCCTTTCTCCCATCCTATCTTTTACACATACACACACACACACACACACAGAGAGAGAGAGAGAGAGAGAGAGAGAGAGAGAGAGAGAGAGAGAGAGAGGCACAGGTTCCTTGATACTTTTATTGCTTATAGAAAAAGAGACCCCATCAAAACTCATTCTCCCCTTTTGAATCTACAATCAATTATGAGTGAAAACTTGATCCCTTCACTCACACTGAGACCTTATTCTGAAGGACACTTTTTGTTTCTCCTTTGTATCAAACTCAATTACTTATCACACTCTCTCAAGATAGTAAGCTTTCTGGGGTAAAGAACTGGTTTTGCTTTGCTTGTGTTTGCCTCCTGTTTAATCCACAGTAGTTTATTTTATTTAATGTGAATCACTGTAAATGGTTTAAATTGAATTGAATCAAATCTAATGGAATCCTTGGCAGACACCCTTAAACTCCAAACACAAAGCAGTGTGCTGACATGCCAGCTGGTAGCTTGCTTGAAGAAAATCAGAAGACTGTAATCTATGGAGGGAAACAGTAACAACACTGGTAAGATGACTTGCAAGCAGATAAGAGAAAATATGACCTTTACCAACACAACCCCTGTGTTCATGCTAGTAGACAGCTATTGAATTAATAGGTTGTGAGTCACTCTTTCCAATGACAGAAAAAAAAAATGTTTAAACCTTCAGTGGAGGCTTGCATCAGGTAGGAAAGTGAGCCAAGGCTTAGTTTGTGGGTACATCTGTTGTCAGTCACTGGCCCAAGAATGTGACAGTGGCCCACGAAGCACTCTTTCTGCATCTCACAATGCTTCCTTTAGCTTCTAAAGTTTATAAAAACAAACAAAGCAAAAACAATAAGGTGTCAGAGACATTCACAATTCTGTTTATAGATGTCTCTTAAGATTTCACACAGGGCAAGGTAAAGAACCTTCCAAGCCTGGTGGAAGTTTAGGGTATTCACAGAGACATAACTCTAGTGTTCTGGCTCAAATCTAGTGCTATACTCAATGGACAAACAGAGGCTTGACAGGGAGTGAAATGGGTATTCAAAGAACTGTACTCTATACAGCTGAAGTGTGGCCTCTTAGACACAATGCTAATTCACTAACTCATAATTCACTGTATTTATGCACAGAGACCTGTAAAAGAGCAGAGCTATGAGTGTGCTAATGTGTCCTGTGTAGTACATGAATGAATGGCTTCTTGAGAAGCTGGTTGTCTCTTCCTGGAGATAGTCATCTGCATACAGTCATAAAAACAGTGTGAGGCAAAGTGTAAGAGGACCACAGAGGAATCCCAGGATGCTTCTCCCAAGGATGTCTATATAGGCCCAGTGAAGATGATGTTCTGTGCTGAGACTCCTCATCCCACTTTGCCTGTGGATGGAGGTAGAAGGCTGCTTCAAACAAAAGACACAAGGTGAGCAAAGGCAGGGGTGCTCCACATCTCTGGGGAGAAGCAAGCAGAAGGAATCTGAGAAGCCAGGACTCTGTGGGTGCTGAAGAGTACAAAGCCAAAGGGATGGGAATACACATAGAAAACTCTGACTGTGGAGTAATTTTGCCCAAGGCCAATCTGCCCTGCTCGTGAATCTGAAAAGAAAACCCACATTATTTACGTGCTATGACCAGCAAATGTCGAAGGCCAAGAGGAGCTGAGAGTTATTGAGCTAGTTCAAAGCAATCTCGATTATTGAAAATGAGTGAAATTGAATTCCACTTCCTACAGAGTCATTTATTGAGAGACAAAAGCAATTAATATTGAAAATAAAATAATTGTGAACTTCTGAACTAAATTATCATGCATGCATAATGTACTGCCACATCATCAGTCTTTGAATACTTCCCACATAAGGAACTGCAGGGCTGGTCTCTAAAGAGCAGCCTCCTCCATCCTTAGCATCTCTTTCTTCTCCCTTTTCCAGAAAGAGGGTCCCAAGTGTAACAAAACCATTGCTCAGAATTTAGAATATGTGTCCAGGCACAGATATGGGAATTTGATGTGTACAGTTATTCTGTCCACTGATAAATTTAGAAAAGAAAGAAAATAAAGAGCTAATGAGGCATCTCTGAGCTCACTGACAGAGGAAGAAATCATGGTATTGCTCTTTATTTAGTACTGCCATGATGAGCACTTGCTAAATGAGTCAGCTATTGACAGGTACCATTGTACATCTGGTAATTGTACTGAAAGCCTTGAGAATTCAGTTTGTAACACAAAGACTTCCCAACTGATAAAGGTTCAAACAACTGATTATTTTTTATTTTGAGATGGGATTCAAAACACTATATACATGATAGAAAACACGCTTATAAATTTGGTCTGTTCTGGGCTAGTGATGGTCTATCCAATGTTCCGTAGCCTCATCTTCCACAGAGCCTAAGTTGCAGAGTAACCAACCACACAGTGCTACACTGAATGACTTTGCCCAGCTGTCAGGTGAATGTGAGTGTTCTGCAGATGTTTAAGGTAGGCTTTGGCAAAAGCGTGATACTGCCTGGGGTAGCTCTTGTATGTTCCCTGTTGCTTTACATAGTACCATACATAGGTATGCTTTATAAAGACAAGATATTTGTTGCACAGAGCTATGGAAATTGGAAGAGCAAGACAACTAGCAACCAGTACAAGCATGGTGGAAAGATGAAGCAGATGGGGAGATTTATGACTGAGAAGGGAGGGAGAGGAGAGGAGAGGAGAGAGGGAGAGAGAGAGAGAGAGAGAGAGAGAGAGAGAGAGAGAGAAATGGATGGATGGATGGATAGATAGATAGATAGATAGATAGATTGATAGGAAAGAAAGGGGAAGGAGGGAGGGAGGCAGGAAGGGGAGAATGAAAGAGATGAGGAGGGAGAGAGAGGAGAAGGGAAGGAGTGAGAGAGGGGGAGAAAGAGAAAGAAAAGGGGAAGGAGGGAGGGAGGAGAGATACAATAAGCTACTCCCACGAGAGCTTACTCCACAATGACATGCACCCATCTGCTCATGATGCAATCATTTCTACATGCCAAGAGCATCATGGTGGCAAGGACCTATCAGCATGGGTTTGTAGAATGCATGCACACCAGAGCAAGCATATTAGATGCACTTTCAATTGCCAGTGAGTTTGTAGGGCTGGTCTCATCTCAGTTGAGGAAAAGTTAGGCATAAAAGCGCTATAACCATACAAATCCCAACGGAGACTTTTAAGTTTGGGAGAATACTACAATGTCCTGAAAACTTTGTTTCCTGACACATGTATTGCTTTTGGAACCTAGTTGTCTTGTGTAGGTTTCCACAGGAGTACAATTTGTGATGCAGCTTAGGGGAAGGATGATGAGGAACGTTGAAGAGGGGTGGGACATTGAAGGGGAGAGCAAAATGGAGAGGAACAGGTTCCTGTTGATCAGAAAGTCTGGATTCTGTCCACAGTACATTCTTGAGTCACTAGAGCCAGAGGCCTAGATACTGCCATATTTTAGTCTGGTCATGATGTGATAAAAGTCTAGCAAAACGTGGAAAGAACCCTTATAGAATCTTCCAACGCCATGTTTTAGGGCCTCATTGCTGTGAAGAGACAGCATGACCACTCTTATTTGGGAAGTATTTAATTGGGACTTTCTTATAGTTTAGAGGTTTAGCCCATTATTATCATGGTGGGAAGCATGATGGCAGACAGACAGACATCATGCTGGAGAGGCAGCTGAAATTTTACCTATGAATCCTCTGGCAGCAGAAAGAAACAGTGAATCATGGGTCCTGCCTTGAGCTTCTTAGACCTCGAACCCCATCCACCTAGTTAGTGATGCACCCTCCAACAAAGCCACACCTACTCCAACATGGCCACACCTCCTAATAATGACACTCCCTATGAGCCTATGGGGGCCATCTGAATTCAAACCACCACACCATCTATGTCAGATACATCAAGTTATTTTTCAGTGCTGCAGGAACAGGGTTTCATTCTCCTAGTTTGGAGCAGCAATGAGGAACCAGCCATCACTGATATTCTCAACTCTCGTTTATCTTCATCTTGAGCCTAGAATTCAGGGCTTCAAGGGGGAAGAAACTGGATTTCCACCAGCATCCGGCTGGGTAGGAAGGACTAAGACATGATGAGTGTTTTTAAATGAGAAAAGGACCCAGGAAAAGGGATGCCTTTCCTTCTGCTTCCAAAAGCCTGGCAAGTAACATCAGCAAAAGACAACAGGATATACAGAGTCAGAGATCAGAGATGTCTTAAGGAATCCAGAGAGAGATTTCTAAGTGTGATACTGTCATCTTAGTCTATGATTCCACTCTCAGTAGCAGTTGTCTGTAGTTAGCTGTGATCTGAGGAAGAAAAACTCAAATATCTGAATTAAGAAATTAACAGTTTAAAAAATCCGTACAATTGAGAAGTATGAGAAAATATGTAGGTGCCCAGCTTTATCCCACCTTGTGATAGGAGTATCCTCTGGCCAGTATGTCCACACTGAACACACAGCTCACCTGTGTGTCATTACAGCCAGGTTATGGAATATAGTGCCTGTGAAAAAGTCTTTGATGCTTTAAAACTGGATCCATGGTGCAAGAGAAGTGATACTGGCCACTTAGACATGCAAAAGAGGGAGAGAGTGTTTCCTCTAAAGGAAAAGGAGAAAGGTTCTGAAGGGGAAAATGGGTGTGCTTGTGCTGAAGTTGTTAATCTTCACACTGAGCTACTCTTGGTTCTCTCCCGCTATGATGACTTTATGAACTAGACCTGATCATTGGTGTGTGCATCGTAGAAATAGTGTGTGCAGGCCCCATACCATCTGGGGATTAGGTCTTCACACTATAGGCTTTGGATGCATAAAGCAGGGTAGTTCTTGACTCTATTGTATTCCTGGTGTATTGAGAAGCTAGGTCTCAGGGCTGAAGCTGTAGCTCAAAGACCAGGTTTGATTCTTATCACTCACATGACAACTCACTACTGTTTGTAACTCCAGTCCCAGATGATCTGATATCCATTTCTGGCCTTTGAAGGGATCAGTCATACAAGTGGTGCACAGACATATATGCAAGCAAAACACTAATACACACAAAAAACATTTAAAAACTAAAATAAAATAATTTTCATGTTTATAATTTAACTTCTGAACAAATTTTTAATAAAAAAACATAGAAAAGCAATCACCCAGAAGTCTAACCTGTCCATAGCTGACCAATATCAGCATTTGAGCACATAATCTCCCATACTGTTGACACACATACATCCCAGGTATATTTATATAATAGATAAAAACATAAACATCATTTTACAATCATTTTCTATTTTTTTTTAGGATAAATACTATGTGTTACGATCTTTTACATTTTTATAATATAATTTTAATATTTAATTACTCTGTTGCATTTCAGTTGGCTTAATTCAAGCCACTCTTCATATGCACTTAATTTGTTTCCATTTTTCACTTTTATAAATACTGCGAGATTCCTGTCTCTTTCTTTGCTTTAATTATTTCCTTAGGGCACTCTCCTAAAAGTAGAATGGCCTGCTTAAACCCCTGCAGCTTTGGATATATGATGAAAGGGATTCCAGCCAAGCCCATGCTGGTGTGGACTTCCAGTGGCAGGAGAGATGCGTCATCTCCCCGTACGTCACATTTACTAGGCTCTGGTGTTTATTATTAGCCCTGTCAGGTTAGCAGTAACAGGATGGCTAGGTCTAGGGCTCTGCAATTTCTATCCTTTGTGAGGTTAGAATGCATATTTAATGATGCTTTAATATTCATAATGTTGCATTTAAAATAAAAGTAGAAACAAAATCAAATTTGGAGGAAATGCACACACTGAAGATAAACTTGAGAGTCATCCTGTTGACAAATGAAATTCTACATATTACAGAAAAGGCATATTGTGCCAACAGGAGCAAGAGCAGTTGTGTGCAGACAAAGCAGAAAAGGTAAGAGTGCTTTGTAATCACTGATGAGAAATTTATTTCTAGGAGAAGTTTGGTAAGTGGGTTGGTTTCTTTCTCTGTTTAAGATCTTGGTTTTATGTATATACGAATATAACTGTGTGAAATAGATGTCAGAGGAGGGCCTTTGATTCCTTGGAGTTTGTGTTATAAGCAACTAGGAGCTGCCAGATGTGGATCTGAGTAACAAACTCAATTTACTGCAAGGGCAGCAAGTGCTCTTCAAGCACTGAACCAGCCTTCCAGCCCACACCCCCTGCCCCTGAGCCAGCCTTCCAGCC
>JADRCH010000268.1:2011034-2059722 GCA_019843965.1 Rhynchomys soricoides
CTTCCAGCCCACACCCCCTGCCCCTGAGCCAGCCTTCCAGCCCACACCCCCTGCCTCTGAGCCAGCCTTCCAGCCCACACCCCCCAAGACTTCTTTTACAAGTGCTCATAGTGGTATAATACATCACAACATCCCCCACAAACTATGACTAACAGTTAAGTTAAATGGGACAAGACATTTGAAGGACTGTGTCAAATACAGGAACACAGGATTCAAAAGAAATTTGGGAAATGGTCTAGCCCTACCTCAATTTGTAGTTGAAATAGAGAAATGGAAAGGAAACCATGTACTCAGAGATCCATGTCCAATGAGTAACAAAGTCAGTGATTTTAAGCAGAAACGTGTGTGTGTGTGTGTATGCATGTGCGTATTATACATGTACATATATGTCTATACATGTATAAATATATACATGTATATATAAGTACATGTAAATATACAACATATATGTATATGTATATATAAATATATTTATAATTTCTTTCCTTCCTTCCTTCCTTCCTTCCTTTCTCCCTTCCTCCCTCCCTCCCTCTCTCTCTCTCTCTCTCTCTTTCTTTCTTTCTTTCTTTCTCGTCCCAGCTTCAGTTTCCCCCTTTCTCCTCTCCTCCAAGCCACTACCCACACCTTTCTTCTCCATGCCTCTGACACATCCACTCCTCTCCATTTCTCTTTCAAACAGGGCAGGCCTCCAATGGATATCAACCAACCATGGTATACCAAGTTGCAGTAAGACTGGATACCTCCCTTGTAATGAAGCTGGACAAGGCAACTTATGAAAAGGTCCCTAAAGCAGGCAAAAGAGTCAGAGACAGTCCCTGCTCCCACTGTTAAGAGTACCACAAAAGACCAAGTTGTGTCCAACTGTTACATATATGCAGAGGGCCTAGGTCAGTTCCATGTAGGATTTCTGGTTGTCAGCACAGTCTCTGTGAGCTGTATGAATTAAGGTTGATTGAACCTTTGGGTTTTCTGGTGGTGTCTTTTACACCTCTGGCTTCTACAATCCTTCCTCCACTCTTATCCAGGATCTCCCTACCTCTACCTAATGTTTGACAATGGGTCTCTGCATCTGTTTCCATCATTTGCTGGGACTAAGCCTCTCTGCGGACAGTTGGGCAAGGCACGAACCTGAGTATAGCAGAATATCATTAGGAGTCATTTTCTATCCTAGGTCTCTGGGCTATCCAGCATCTGGGTCTTTGCCATCCAGATAGCATCAAGAGTGAGGCTCCTACTCATGTCATGGGTTTCAAGCTGGACCAGTCATTGGTTGCACACTCCCAAAATTTCTGCACCACCTTTATCCCAGCACATCTTGTAGGCAAGACAAATTGTAAGTCTAAGGTTTTGTTGCTTGTTTAGTGTACCAATCCCTCCACTAGAAGTCTTGCCTGGGAACAAAGGATGGACAGATCGGGCTCCATATCCCCCTTTGCTAGGAGTCTTAGCTAGGGTGACCCTTGTAGATAACTAGGAGTCTTGATTCCACTAGGATTATAGCTCATCCCAGAGGTGCCCGCAATTCCTGTTGTCTCTCCCAGTAATCTCTCCCTCCATCCTCCCCCCACCTGATCCCTCCTTTCCCTGTAGAGAGAATATCTTAATTTTTGTATGGATGCATCACCTATTAATTAAAAAGCCTATGGACTATTGCTTAGGCAGGAAATGGAAGTGGAATGCCTTAGAGGAGAAAGGACTCTGGAATAGAGCCAGGCACAGGAGGTCTGCAGGAAAGATAGGACAAGATAGATACATGACACCTGAGCAAAGGTAACCAATCATGTGGCAGAATATAGATTGAAATAATTGTATCATTTTAGTTATGATCTGGTCAGAGTAGAGCTTAGCTATGGCCAAGGTATTTGTAAGTATATTTTGAGTCTGAGCCCTATTTCTGGAAACATGGGTCTTGGAAAAAGATCCAGAGCTTAACTACAACAAAATGATGCCCAACATGGGGCACAAATTCATGACCCTGAGATTAAGAGTTTCCTGTTCTACCAATTGAAGTAGCTGGGCCCCATATCCATGCCTCCACACACACAACCACTCCATCCGCCTGTGATATCTATTCGATTTCTTCTTCACAGGGAGGGATTCATGTCCACCCATGCCCCTTGAGCCCCCCTTGTTACATAGCTCCCATGGATCTGGGGATTGCAGCATAGTTGGACATTATTTTCCAGCTAATATCCACTTATAAGTGAGTACACATCATGTTTGTCTTTCTTGGTCTAGTTTATTTCACTCAGAATACTGTGTCTTCTAGTTCCATCTATTTGTCTGCAATAGATGTATTTCATGATGTAATATTCCATTGTGTAAATGTACCATTTTCCTTTTCTATCCTTTGACCGAGGGACATATAGGATGTTCTGGCTATTATTAATAATTATTAATTATTATTAATAAAGCTGCTATGAACATAGTTGAGAAAGTGTCCTTGTGGTATGATAGAGCATCCTTTGGATATATGCCCAGGAGTGGTATAGCTGGACCTTGAAGTAGATCAACTTCCAAATTTCTGAGAAACTGCCATATTGATTTCCCAATTGGCTGTACAAATTTGCATGCCCAACAGAAATAGAGGATTATTCCCCTTGCTCCACATCCTCACCACCACGAGTTGTCACATGTGATTTTGTCTTAGCCATTCTGATGGGTGAAATGGAATCTCAGAGTCATTTTGATTTACATCTCCCTGATGGTTGAAGATGGTAAGGAACATTTCTTCAAGTGCTTCTCAGCCATTTGAGATTCCTCTGTTGAGAATTCTCTGTTTAGATCTGTAGCCCATTTTTTAATTGGGTTACTTGGTTTATTGATATCTAGCTTCCTGAGTTCTTTATATATTTTGAAATTAGCACTCTGTTAGGTGTGGGGTTGGTGAAGATCTTTTCCCATTGTGTGGGTTGCCATTGTTTCCTATTGACAGTGCCCATTGTCTTACAGAAGCTTTTCAGTTTCATGAGGTCTCATTTATTAATTCCTAATTTTTGTGCCTGCATGATTGTATTGGTTCATGAAGTTGTCTCCTGTGCTAATGTGTTTAAAAATACTCACTACTGGGCTGGAGAGATGGCTCAGTGGTAAAGAGCACTGACTGCTCTTCCAGAGGTCCTGAGTTCAATTCCTAGCAACCACATGGTGGCTCACAACCATCTGAAATGGGCATCTGATGCCATCTTCTGGTGTCTGAAGACAGTAACAGTATACCCACATACATGAAATAAATAAATAAGTACATAAATAAATAAAGATAATCCTCACTTTCTCTTCTATCAGGTTCAGTGTATCTGGCTTTATGATGAGGTCCTTGAGACACTTGAGTTTTTTGCAGAGCAATAGGTATGGATCTATTTCCATTCTTGTGCATTCTGATATCTAGTTAGACCGGCACCATTTATTGAATATGTTTTTTTTTCTCCATTGTATAATTTTTGCTTCCTTGTCAAAAATCAATTATTCATAGGTGTGTGGATTTACATAGGGGTTTTTGTCTGGATTCCATTGACCAACTTCTCGGTTTTTGTGTCAATACCATGTGACTTTTATTATTTTTGGTCTGTAGGACAGCTTTAAATCAGGGATTTGTGATATCTCTGGAAGTTCTTCTATGTACAGGATTGTTTTTAGCTATGCTGAGATTTTTGTTTTTCCATATTAATTTGAATATTGTTGGAATTTTGATGGGGATTGCATTAAATCTATTCGATTGCTTTTGGTAAAATGGTCATTTTTACTAGGTTAATTTTACCAATCTATGGGTATGAGAGATTTTTTCCATCCTCTGACATCTTCTCTAATTTCTTTCTTCAAAGACTTGAAGTTCTTGTCATACAGGTCTTTCACTTGCTTGGTTTTACCCCAAGATATTTTATATTATTTTTAGCTCTTATGAAGCATGTTATTTCCTTGATTTCTTTCTCAGTCCATCTATTGTTTATATATAGGAGAGTTACTGAGATATTTTTGAGTTAATCTTATATCTAGCCACTCCTCTGAAGATGTTTATCAGCTGTAGGTGTTCTTTGATATAATTTTTGGGGGTGATTATATATACTATCATATCATCTGCAAATAGCAAATACTTTGTCCTCTTCCTTTCTAATTTGTATTGATCTCCTTTAGCTGTCCTTTTGCTATTGCTGAAACTTTAAGTACTACGTTAAATAGATATGGAGAAAGTCTATCTCTATATCCTGTCTTGTTTCTGAATTTAGCAGAAATTGTTTGAGTTTGTCTCCTTTTAATTTGATGTTGGCTTTATGTTGGCTGTAATTGCCTTTATTATATTGAGTTATGTGCCTTGATCTATCCAATAGTTTTATTCTGAAGGGGGATTGGATTTTGTCAAAGGCCTTTTTGCATCTAATGATCATGTGGTTTCTTCTTTTAGTTTGTTTATATGGTAGATTACACTGACAGATTTTCGTATGTTGAACCATCCCTGCATCTCTGGGATAGAGCCAGGTATCTATTATGGTGGATGATCTTTTTGATGTGTTCTTAGATTCAGTTTGCAAGTATTCTACTGAGTATGTTTGCATCCATGTTCATGAGAAAAATTGTTCTGTAATTCTCTTTCTCTGTGGAGTTTCTATGTTTTGGGGGTATCTGGGTAACTGCGGCCTCATAAAATGAATTTGACAATGTTCCTTCCGTTGCTATTCTGTGGAATAATTTAAGAAGTGTTGGTATTTTCCCTTCTTTGAATATCTGGTAGAATTCTGTGCTTAAACCTTCTGGCCCTAGACTGATTTTTTTTGTTAGGAGATAAAATAACAATACAAAGAATCAATGAAACAAAGAGTCTGTCTTTAAGGAAATCAGCAAGATAGGCAAACACTTTATCCAAACTAACTTAAAGGTGGAGGGTGAATATCCAAATTAACAAAATCAGAAATGAAAAGAGGGACATAACAACAGACACCAAATAAAATTGAAAGATCATTAGGTAATACTTCAAAACCCTGAACTCCACAAAATTGCACAAAACATGGACAAATCTGTTGATAGATATCACTTACTAAAGTTAAATCAAGATAATATAAACTATTTAAACAGACCTAAGGAAACAGAAACATGATTTTAAAAGCATAAAAGCCACATCTATTGTGACATTTGGAATTTTGGTTTCTTTAAAAAATAAACAGAAATATTATAAAAATATCTTTTTGTTTTAATTCCAGGTATAGGATATAGGGCTACTTCAGATTGCCAGCAGTAGGTCACTATGATTTGCCTCATGTCTAGGGTGGGTTGTTGATAGGTAGTTGGTTGTTGTTGGTTGCTGTTGGTCACTGTTGGTTGCAGTTTGTTAAGTAGTTGTGTGCACTGAAGAAAGAAGAAGAAGAAATTAGATATCCTGACAGTGAAGATCAAGCTGGTCCTAGGGAACTTGGTGCCCCTAATCAGCAAGAAGTAGTCTAACAAGAACAGAGTCCCCTTTCTTTTCTATTCATTTTTCTTCCCTATCTAGTATTAGAAGATTGAAAAGGTAGAAAGGGGGAGGAAAGGGGATGGAAAGGGGGAGAAGTCAAAAGAACCTACAAAGTGTTCAAGGTCCACCTATAGTCATCTCTAATTCAACACCTCAAAAAATCCACCACAGTCTGCAACCTGCATTTTCAAACACACACATAAGAACTAATATATATTTATATGTATTGGGAAATTGTCTGTTTGTGTTTTGTTTTGTTTTGTTTGGGAGACAGGGTCTCTGCATATCCATGGCTGTCTCGGACTTGCTCTGTAAACCAGGCTGACCTCAAACTCAGAGATATGCCTGCCTCTGCCTCTTGAGTGCTAGGGTTAAAGTTTTGTTTATCACTGTCCAGTGTGTGTGTGTGTGTGTGTGTGTATCCATTAAATAACAGTGGACTCCCATCTGGAATTAAAACTTATGGTTATGGCTGACTGATTCAGCCTAATCCTTCAAAGTCATAAAATATTTTTATTCAATTTATTTTATACAAGATATTTAACTCAATTTAATAAGAAAATTGGTGTAGAATCAAGAATTGGTGAGGGCAAAGTGAAATAAAAAATATAGAATATCTTTATGCAGGTTTTGTAAAAACAATGCTCTATAAACCATGCTTTTATATGTATCTTATAGAGAGAATGCCTCTTAGCACACACATAGATGGACTTAAACAAATACCCGCGTGTCATTTTGGTAAAGTGACAATGTTTTAGACTGTGGGACCCTGTAGTCACCATTGCAGACTTTAACCTAAGGCATGAGGAGCTATAGAAAATATATAAGCAAAGGGTCAGGTTCTACCAATAAAACTTTATACAAATTGACAGAAGGTTATAGCTTGAAAATAGAAGGCAAAGAAGTTAAATTGTTTGCAAATGATGATTGGGTGTAGGTACACAGGGGATGGTGGGCCTCAGAGAACTTAGTTTGAGTTTCCTTTCTTAGCCATGGCCTTTCATAAAAGTAGCACATCATGCACCTCACTTCCACTCATCTCCCCTTCCCCCCATACCCACACTTCCCCAACGGACGAACAAAACCCTCATGGCAGCTGTAATGTGTCACAGTGTAACCCACAGTATACCCTTCTGTCCACAACTCTTCACTTGTAAATATTCATTGCAATGAGTCACTGGTATTATATGAGTCCTCTGGCTTCTGCTAGACCATCAATACCAGATCCTCACCTGGACTCCTCTCAGTTATCCTGTTATTGCCCTGTATTATGGGGATTCTGTAGTTTTGAATCCATAGAACTGGTCCCTTCATGAATTCCAGCAGTTCATCCATTAGATAGATGTTAAAATGTGATTAAAAAGTTGGGCCATCCGACCCTACTGGAGTGGTCAGGAAGCTCTCTGAGAATATGCCAGTGTGCTAGACTTGGAACTTTTGCAATAGAGGGAGCACTATAGTTTAATTGTCAGTGATTTAAAGTGATAGAGACTTTTTGAGAAAGGAAATCTAATCATGGAGAAAATAAAATTTCATTTGTTCATCATTTCCTGCATTATTTTTTATTGGTGAGATAAGTACACACAAAGGCTATCAAAAGAAAACAGTAAAGTGTACTGGGAGAAAATGAGAAATTAATGCAATGCTGTTCAGCTATAAATTCCTGATACCATAATCATGATGGGTTTTGTTTTGGTTTGCTAATTTTTCTGTAATCTTTAAATATGCTAATTGGGTCAGTCTATTGGTATTTTAAGGCAAAATTTCTATAGCAGTTCTAAATAATATTTTTTAAAAATTCACTCAGACTTTAATGTATATTTTATGGCTGACTAACCTCATTATCCTCTGATTGCTGTAGTCATGAGTTCTGTTGACTCTTTTAAGGCAGGACACAGACAGATTCCTGTTTGTCTCTGCCATTGCTTCCTATGAATTCAGAGCTAGCCTCTTTATCCAACCTTATAGGTAAACCAAAGGACCCTATTAATTCAAGGGCATAATTTAATCTTAACATGTTGATTCTTTATATTTGGAAAACTGATCATTTTATTCTAATTGAATATTACAAATAATGGCTTTGACTTTAAATCTAGAGAAAAACTTTATGTGGCTCCAGTTATCTGATACTATCTTATGAGAATAAGTAGATGGACATAGTTGAGACAACTTTGAAAACTAATTTCTTCAAACCAGTATCATAAGATATATTTAAAAGAACTTTAGACAATAAAAACATGTTACCGTTGGCCTTGAGAATGAATGATGAGGCCAGTGGGACAGAATAGTGACCAGAAAGGTTGAAATATGGGCATTTGATTCTAATATAGAATAAAAGAGGCATTTTTTGAATTATTGGAAGATTAAGACTATCATCAACAACCAGAAAGGACATGAGAACATAAAACAACTTTCTGACAAGATAAGCAAGGCTGAAGCTGGAAAAGTGTACCTGCATACAGATCCCCAGATTCTCACAAAGGATGCTCTAAAGTAGGGATCCCCACATAGTGAAAGTTAAGCATACACAGAAGCTGTGTGTCATTTTTGACTTCTCTTTTACTGGAAGACGTAGACCAATGGCACTGACTGCGGGCTGTCAGGCGCATCCTTGCTTCCACTCCAGGTACAATGTGCAGTTAAGTAACTTTGCAGCAATGAAAAATGACCACAATCCATTACTGCTTCAGTCCTAAGAATCCTGAAACCATGGCCTCACTTTGAGAAAGCTGTGAGACTGCTCAAAATTATGTCTGTATTCAAGCTAGTCTTCGTGTTTCTAATAGGAAGCACTGCAAGGCTAGGTAAATGATGTCTCATGGTAAGGAAACAATGCATCGTCGAGCTCTGTCAGGAGATACTGAGACAGGTCCATGGGGCAAACGTGAGCTACAGTCTGAGCAGAATCAGATTTCTATTAAAAACAAAACAGTTCTCACCTTGCCTGTCTCCAGGTGTGGCTTCAAAAATGGGAATGGATGGGCTATCCACTTTGTGTGTATTATTTCAAAGCATATTCTGATTATGGGTTCCTTTTACTTTGTTTTTCAAATAAAATATGTAAATATATAAAAAATAGAGTGGAAGTCTAATGAAGATCGATATAAAAGTCTATTTTACTTTTATGGTACTAGACTGGGAAATAGCTTTGATATATAGGTTCAAGATGGGGCTTTTCATTGAAGTTCACCTTGTCAAGAAATTCCACTCCTAGACACAATCCAAGAAAGACACAACATCTAAACATTTATAACAATGATGCTTGTAACAGCCCAAAACTGAAAAGCCAAGATGTCTAACTGGTAAATATGAGCGTGAGAGATTCCCATGTGGTGTGGAGTTACTCAGCACAGCAGCAATGCACATGAAAACCATACACACCTTGGAATGCTGTGCTAAATCACAAGATCTCACATGCACAATAACTTTAATAATCTTGCAACTTCAGATTTTCCATTTGTGTGAACTGTCCAGAGTATGTGCGTGAGTAGAGACAGACAGATAAATCAGACAAGTCGGCTGGGTTGAGGTAGGGAGACGGAGGGCGGTGAGTCTCCACAGCTCATCAGTTTTAGGTTTCTTTTTGAAGGAAATTAAGATGCTGTGTATTACAACTTAGTGATGATGTTCAGCTCAGTGAGGGTAATTGGGAGTGGGGAGCTAGTGAATTGGCTCAGTGGGTAGGGTATCAAGCTTAAAGACCTGAGTTTCGTCTTTAGAACCCTCATGGTGGAAGGGGAGACCCTGAGCCCCACATAAGATGCTCCGTTCTCCATATGCATAAAATAAAAATAAGTGGATAAACAAGGAAATGTAATTGTTTTTAAATAGATGTGTCAGAGTTTATTAACTTTCTCTGCTTTTCAGAAATGAACACAAGATCCATGTGAATATGTACATCTCTGAGGTGTCTTCTCAGAGGCCAGGAGGAAAGATGAGCCATGTCATGTGGAGTTGGCTATGCTCTTTTACAAGTCTCAGTTGTCCTCACAGAAGGAACTTGACCTACCTCAGTGACATTACTTGATTACCATTTTGTTCTCCAGGAGGCAATGTGGTGATGTCGTATTAGGCTGATAAATATACATATACATATATATATATATATACATATATATATGTATGTGTGTATATATATATATATATATGCCATAAGTAGCAAAGTAGTAAGGTTTCTTTACTTCAAATATAATATAACATATACTATATCATATATGTTATAGTATACTGTATCATAATTTAAATTTTTATTATTGTGTTATTGTATATAATATATGCTATTATATGTTATATATGATGTAATATGTAGGTTTTACATTATAATTATATATAACATAGTATTATGATATATATGTAATATTTTTACCAATTCATTGACAATTTCAATGTATTTTAGTCATATTTTCATCTCTCTTGATTTTATGAAAAATTTTATATTTCAAGTGACAAAGTCTTACTACCTATGCCACTTAAGGCTATAAGTAAAAATAAATAAATTTAAAGGTAAGCCAACGCAAGGGTGCTAAACAAATGACGAGGTAAATTTAAAGGTAAGCCGACGCAAGGGTGCTAAACAAATGACGAGGTTGCTTGCTGCCAAGCTAGCGCTTAGAGGAGTATCTGAGAAGCTGGGTTCTCAGCAGCGTCCTTAAGACCACAGCACTCAGTAGTTATTGAGCTAACATGTCTATAAGGACATGAATGGACATGGAGGTTAGAACATTCCTGAGGACCATATGGTCTTGTTTTCAGATGTGGCCACAAGATAGGAAGGGAATGATCTTGCTCCCAGCCACAAAGAGGTGTGACAGCTTCTGGGGAGAACTGGAGTAGCAGGTGCCAGTCTCTTACTTCAGTGAGTGAGCGACTGTGACCTTCATGCCCAGTGATAGCAATAGAGCTCAGTAAGGGGTCCCACAAAGGGGAAGGCAGAAGCTTTGCCTGACTTTTCATAAATACTAAAGGTCATTGTGATGAGTGCCTTGGTGTTGTAATGATAACCAAGATTAAAGCAAGCAGGCATCCACTTTAGTATACAAGAGCTGGAATTTTAGATTTCATTATAAGATTGCCATCTCAACAAAAATACTTCTATGATGGCAATAGATTTCCATTTTTTCTCCATTTCAGTTGAAATATTATCTCATAAATATACTTTGATACAAAAGAGATCTCTCAAGTTTACGAGTGCTCTATTTTATTTTTAGGCTGACTTTATTCCCAAAATATCTTTTTGATGTACAGCTTCAATATTCTTGCCAATGTCCATGACATCAGCAATCAGAAGCAGCATTTTTTAGACTTCTTTTTCACATTCAATTATAGGTTAACCAAAATAACGGACCCACACTTAGTGTTCAATGAAAACTCCTCAGAATATCGGCGAGTATTGGTTGTGGTTCCTGCAGTTACTTGCTCTGATGGTAGTGGAAATATGAATGGAGGCAGCTTGCACAAAGCTGTTGTAAAAGTAGGTGGGGAGCAAAGACCAGAAGCTGACCTGCGATAAGTTAGTGTCACTTGCTCACAGTGTTGCTTCCTTAAGTTGTGTCTTAGGATGGTAAGATCAGTAGCTAGATAGGGTATGACCCACTCCTCTTTATTCTGCTGGACATGTGGCTGTACTAATGGCACCTCAAACCAGTGCATTATGGGTCAGGCAACCTAGCCTGTCGGGTTATGTCACCATAACCTAGGCTGTCATATAAAAGGGTGAACCAGTTCCCTACAAGAACGGTGCAACTTGCAACCCACTGTTGTCATAGATGAGTTTATGTACTTAGCTAGGGCAGGCTAAGGACATGTGATTTTAATGATTATGTTTGAACTTTGATCTTTTTAGTTTCTGTAGTCATTCCTATGTTACTGTGAGAACTTTTTGAAAATTACTCTAGGTATTAAAATTCCCTTCAGAGTCTGAGAACTTCTGGACTGCAGAGACTCCCTCTCTAAGCTTAGCTAAAACTTTTGTATTAGCATCTGTTTCCTGCGTTTGTAACTATGCCTTTTCTCTACAAAGTCCATCTGAAAAGAAGGCTCAGGGCTTACAAGATTGTTCAGTATGTAGATGTGTTTGCCTCCAAGCCTGGTGGCTTGGGTTAAATCCCAGGAACCCACATAATGGAAGGAGAGAACCTACAACAAACTCCTGCGTAATGACCTCTGACCTTCACACATTCTCAATGCTAAAAGTGCCCCCCCTCCACGCACAATTAATAAAATCTAATAAAATTGTAATTGAATATAGTTTGATATTTGGAAAATATTGAAGTAATGCAGTGAAATCAGCATGTGTTTGCATGTGTAACAGCATCATCTCTGGTTTGGATCACCTGAGTTAGACAAATTCTGTTCCGCTGAAGGGTTTTAGTAGGTGTGCTGTGGGTTGCGGTAGCATCTGTGCTGTTGTACACACTATCCTGTGCTGATTGCAAGAAGAAGGAGAAGTTCAAATGTGGAGCTTGCTATCAGGCATGCTCAGAATATATGTACCATGGCTGACAGCCTCCAAGGAATATATGTTTTGCTGAAGGCATATCAAGTCATATCGAGCTGTGAGACAATGCCTACACTAAGCTCTCTCACCTGAGCAATATAGAGAAAGAACTGTGTCAGAGATTCACAAAAGAACTAAATCCTGGCAGCTGGCCACTGACTGGCTGCCTCTGGAGAAGGAAGCTATTTTATCTGTCATTCCCTGTGATTTTAACAATTTAGTGGAATCTGAGGTATCTCTGCTGAATCACTCCTTTACTCAATGAAGATGGAAATATTTTTTAATGAAATTGGCATCACTGCTCTCTATAATCAATTCACTAGAGCATAAATATCTCCCCTCACACACCAAATGTAAAGCAGAGAAATCCAGACAGTGCCAGCCTACAAAATAAATAGATTGTGAGAGACCTAAGGTTCCCTTCATATTTGATGCCTAAAAACATTGTTGTCTTTTCATTTTAATGTGAGAAATATAATTTCCTTGTTGTTTTCAAGACAGTCAGGGAATAAATTGTCTTTGATAAACATGCTTTCTATGTCTCCAACATGATACTCAGTTTTCATTTTCGTAAAGACTGTTTATACTGATGGCTTCAATTAGTCGACTAAGATGTCAGTGTCTGGTACTCATCAAAGACTGCACACTGAGTTAGAATGCAAGACAGTGCATGCTCCTAGCAATTTATTATCTGTAAATAGTTTTCTGGTTTTAATACTTGAAAATCAGAAGTGACAGGCTATTTGAGTAATTTTTCTTTTGTCCTATTCTTCCTTAAAAGTCACTTGGAAAAATAAAGTAATTTGTGCAACTATTTATTGAACTGTGCAATATGGTTTATTGAAAAATAAATATGTTCTAACTCCAGACATTTCAACTTATAGAATTCTTATTAGTAATAATGCTCCCTTTTTATATCTCATTACACTGACTGGAGTCACACACAAGTACACACACACACATACAGAAAGAGAGAATAAAAGAGAGAGAGATACAGACATGCACACAGACCCGTGCACACATATACACTCAAACACAGACAAACACACAGATACATACACAGACTCTTTCATCTTTAAACACACATGACGCACATACACACAAACACACCTTGGGTCTCTTGTTCTGATAATATCCAAAGCAGATCTATGAGATATTTATTTTTTGAGACTTCCAAATTACAAATGCAATTTATTTATAATATGGAAAATTCTGATGGTACAAAAAGTTTATCTTTGATAATTCTCATACACATTTAGTGTCCCCACTCCTTGCACCCCTGCTGGTGAACTCAACATCTATATCGACCAACCACAGAATGAACGTAGTTTATAATTATATAGATGTAAGTAGATTTTTTCTTGCTATCATTTCCTTCACACTAGTCTAATGGTTCTTCATGCAGTCAGCTCTCGGTATTGGGAGTTATAGGTAACCAGAGCAGCTTGAGAGTGGAAGACAAACACAATTGTACTGGTTATATACAAAGACTCTACCATTTTCTAGGAGAGCTTGAATATTCCCAGTCTTTGGTGCCCACAGGGATTTGGGAACCAATCCATATATACTCCAAGAGACAGGTGACCCCGTGTCTTCATTTCAGTCTCTTATAATTAATAGAACCTCATCTAACAAGGCGTTTCCATTGCTAAGCCTGCCTTACTCAGCTCTGGGTTACGCAGTACTGCCCAAGAAGTGGAATGGATTAACATTTCCCCCAGCTCCTCATGTGAGCACTTATCACATGCCAGACAGATAAACACTGAGCATGCATGTGAGCTCAGGGATGCACTGGGTCCTAACTGAGATACACAGACATCATTAAAGAAGTGCCCTGGGAGGCTCATCTTGCTTGTGAAATGAGGACTGGTTTAGTGTTTGGGGAATGTTAAAGATACTATGCACGTCCAGGAAAGAGAAGATCATAGAAATCACAGTCATTGTTCCCAACAGAAGACTGGCTTGCAAAAAAGATGGAAAAGACAGAATGACCAGAGTTGGGGGAGCTGTAGAATGCAGGTCACAGAAATCACAATAAGACGATGAACCTTTGTTCAGTGTGGACAAAGTGGTCCAGAGTCAGATAGACAAAGGCTATTGCATGATGTGAAATAGGAAAGAAATGGGTAGTTGCAGATGCTGAGGCTGGCAGTTCCTCTGTGCTTGTCTTATGGTCATTGCGTGGACAGTTCTGATGTTGCCATTACATAAAGTGTGGCCTCCTTACACACATGTGCTGTCTTATCTTTGTTGTCCCCTGTCCAGGTTTTATATTATGGTTATAAAATGTGTTGAGAAAATATTTTACCTGACATTTTTCTCCATCCTGCTTTTCCTGCATCCCCAGAACCATTGCTTTCTACACTCTCTCTGCTCTGCTGTGTTTCTGTTTCAACTGGGAGGGACTGCATCAGCTACTCTCTGCATCTCTCCACATTACAGTTCTTTGGCTATGGACAAGTTAACTACCTTTGTTTCAGGACATTAAACAGTGAAGAAGTAAAGTTCAATGCTTATAAAATATGCCCCACTCACCCAAAGGTTACACCTCCCTCTTCCGCTGTTTCACAATCCCTGTTTTCGTTACTCTTCTCTCTGCCTGCTCCTCCACAAATATCTAAGTGTTCTTTGACCCATACAGAGTGTGTAGAATATAAACCATGAAGAAATAAGACGAAGCCAGTACTCACCATGGTTTCTTCTGAGGATACATAGAGCAACAGCTTAAGAAGAAAGTGATGGGTAGAGGTAGAAAGAAGAGAGATGTAAGGGGGCGAGAACCTGGAGGGTGATAACCGGGGCTCACCCAGCTTAACGACAAGGCTTAAATTAGGCACTTTGTGATCCTATTAGCATCTTAGTGACACGAATAAAAAACTAAGAGAGGTTAGGAAATGTGGTGATAGTTATTGCTTTCTTCTGTTTCCTGATGATGCTTTAATCCATAGTCATCATAGGCACTGGTAAGCAGAAGGACTTAACAGAGCTGCTATGTCCTATGGTACAGTCCCCCAGTGTTGTGCACCTGCCTGCTGCAAGATGAATCTAATTCAGGAGAGCCGCCCCATCCATAACGATGGTGGCATCCATAACAGTGGCTGTTGTGCCTCCTGCAATGCTCAGGGGATGAACAGCTTATCTTCAGTATGGCCAATTCGTTATGGTTAGTATCAGAAATGAGCCTATCAATCAGCCATGTAAGCCCTTTAAAGGGACACCAGGGCCATAAACTTTATAAAAAAGGCTAGAGATTGCCTTCATCCCTAGAGCACATACACAATTTCCCTAACGCTAGTACAGCACAGGAAGACTAAACCTTCAAATTCAAGGGTCTGCACACTCATCATGACTCTTAGAAGCTGAGACATAGGAAATGATTGTCAGGCAGACCTTTTCTCCACAACTAAGCAGAGAAAAGGGCAACAATGGGCAGAGAATTTGAAGGGAGAGGGGAACAGACAGCAGGTGATCAGGCTGAACTGGGAGAGAGAACACAACATATGGAGAGAGGCAAACACTTGCTGCTTATGATGAAATAAACCTCCCACTACAGAGCGACTTAAAATCTCCATTGATATTCACAGTAGGAGAAGTTGGAGAAAAATCTCATTTTCACAGGCTCTCCTGCCCATCTTAGTCTTCAGTGACAGGGAGTAAACCTTTCTAAGGCCCTTCCCAGACAGCTTGACATTTTGTTGAATTAATTAGCATATATTGCCCTAAATTTATACGCTTCATCTTTCAACCCAAACACAGGATAATTTAATATTGAACAGGGTTCTTAGGGTACCCAAGGAAGTGTGGAAACTTCCCAGAGAAGCCTGACTTCCCAAGTCTACCTTGAAAATCCTGTCTCACTGGTTGCATTATAAATCTCACTGGAGTGCATTAGGATTCCAGCAAGCCTCCCTGTATACACACTGGCCCAATGTTTCATCTGGAGTAGCTCAATAACTTTTAGAAGAGGGAGGTGGGGGAAGTTCTGTGAAAGTCCCATCTTTCCCTGAGTCAGAAACTTTTCTTGGACCTTACTACAAAATGGGGGGAAAGGGGGTATGCTGCTCTGCATAAAGTTCACATCCCAAGTGTGCTTTCTTGAAATTTCTGTGGACTCCAGTAACTCCATCTGCAGAAAGATGAAGTCCATGGTCATGTCATTCTTAAGTAAAGGCAGAATGGACCAGGGATATCTCCATCACCTATTGCTGCCAGTGAGAAACCTCACTTCTGACCTCAACCCCTGAAGCATTTTAAGCACCTATGACTTGAGCCAGGCGGTATGCCAAGTGCTAAATAAAACCTGGATAAATCCATAGCCAATGTCAATTATAACCTAAATCCATAAATCAAACTAAAGTATATGGTTTTGACTCATAATTTAGCTCAATGGAAAAATGCTAGCATACAAAGGAATAGCACTTCCTTCCCATCAGGGATTTTCTGACCTCCGTAGTTATACACTGCCTGACTCAGTGGTCTGCAGTTACAGACGTGGCTGCAAATAGATCTTCTGTTTTACCACAAGGGAATTCAAGCAGATGGGGACGTACTTACTTCATACTGAAAGGAAGCTGAAATATACCATACTGCTCCTTCCTGTGAAGCTGTAGGATTTCTTCTCTACTCTGTTCCTGTTGCTAATGTGTATTCTTCTCTGTGTCACTCTGACTCCAAGGCTAGAATCACATGCATACCTTCTCTAAGTCAGTCATCTGTAACCCTTCCCATCAGAAGTAAAGGTGTTGCCTTCCTTAGTCCACCATGTGCTTCCTGCAACCTGCTATGTCTGATGTTACTTTCCTGTATCGTATAAAATACTGATTAATCTATATGTTCAGTAAATATGTTTCAGGATCCCACAGTATGGATCTGAGCTTTGCTAATGGCCAAAAGAGAGAAGAAAGATTCTAAGGTAGTGTGATTTCTGCCAGTCTGACACAGAAATGAGTGGTGAAAGTTGAGTTTGTTCAAGGATTACAGACCAAGGACCTGGTCTTCCATGTGCCTAGCACAACCCCAGTGTTTATCTGTAAAGTTTTCTATGAGCTCAACTTCCTTCTTGCTCCTAAGCCTTGGTTCCTAGTCCTTTTATTGAATGATTCTTCACAAAGGTTCATTTTCCTGAAAATAATTTGCCAATTTGGCTTTGAAAATTCCATCGACTCCCTCCTTTTATTGTTCAAATTTCAATTCCATTTATAGATAAAAATTCCTGTGTGCTCAACCACTGGAAACAGAGAATGTGTAAAGCAATCTAAAAGATGCAGATTTGGGGATCATCCAGGATCTTAGCAAGTGCCTTCCACTTGACAAGAAAATTACAATTCAATTAGCATGCACATATCTGCCTCTGTCCTCTGCCTTTCAGTCTCTGGTTTTCCCAGGCAGATGCAGCCAGGTTCCCTACACCCCCTTCCTCAGTAGTCCTTCAGTGTCTGTGTCTCCTTTAACCAATGAGCTAGTTATGGTGGCATTCCACAGAAAGCTTTGTATGCAGCAATTCAGCTGTCAGTGAGGAAGTGGTGAACCAGCGGGGAGATGGGGGTAGTATCTGCAGTGTGTTGGGCTGACATGTACGCTGCATGGCACTTCTCACACATGTACTTATTCAAGTGGATAGTAGAAAATGCCTCCTCCAACTTCTCTTGGCTATAACTAACTTATAGTTAGGGGAATGTATTTCACTAGAAGTCAGATAATCACTTCAACCCTTCTCATTATCCATCCAGCATCTGTGTTAGGGTACATAGATCATTTAGTGAGAGAATTTAACCTCAAAAGCTGGAAGAGCGTATGAGTAGGGACTGAAAGGGAAGCATTAGAGTCCCAAACTCTTATGCTTGAATATGCTCCTCCACTTACTTGTAGAATGGCTTATATTTTATTAGTTTATACTTTATTAGCTGCATATAACTTTAGGACTTGTGTGTCTCCTGGTGAGCTTACTTTTCCTTATGTCCAACTCTTACTTTAATTTTTTATTAATTCTTTGTGACTTTCACATCATGTCACATCCTACTCTGTTCATATCTCTCTTCTGCCCTTACAACTTCCCCCTCAAAAGAAAATAAAAAACAAAAACAAAACCAAGGAACTGAAACATCTTGCCGTGAAAGATGTCGCATGTCATAGTGTGTCACGCAGTATACCCCTTGCCCAAACATCTTGCAAGTGTTCATTGCAATGAGTCATTGGTCTGGCTCAAGACCAATGACTTCTGCTATACAATCTGTCTTTTGTCTTCTGCTATACAATCAATACTGGATCCTCACCAGGACTCCTCTGGGATATCCTGTTGTTCCCCTATGTCATAGAGACACTGTAACTTTAAATCTCGAGGACCAGCTCTTTCACACACTCCAGCAGGTCATAGGTGTTCATAGATCCAACTCAAAGCCCTGGATCTGGGCCTGGGTGGTAGCTGAGTTGGTTAGTTCACCAGCTCTCCCACACTCATGACATAGGGGCCAGATCGTCAGCCCTGCTCTGGCTAGCTTACCAAATGCCACAGCCATCAAGGGACAGAGCTAGCTCTCCAGCTCTCACACATCCAAGGCCAGATCTCTGGCTCTCACTTCACCAGAACCAGGTCTACTATGCTTCCCAGGCAAGATGATGGCCCTCCCCTGAATAATGCAGCCTGGGGAAGGAGGGCATCTCACCAGCTCTTGTACCTTCAGGGCCAGCACTCACACTGCCCAGGGGAGGTCTCGGGGAGGGGAATAAGCAGCTCTTACTATCTGGGCTGTTCTGAAGCTGACTTTGCTGATGTTCTTGCTGTTCACAGTCTTGTTCCTAATATTTCTCTTTCAATGCACAATGCTGAAGTCCACTTTTACTCTAAGCTCTGTTTATATTTGAAATATAGAGTATACATGCAAACTGAAAAATATTTAGCCTCCTAAATAGTGTAGAATCAGAGCTTGCCTTTCTTTCTATATCCTTTTAATTAAATACTTCATCTTTTTCCATTTAATGGAATTACTTGCATGACCAATTGTGTGCACTGTTTTACCATGTGTGACATTTTGTATACATGTTTTGTGGCTGTGGCTCTACCTCTTTTGGATGAATTGATTTCTGTTTGCTTTGAGTCCTTTGATTCCTCTGGACCGTCATTAGTCTTCCTTCTCATACTTTCTTGTATTCATTTGAGGGAGTCTATCCATCAGTAACTGTCTTGGTTTATTTTTATTGACTATTGTCTCTCCTTATCTCTCACAGCATGGACAACCTGACAATGGCTTCTTCCGTTTTTCCCCCACCTCTACATCACTGCTTCAGAATCACATTGACTGTTCTGTAAACTCCAGAAACATTGTTTTATTTTTGTCTGTTAGGGAGTTAGGGAGAGAAAACACATTGCTTCCACTCACACGTGTGCTCTTCTTTCAAGTGCTTCCTTTCTATCTTCATATAGAAATATTCCACCTTAACCCAGAGAACCATTTCTAACAAATACATACATTAGTATTTATACATGGCAGAGTGAGTCTGTGCAAGTCAAGTGTGCTGGTATTAAACATTTATTAATTAATCTGGAAATGCTTCTTGATTACCTTTTCCAGCAAGAAAATTTTGTCAAATGATAAACCTTGACTTGGAGAGTGTTTTGCTTTCTGTTTAAATTTCAGCACTATAAAGATGTCATTGCATTACTCCACTACCTGTGTCCCCTCCCATAAAATGCCATCTTATTACCATGTCTGTTCCCTTGAATGATGTCTCTCTGTCCTTCTGGCCACTGTCCAGAACTTTTTTGTTATTGTTTGTGTTCAGCTTTAAACATGATGTAGCTATGGATGGCCTCTCTTATTTTTTACTGTCATCCATTAATTCACTTAACCCTCACATTTTGATTTAAATAGCATTTGAGAATAACGCCCTGCTACACAGTGATTTCTTCTGCCTCGGTTTATTCAGTCTGTTCTCTATAGACAGGGGTTACATCTGTGGAGACTGGTTTCATGTTTTTGCATTGGGCTCTGCTCTCAACTCTGCACTTCTATGTGGCTTCTCCTTGTCTGAATGCAGAATCCTTGGTTTCTTGGTATTTCTAATTCACTATCATACAAAGATTTTTCTTTCTTTTCTTTTATAGACAATGTCTTAAAATTTTTGTCACATTTCATTTGTTCATTTTGGGAGGGGGCTCTTTATATATGCCATGCCACACATTTGAAGGTCAGAAGACAACTCTTCTTCCACCATGTAGGTGCCTGGGATTGAACTCAGGTCAGCAGGCTTGGTGGCAAGCCCCTTTAACCCACAGGGCCATTTAATTACAGGCATTTTAATTGTAAGGTTTCCATTTTTTCCCAGCTACATGTCTCTACTGAGACTGATCATTCGTTCACATATTGCATTCTTCCTCCATTTACATCTTTGAACATATTTCTAATAACTGTTGCAATCCTTGTTCACTAATTCAAACAGCTGGGCCCTTCTCTTCCTATTTGGGATAATCTCGTGATTGCTTTTTGTACTTTTATATCATTATAATGACTGAAGGGAATTTCTATAGTTTGCATGCTGCCTGTGCTACATAATGGCCTTTAAAGACGGTCAAATTTTGTTCTGGAAACCTATCAAGTAATCAAGTAAGTAGAATTTCAGTTGGTCTTTAAGCTTTATTGACGCCAAACTAAACTACTATTATTGGACCAGAGTTGATATATCTCTAAGGTCTGAACTGATAGAATTTCAACAAGGAACTCTGTGCATTGAATGCTTAAAATCTATTCCTGTTGGTAAAATGGAAACATCTGGGAAACTGGCTCTGCGTATCTTTTCCTCTCCTAGTCGTTGTTCCTGCTCTCTGGAAGGCACCAGTCTCCTACACAGATGGCTGGCTGGCATTTGGCTTAGAACTGACCGACACTGAGTATTCCTACTGGGCTCCCACACTATGCCTCTCCCTCTTCTCAGCTCTCTTGGCCCTCAGACTCCCTCTAACCCAGCAACTGTAGGTTTTGCTCTCCCTCTTCTTGCTGCAGAGTTGTAGGCTTTCTAAAGAGTTCCTCCCTGTTCCCAGTTTGACTGGAAAGTTTCCCTAGAGGGATCCAGTTTGCTCATGTGTTTCTTAGTTTCACAGGTTTTCTGTTCCTGTAAAAACTGCTTTATGTGAGAGGTTTTTCTTCTTTCGGTTTTTTTCTTTTAAATTTTATTTTAATTTACTTTTTTACTGTTAAGCAGTTACATACATCAATTTATATGTTTTGAACAGCTTCAAAGTCGTTTACAATAGAAGTTAAATTTAATACCTGTTACTCCGTCATTGATGGTTTCTGTGAATGTACAAAAATTTTTGTTAATCATGATACAGCTGTAAAATTTTATTTTTATTTTTGATCGCCAGAATTGTGTCAACATCAATATTTATTTTATTCTTTACACATAATTAATTTTTGTGTATATGACAAATATTCTCAAATATTTTATGGGTAGAAAATTACTGGAATTTGAGAATGGTTCTATAAAATTTAGTCTAGAAAGGGACAGATCCTGTAGGGATCCATCAGAAGCAACAGGGGCAATTCCTGCTATTGTCTCCATGACTTTACACGGCCACTGCATTTATCAGATTTATATTCCATCTGTTTAAGTTTATAGCATTTTACTGCATTTTTAGATTTTATTTCTAATCATGATGTGTGTGTTTTAACCTAAGATTTTAATGAAATTTTAGTCAACTCATTTAGTGTATGTTTTTTAAAAAGAGTGTTTACCAATATTTCCAAAATGAATTAATTGCTGAAATGTCAGCAATGTAATACCCACTTTGAAATACACTATTACATAAGCATCATCACAAAAACAAAATCATTTACTGTTGTTTTTACATGAAATATTAAAGGAGAGTTAACCAGGCTCTAGCTTACATAAAAAGTAGATTAGAAGAGCCTATTATTTTGCAGATGGCATGGGCAATTCGTCATTCTAATGGGCAAGTATCAAGAGATAAGGGCTATGCACTCACTGATGAGAGATTGAAATACCCGAGCATGTATCAGTGGGATTTATCCTTTGGTCAGTATGGGTGGCATTCACATGGCATACATGTGAATCAGGAAAAATATAGGAGGAACTCTAACAATTTATGAACATAACAATAAGCTGCTGTAAAAAAAACCTCCAGTGACTTTTTTCACTAGTCACCTTGTCAGCACTATGACAAATACTTGGGATCAATTCAGAAAGAGAATAGAATGGGAATAGATATCTCGGTAGTTACGAGTGCTTGTTATTTTTTCAGAAAACTGGAGTTCAGTTCCCAACAAGCTCACAACTGCCTGTAACTCCGGAGCCAGAGATCCAACAACCGTCTTTTGGGCTTGCCTGCATTCATGGGCACATAGACACAGATGCAGAGACACACAGTCAGAGAGACAGAGAGACATCTAAGTGGGAGGCCTCCATCACCCCCCTGTAGGGAAGCCCATGGATATTGTACAAGCCAGAGGTGAGGGAGGACATCCGGAGGACAAGGCCCTCTGAGTCAGCTAAGCAAGGTGCATGTGAGCTCACAAGAGTCCCAAACAGCAAGCACAGGACCCACACGTGGTTCTGCACCAGATTCTCTGTCTATTATTACAGCATTTAGCTTAGTATTTTTATGGGATTCTTGAGTGTGAGAACGAGTGGATCTCTGACTCCTGTGCCTGCTCTCGGGACACTTTTTCCTCCTGTTGGGTTGCCTGCTGTGTCCAACTTGAATGTGATCAATATCATGGTTTTTGTTCCATCTTATATTTTGCCATGTTTGACTGTTATCTCTTAGAAGTCTGTTCTTTTCTAATGGGTGACAGAAATGGAGTAGATCCAGAGAAAACAGAGAATGTTGAGGAATTGGGAGGACTTGTGGCAGGGTAAACTATAATCAAGATATACTGTATGAGAAAAGAGTATATTTTGAAGAAAAGAAAAGTTAATAAGACTAATAATACCACCCAGGGCTGCAGAAGTGACTCAGCAGAGAAGAGTGTGGTCTGCTCCTCTGCAGTACTCATGTTGAGTTCCCATAGCACCCATGGTCTCTGTCTCATGATCTTCTGCAACTCTAGTACCAGAAGATCTAGTGCATTTACACTTTGCATACACCCACACATATACACACAGACCGACACTCCCACCAGAGCCATGTACACGTATTTAAAAATTAAAATCACATTAAAACTGAAAATAAATCTTTAAAAAATACGGAGGAAAAGTTTATTTGGGCACATATAAACTTTAGGCTTCAGCCTTTGAGGCCAAGCCAATGAATCCCTTGGCATAGACCTAGGAAGTGAAGGTCGGCTATAAGGAGATCACAATTTCACAGTCCCCTGAGACCATATGGCAAGAACCAGAGGCCTCCTTAGATCCATGGCTTAGGGCTCCACCTCCTTCCAGATGTACCTGGCACTGAGCAAGTGACAGATGCAACCACAGAAACATCCTTTGTTGAACCAGGAGCCGATCACACAGGCTAGAACTTGCGTGAGATTTTGTTCCTTCTTGCTAACAAATAGACTATCCACTGCTTCATGGACTGGTGAACAGTGCTTTTCCAGGCTGTTGGTACAGCCCTGGGTTTAACACTGTGCATCTCTCTTCCCTCCCCTCCTTTTTCTTGTATTTTCTGGTTGCAAGCTTTCATTTTGGTATAGTCAAATTTTCTTTGCACAAGTCCATTTCTCTTCCTACATTCTTTTCCAGACTACTAGAGAAGACACTGGCAGCCACAGAGAAGACATGAAATGGATTTCTTAATTCTGGGCTGCTCTTCTTTTCTCCAAACTAGTGAAACAAGCAGCTGACATCAACATCTTCTTTTGTCTTGTGTGTTTGTTACCTATAATTGTCCAGATTTGGTCTGAGGCTGTGTTTCTGTGGTTTTCATTTTGACAAAATTTAAGTCAAGAAAATTTAAATGTGGCTGAAATGTATTTGACCAATTATTGCATTAATGATCGTAAGGAAATGGCTGAAAGAGAACTGGATATGTTCTAGTTATATGTTCATATAAATTATAAAGGAGCTCATGTTTTGCTTACATGCGAAGTTAATCTTCATTGTCAACCTGACTGCATTGGATATCGCTTGGGCCATGCAGCACTGGATTTTTCTGTGAAGGAATTTCCAGTCAGCTGGGTGGGAGACACACCCTGTAATTCCTTTCCATGAGCCTAGGGCCCAGACAAAATAAGGTAAAAGGGAGACAGCCAGCACATATTTCTCTACTTCCAGATTGTAGACTCAATATGGCCTAATGTTTGTTGTTGCTGTTACCTTACCTTTCCATTATGATGGACTGTACCCTCAAACTATGATCCAAACAAACCTTTTGTCTCAGACACAGATGGACAAATCCCTGATACATGTACTAACACACCTGATGCTGCAGTGGGTGTGGGAGACTGTAAACAGCTTTCCTGCTGGGGTCTGGGGTTCCTGCTGACTCTGTCAGCTCTGCCAGCTCCTGGACCCTGAGCTCTTAGTATGTTCACAATGGTTTCTCGGTGTTCAGGGCTCTTCATAGAAACAGAAAGAGTATATGACAGGAACTCAATCACCCCTGGTGCCCTTGGCCTAGAAGTGGCCCACACTAGAGCCATTGCTGTGATTTGGTTGTGAAAAAGGTGAATCTTCACTAGGACTCTATTACAGTCCACCCTTCCTCACTTCCTGAAGAACACAGGTTGAGTCTGCAGGAGATAACAGGGTTTGACCAAGAGAGGGTAGCTGGAGCAAGCACAAAAACTAAAGGTTTTCCACACGGATCCTGTTTCTCTTCCACATATCTCAGGGCTGTGATCTTACAGTTCACTTACTATTAGACATCAAGAGAGAATTAAAGATATTTTCCCTGGAAAATTTGAATCTCCTAAAGATGTTGTGTCAGGTTTGAGTGATTTTAAGATTAGGTAGTTCTGATTTTCACTCCACTGGCAAGGTGGTTAAAACATCTGATCAGGAAAACATGTTGTCTGGGTTCACAGCCAGAGTCTATGGTGTCTTCCTGTGTGTCTGCTGATCAGTAGGAACAATGGGCAAGATAATTTCTTTTTCCATAAAAAGAGGAGGGTAATAATTGGCACTTTATAGAGTTTTGAAACTATTTTTCTGAAGAATAAATGAGATTATATCTAAGCTAACTTGAAGAATTTCTGGCATATCATAAGAATTCAATAAATGTTAGATAAAATAAACCTGGTGACTAGTTTAGTTAGAATTAGTGCTCCTTCTCTCAGGCTGATAGGTGGTGGACAGGTAGGAGCAACACTTGGCTTTGAAAGAGGAAGTTCCAGGCAGAACCAAGGATTGCTAAGAAATATCTACTTGAATCTCTCCACTTGCTTAGTTCCGTGACTCAGCTGCAGTCTGTGCTTCCTGATGGCATTTTGATTTGTTTTCACGAAAGTCAATAATTTCCCACTTCTCTATTGAAAATAGGCTATTCTGTAGAGCACGCAAACATGGTATAAAACAGGTAAAGTTATAGTTTTGTAAGACTGGGGACAAATAGGAGGAAGATGTGACTCCAAAGTTCTGTTTCTCGGAGAGGTTGTGAGAGACAGTGCTGTTGCCACCGTAGGAACTGAAAATGGTGAGCACACAGGGAGGAGACCTGGTGGGGTCAGGTTCACGTGGACAGACTGAGCATTGCGTGGCTAGAGTGAACTTTCTCATCTGGCTTCATCTTCCCCTTCACGCTTCTTGTTGCTGCTCTCCCTGTCAGTCGTGGACCAGCTTGATGCGCCGTGTCTAATTCGTCATAAATCAGGTGAGGTTTGGAGTGGTATTGGCAGTGGCTTTTCCAGCCCCATTGTTCTCCCTCAAGAGTGTTATTCGGTCTGCAAACAATCCAGTGTGAACACCCTTGTTTGCTCGCCACACTGGCCTTTGTGGGCACTGAAAACTTTGATTTATAACTGTAGATAATTGATGGTCGTGGGGGAGAGACCACAGTGCCCACTCCTCTTCTTTTAATCTGGCTTTGCTTGGAGATCCAGGTCCCAGAACATTCTCAAGGGAATGGGCTGGGAACTTTCCAGCTCCCCAATGGGAGACCATTCATCATGGCTAGGAGTGTGTTTGTGAAAGGAAAGAACACAGAAGTCAGGCCACCTGAGGCAGCCAGGCACAGAATGGTGTTAAGGCTAATGTATTCATTGTGGCATCCCTAAGGAGAAGCCATGCTGTCCAGATACATTTGCTGCTTTCAAAAAACGAATTTTGACATTTGTGTTTCAAGGATTAGTACTGAAAAGCAATGCCTAGAGTCCCTGCTAACTTGAGAGCTCTGTTTGAATGCCACACATGTCTTCTTCCTACCAATAAGAATACAGATTTCCCCCCAATGGCATCTTCATCACCGTAGAGCTCAGCATACCTGCTGTCCAGCATATATGCTGTTCTGAGCCCTGGCCTCCCCACCCTGCTCGCTTTGGTTTTGCTAGTTCAAAAGGAGCCCTCAAAAGTCTGTCACCTGGCATTTCTTCTTTAGGATACAAAGACTGATATTTAGTTTCTGGAGATGATGGCAGAGTCTTCTCAACAGCTCCAAGGGGTTTGCTACTGTTGTTGGTTTTAGTGCACAGAGAACAGAATTTACTGTTTATTTTTTGTTTGCCTTTAAAAAATATTTTAAAGTCACCTTTCAAGCTAAAGACAACCGTGTGTGTGTGTGTGTGTGTGTGTGTGTGTGTGTGTGTGGTGTCAAATTTAGAATAGCACATCATGGAAGTGCAAAATTGAAGTATACAGTAAATTTTAGGTGGTTTGTTTATGCAAAGTATTTTACTGTCAAAAAATTATTCATGAACAAATAAAAGAGCATAGGAAATTTAGAAATTACAACTGTGTGGGTCCCTGGATCTTTTCTCTTAAATGTATGCAAAATGATAAGGACTGTGCTGAAAGACTGCTTGGCCTCCATTCACAGTACTGAATGAATCACCTAACAGCAGGTACCACTGAAGTCCTCATCAGCATGCAGGATTCGTGGCTCCCGTGCCCACACACCTGTTGATATAGGCATCACTTAAAGTCACTCATGGCATCTCAGTGAAGTTTGACAAAGACAGCTTTTCACTGGGAGTGGGGTCTTAACAAGTTTGAACAGATAGTTGGTTTCTGCCCAAATGGCATAGAAGTCAGCATGGAGGTAATGTTCTTCACAGATTGTAGTGCAACATAAATTGGAGGGTGATTTTAGATTGGGAGAGAGACAGTTCTCAGATGTTGATGCGTTAGCTCTCAGTGGCCCTACCTGATGACCTCCCACCTGATGACCCAGAAATCAATGTGCCCTGGAGAAGTGCGCCTTAACATTGATTTGGTTTGGAGATAACTTCAGCCCAAGTCCATGGGTGTGACTTCTAAGAAAACTAGCTATTTTCCAGATGACAGACAACAGTAATTAAAATCCATAGCTAATCTGATTGAAAGCACAAAATAATGCCAACATGGGACACCTTTGAAAAGTTAATAATCTATTTCAGTGAAGTGTGAGCTCCTTTTCCTTCAGGGGAGCCAGATCTGTCCTTGTGCCATTGTACAAAGATAACTGCAGTCACAATAAACACACTCTCAGGCTGGAACTAGAGCTCAGGGCAGAGAGCTTGCCCATACTGTGTTCTACATTCCATCCCCACAGCTCAGGACAGAGAGCTTGCCTACACAGTGTGCTCCAGCACAGGACAGAGAGCTCGCCCATACAGTGTGCTCCAGCTCAGGGCAGAGAACTTGCCCATACAGTGTGCTCCAGCTCAGGGCAGAGAGCTTGCCCATACAGTGTGCTCCAGCTCAGGACAGAGAGCTTGCCCATACTGTGTTCTACATTCCATCCCCACAGCTCAGGATAGAGAGCTTGCCTACACAGTGTGCTCCAGCTCAGGACAGAGAGCTTGCCTACACAGTGTGCTCCAGCACAGGACAGAGAGCTTGCCCATACAATGTGCTCCAGCTCAGGACAGAGAGCTTGCCTACACAGTGTGCTCCAGCTCAGGACAGAGAGCTTGCCTACACAGTGTGCTCCAGCACAGGACAGAGAGCTCGCCCATACAGTGTGCTCCAGCTCAGGACAGAGAGCTTGCCTACACAGTGTTCTACATTCCATCCTCAGTTCAAATATAAATTAGTAATGTCCATGTGAGAAAACCCTGGGAGCTTTTACTGCTTCCTTGAAAAAAAAGTAAATATTTGAGAAAAAGCTACTCCAGGAAGTTTTAAAATCATTATATACTTAGCATATGTACTTTAATCACACATCCTCACATTTCAATACCAATGTTTAACTCATTTTGCTCAATGTTTTTTAATATAAGAATTACTCGACTGTCAGCCTGTCATCTCCCAGCCTTAGGAGAAATCCACAGTTTCTTTGGTGGCAAGTCTCTGTGCTCCAAAGAAATTAAATCCATAGAATAAAATGTTGTTCTGGGTGTTCTCACTCAACACCTCCTTGCTGTTGGATGCTGTCCTATAGGATGGAAGAGTTTGTCACACTTTTAGGGACAGAGCTCCCCTATGAAGACAACGAATTTTCTCTCCCTTCTTAGGTAAAATTCAGATCAGAGGAAATAAAATGGTTGCAGTACTAGGGGACAGAAGGACCCCCAAACCTTAACCTGTGACCATAAACAGACAATTGTGTGCACAGCCATACATCCCTCTATGAGCAGTCGTTGCCTGTGTGCCTCGCTTACCAGCTGTTTCAGACACACTCTGTTTTCCATGTGTGGGAAAGAGATGGCTTCCTTCACAAACTGTTTAAAGTATGCCACCATCTCAGTAGAGCTGCAGATGTGTTTGGGAAACAAAATATGATGCCGATTAGCTATACTGCAGAAAAGCAAAGCTAGGCAAAGGAGCACGGGGGCGCCTGCAGCCCAGTGTGCAATGATTTAATTGCAGATAGGTTTTCTATCATTCTCTGACCGCCGCAGTGGCCCTTGGTCCTGGGCTTGGAGTAAATATTTTGTCAAAAGAGCGCATTGAAGGATTCTTAAAGAACATCCAGTCACTCAGGGGACAGCAATGAAGGAAGGGGAATGGGGTGTGTGCGTGCGTGTGTGCTCGAGTGTATGTGTGTGTGTGTGTGAGAGAGAGAGACAGAGACAGAGACAGAGAGACACAGAGAGACAGAGAGACAGAGAAAGAGAGAAACAGAGAGACAGAGATACACACACACACACAGAGAGAGAGAGAGAGGGGAGGAAGTGAGCCTGCATTGTGATGTCTTGATGCTTTCTGAGGTTGAATGACCACCATTTCCTAATGGCCCAAGGAGGCAGCCTGCCCCAGTACCTGATGACTTACCTAAGCAATGAATTCTTCAGAGACTGTCCCATTACTAAGCACTGGTGAGACTGTGGCAAACAAGAAAAGCTCAGGGATGTGACAGTTTCTCTTTGGATCTTTGTATCCTAGGGAATAGCAGCTTCCAACCAAACTTTAAACTGGACATTTTGCTTTGCTTCCTGCCTTCTATGGGGTCTACCATCTGCCTCACATGGGGAAGATAGAAATTTTATTGACTTCACAATTAGGTTTTAGTTTATTTAGATGTTTTGTTCCCCATTTACTCTCTGAATGGCCATAGACATAAATGCCTGCAGCTGAAGATGACTGAAATATTTGTGGACTGGGCACTGAAAGGCATTTGTCACATCAAAACAGTTGGATCCATTTAAAAACACTCTGGAAACTGAAATGTGAACATCTGTATGAAAGACTGAAATGGGCTGCTGCCCTCAGCGCTCCTCACTCAGAAAGGCTGAGTTAGGGGTTATTTCCCCTCCACGGTGCTCTGTAACCAGATTGGTTGGCTCTGCATATTTTGCAAGTTATTTCCAAATTGGTAAGCATGAGTGCAAGGTGGTTGAATCAAAAGAGTCTAGGAGATTTATTGTCATCCTCTGAGTAGCGGTGTTAGGGCTGACTGCTTCACCCAAATTAAGAAACTATTGCAGGGCAGTGTTTTTTTTATGGACTTGTGGTGTTTGGATAATTGAATGACTATGCTCTGCCTCGATAGTTTGTGAGGCATCTAAGAGGGGTTGGGGGTGGGGGCAGGAAGGAGTGCTTTGCGGCCAGGCTGCAGGAATCTGCTGAGCAGGCACTTAGGACTGAGGAGGCAGGGCCTGGCTGCTGCTCTGCAAAGTTCATGGAATCATCCCCATCTGTCAAATGACAAGGAGAAGTGACCAACCAAGAAGATAGAAAACCAGATATAAACCGTGAGGGGGTTTGACCACTGGAGAAGACGGTGCATGCTTGGTGGGGATGCGCTTGTGAGTGTAACAGTCACAGATGCGCACACAGAAATTATAGTGGGTTGTGTGTTGCTTGGTGTGGGTGCTAGGAACTGAACTCTGGCCCTGTGCAAGCACAGTGAGAGCTCAAAACTGCTTGCTGGCCCTGCAACAGGTTTTAATAACAATCACGAAACTCCACCCCCAGGCACTCCCAGTCTGGTGATTTATGAGGTCTCCCTGTGCCCTCATCTCATGCTGTGGGCACATAGGCTCTCACAGTCTTGCCAGTTTGAACTTTCCTGCTATTCTGCAGCAGCTTGTGCCACCTTCTCTGCTGTGGCATTAGGCATGAGTTGTTTGTTTCTTAGTTCTGTGACACAGCACTGTTTAGACCTCCATGGTATTTGTTCATTCATACCAGAGTGAGTCTGGGATGGAACATATTTGTTACTTCGTGTTAGTGACTTTTTATTCCCAAATTCAACTTTGGCCTAATACAGTAGTTCTCAGAGTCCTCTAGAAGGAAAGGGTGAGGCATATAGGTCATTGCACAGAGTTACATGGGTGGACTCAAAGTTGCCAGCATCATGCTGGCAGCACGCTGTGTTCACAGTGCTTTCTGTTTCCTCTTTAGTGCATGATGAACCAGTGACTTTCGTTTGTTTCTCCCGTGCCTCTTGTGTGACTCTGGTGGGGTACAGGGGTGTTTAGGACCATTCTTCTTAATGTGTGTATTCAAGCCATCTAGGGTGTTATTAAATGCCAGTTTTGTTACTTTCGATTTCTTCTTGGAAAACTTTGGCCTCCTGTAGAGTTTATGATGCAAAGGAGAGGACACACTCAGTGGACTCACAGGTCACACTCCAGCCCTAGCAAGAACACATACACTGACAGAGAGAAACAGTAAGGAAGGGGCATTTGTCTCAGGTGAGACTCCCCCTGCCTGCAAGTCAAGTGCAGGTGACCATGGGATAGTCGCCATAGTGTGGAGACTACCTGTGGGCTAAGAAGCTCAATACAGGAAGGGCAAGAACAAGGCAGACAGAGCTCTGTAGCACAGCGGCTCTTGGCACCAGATGAGACGGAGTAGCTTTGCTCCTGTGAGACCAGGGATGCATCCTGGCAGCAGCCCTCATCTGCATCTTGGCAGATTTGAGGTGTCAACATTGATGGGATAGAGACAGGAATAGGCACACTCAAAGCTAATGTGGCACTGTATAACGAAAAGAGCTGCAGGAATTCATAGTTTCTGATATATGTTCGAGAGTATCAGCAAATGAAGCTCACTTCTTTGTTTGTTAAGAAGAATGTCTATCTTATGTGCAAAATCTCACATATGTTAGCTATAGTCTTGCAAGCCCAGCAAGGAGCTAATTTTTTTTCTAATTGTAGAAGCAGACTGGAGTCTGGAAGTTCTAGAACTTTTGACAGAACTTGTCAGGGGCTAAGTAGGATTCCATAGCCATTCACCACCACACACTGACACAGAGCACTCAGCATCTCTCCTTTGCCATGTACAAGGAACTAAGCAGACACCCAAGAACCAGGAGGACTATGCTCAGGACTTTACATCACAGCCTAAGAGTAAGTGTTCGTGCAGACTGGAAACTTCTGGAAGTAAGTGTTCTAGAAGCTTTGTGCAGAATAAATTACCAGGGAGCATTCTGTGGGCCAGGAAGAAATTGATGTATATTAAGCAGCCTGATTTGTTGATCGATAAGAGTTCTCAGAAAACATGAATCTATAAAACTCAAGCAGTTTCTGGTCTTGTCCAGGAGAAACAGGTCTATATTCAGAACCAAATCTCACTAACAAGGTTCGTATATATCCCAAAAGAACAACAGGATGTCTGAGGAGTAGATTCGCTGGTGAGTGGCTTCATCCAGATCTGCAGGAAAAGGAGAGAAAGCCAACAGCTACAAAGATATTGTTTCCATAAACCTCCCCAATAGGCCACCTCAGCCAGCTAGCTAATCATCATGTAGGAGATCTAATTACTGTTATTTCCCAGCCATCCAGGGATAGATCATATCTTTACCTCAATTTGCAGTACTCCTGTGGAGGCTTCTCCTTCTTATCTAGGGCTGAGGTAGTTACAGGCTCATCAGGTGTCTTCAGCAAATAGCAAAAATGCCCTGGAGGATTGCCTCAAAGTAGGCCTTGCCGGCCTTGTTTCACAGGCCCCTTTTCTCAATGACCCACCTGTGCCCTTTAGATACATGCTCTGGCACTTCTCTCCTGCAGCACTGGCTGCTTTGATATGGGGTATCTAAATTCCAAATCCACGTTTCAGTTACTCATTTCTTCCTGGAGATTGGGAGAGGAAGGCATGGGATAGTCATCCCCACTCGACAAACAAGAAGAAAGAGGTGGAGAATGGAAGGATCATCCCAAGGTCACAATGACAATGCCTCCTCCCCCTCTAGTCCCCTGTCTATGGTTTCCTCTTTGCTCAAGTCCTCACAATAACTATCTGCGAGTTCGACACGTGCCTACACATCTCTGTCAGAGGACATATTGGAATTAATACGAAGTCTCAGTTCTCCTGCTGCAGACCTTTGGATTAACACAGTATATTATACATTGGCTCGCTTCTTGTTAACTGGTGTTTACATGTACTTGTACATAGTACTGGGTTTCATACTGACATTTTGTGTACGTTGTCCTGGTTTTATTCTGGCTGCTGTAATAGGAGCCTCAGCAAAAGGCAACATGGAAAGGAAGGGTTTCTCTGGCTTACAATTCCAAGTTGTAGTCTGTCGTTGTGGGGAAGTCAAGGAAGGAACTCAAGTAGCTAGTGATATGACATCCACAAGCAAGAGCAGAGACAGTAATGCATCCTTGAGACTTAGCCAGCTTTCTTCACTCGCACACAGTGTTTATAACCCAGCATAGGGAATAGAGGCACCTGCAATAGTCAGGGTCTTCCTACTTCAATTAACTCAATTAAGGAAATCCCCTATTGGCATGCCCCAGGCCAAGCCAATCTGGAGGACTCCTCAGTGAGACTCTTTCCAGGGGCTTTGCAGTTCAGTCAAGTTGACAGTTAGAGGCAGCCTGCACATATACAGACAATGCACTCTCACTCTTCCTACCTTTCTCTGCTCCACATTCTCATTCCATTCTTTTCCTCTCTTCTACACAGTTCTTCTACTTTTGAATCATCGATGATTTTATGTTTCTGTATAAAATCTACGCTGTACACATGCAAAACAAAACCACATTTTTTTCTTCGCCTCCTTTAATTCACTTAATTTGATGATTTCCAGTTGCATGCATTTTCCTACAAATTACAATTTCATTTTTATGGCCAAATAAAATTCCATTTCATGTGCGCACATACACATAAATGTGCATACACACACAGATTTCCTGTATCTGTTTCTCTATAGAGAGCATTGAGAGGGTATGTTGAGGAGCTCTATTCAGGACTGCTTTACAGTGCTTCTCAGCATTACTCGGGGAACTGGTTCCAGATGCAAATCCTTTGGTTGCATTGTGACTATGGGAACATATATTCTGGTGTTGGTGCCAGAAACTAGCTTTCCAAGTGACTGTGGAGTAGCCAAGTCCCTGGCCATGCATCCTCCCAATACGTTTATGATGTGGAACGTGGTAACCAGCTGTCTGCTATTTTCCATGATGCCAGAGCTTGAAAGAAATCTATTTCAGCCCAAATGACAGTACAAGACATTTAGATCTGAATGGAAAGGTTGATCCCAGTGGTGGGGGTTGCACAAACAGTAAGAAAGCCTGAAGGAGGATTTTTATGGCGAGGGAGGGTAGGCTGGGGAAGGGGTAGGCTGTAATACTGGGACGTCAAAAACAAACAGGCAACAGGGAAAGGGAAGAAACTGGCCTCCGGAGAAAACGGGAAATGTGCAACACCATCATCTGGCCTCACCTGAACCATTTCTGGTCCTTCTTCCGTGTGCTTTGACATGAAGGGTGGTGTCTTCTGAGCTGCATCTTTCATTTTGGCTGCAGGTCACAGTGTAGCTGAAATCACACAGCTTTGCTACACTGAGAACTTTCCTCAGCAGGTACACGAGGCCGAGTCATGGCACGTGACCTCTCTCCTACCCACTGCCTATGACTGTGCTATTTAATTGACATCATTTTCGGCTGCTACAATTGTTATTTTCAGTATGGTAGGTTTAAATAAGAGAATATTAACCACCTTCTCCAATGCCCTGTGCTGATTGATTGTTCAAGGGGGCTGGTCCCTTCCTAGTTTTCATGTAGCCACTGGAGTCCACCCAGTGCTTGTCTGGATTAGCTTTCATTGGACTTTACGGGGATTGTTTTGAAAGGAATGCCTCAGGACTGTTGGCTGCTGCTGAAATGAATGGACAATAAGTATGCTTCACTGAGACAGTCTGTGATGACTGAGGATATGGGCGGCAACATAAACGATTGTACCAGACTGGAGGCCACTGAAGAGGCTGTGGGAAACATTGGAGGGACTGAAGCTGAGGCCTCATGCAAACCCAAAACCTCCATCAGGCACCAATCCCAAGAGGCTTCAGCACACATGCCAACTGTTCCACTATACTTAGGAAGTCTTTGTTTTAATTGTACCATTTTTTTCAACCAACAACTGACTTTGTGCTTGGACTTTGATTTTATCTTACGTTTGTTATACTATATATTTAGTGAGGAATCACATCTGTCTGAACACTAGTGAAGTTTCTGAGGAAGGGTACAAAACAGGAGGGGAAAAGATAAGGTTTGCTGCTCTTACCAGAGCCGGGGTGGGAGGGTGTGTCTTACCTGCTGGCACATAGAGATGATTAGTCTAGGAGTCACCTATATGGTGATCATGTGCCATGTGAGGCTCTTGGAACCATCCTGGACAGAACATTCAGAAGAGAGAGCAGAGACCATGCACCAGGAGAGTGAGTTAGGATGGCTACAGCAGCCACGCGGTGATTGATGGGTATACAGGATGAGCTGTTCTTTCTCTCCCCATTCATCTGAACCCTCTTTGGTCAGTCTGTGGAGTTGAAAAGGATGGACAAATGGGCCTGGAATCTATTTCTGACACCCAAAACTAAAAGGGGGATCTTTCCCCCACCAGTAACCTTGCTGTGTAAGCTGTTCTTTCTAGTTTTTCTTTGTTTGCCTTTAGTGATTTATCTAAAGGAGCACAAGAGATCTGGAACATAAAAGAGCAAACAACAGTGGCAGTGCATCGAGAATCATTCCCACTGGGCCTCCATGCTTGGTCCACAATGCAGAGACTCATTGGAAGGAGAGGTTCTGTGGCCTGGAATGTGGTGTGCCATGACTCATCATGGAGATGAGCTGGAAATGACCGGAGGACTTCTTTAATGTTAAACGCAGAGGGACTGAAAAATACAGCAAATACAAAGGAACAGAGAGAAGCATAAATTAGAAAATAATCAGGTCAATCAAAAGAATAACCGTGGGTACCAAGAAAGAGGACAACAATAAAACATCAAAAGGTTATTTGAATGTTCTAAGTAGTGACATGGCTTAATCATGACAGGATCAGCTTACTATCATTGTATTAGAAATAACTGAGATAGAAAACCACTTTCTAGCTCTGTAATCTCTTGTAGTAACCTTGCAGTGCGCTGGTACAGTAACAACAGACCCCTGAGAATTCCTTAGAGTCTAGAGTCTTGCACATTCTGACACCAGCTGAGCCCAGCTCCTGCCTGTTCCTGCCCTGATGGGCATAAGACACATCCAGGTCTCAGGTCACAGATGATGCCCCTTCAAAGGATGTGTTGTTCCTTCCCTAAGTTCCTGGAGACCTGACCCACTTTAGCTCCAGAATTCTGAGCACTACCTTGCTGTAGCATTGGGCTATGGTGGAGACTAAAGGGCAAGCCACCTTACCTTGCTGTCAGTCCTACAGACTTCCGGACATGGAAAGAGCAACCCACAGCCTCATCAGTGAGCAGGTCAGCCTTTTCTCATTCAGCACGTACATGCAGAATGATGTACACAATATTCTACGTTTGTACCCATCATGAAGCTCCTGAGTGTGTCTACAGATTCTGTGGCTTTACAGAACACTTGAAGCGTGAGTTATTTCAGGCAGTCAAAGGCAGACAGGAGAAATGGGAGTGGATATTTCAAGTGGGCATTCTTCAGCCCACCTTCTCCATGAAGATTTCTACTTTTGCTTAGCTGCAACAGATTTGTTTATAAATAGCAAAGGACAGAGAGTAACTTCTAAGTTTGAGCCCTCTGCTGTGCTGTATCTTCCTTCAATGACTATGCTTTGCTAGCCTCACCCTACTTACCCCTGGGTGTAGTCAGGATGCAGAGTGAGAGCTGTTTTGAGCTGTGCCATAGTGGACAAAAAGTACCACCTGAATATCTCTCTACAGCTCAGTTTCTTTATCCCAGAAGATTACCAGGAAATGATGAACCTAGGTTGGGATTGGCAGACTAGCTAGTGTACCAAATGTATCCAGACTCTTGGCTTTGGAAATAAAGTTCTGAAGTAGTAGCATGTTCACTTACATATACGCTCTCTGTGGCTGACTCTGAGTCACAACAGGAAAGGGGGGAGGTAGCTACAGCAGTGTCAGGTGGCCTATAGATCCTGAAATAATTGCTACCTCATCCTTCCCAGAGAAAACATGCTGAGCCAGACCTGAACATTTAGCAGATGGCTGTGATGTTGTCTGTCCTGAGTAACCCACATCTTTATGGCTCGTTTTAGTAAACTCCCCAATAGTACCCTTTACTCAGGTCCAACTTAAGTGAGAAATCTGCTTTGATGTATTGGACATGTTTGTAAAGGATCTTTAAAAAACATACATTTTCTAAGGTATTTAAGATACTACAGCTCTGTCATCTGTCCCCCTTGGCTAGGAGCTCAGCTGCTGGAAAGCAGAGTCATGGGTCCCTTTCTTCTCCAGTGTCAGAGGTTGGCAAACAACACAAGATGACCTGGGAAGGCAAAGAGATGATGAAGTCATGACTGGAGGTCATGAGCAGAGGTAAGAGGATAGCAAAGCAAGCAGGTGCTTCCCAACCACTTGGCTTCATAGAAAACATTTTCTGCCTCCCTAGGGAAAGCTTCCTACTGTTCCCACCTTCTTCTCTTTCTGGACCAAAGCCACATGCTCCCTAAATGACATTTGCCTGCCCTGGCATCTGTGGGTTTCCTCATTCAGCAGCGGGGAAAGGAGATAGCTGAGTGCTGGGGCATGCTTTCAAAGAGCAAACTGCGATGAGACAGAACAGGAGTGCTCGGAACGAAATGTTTCATTTATCATGTCTCAAAAAAGAACAACTTACGGGGAAAAGTTCATCTGACAAGTGCACAGAATAAGATGCATGTGTAGCATGAAGCAAATGATATCTCCTTAGATGGCATTATACTATTAAGATTTCTCATTACTGTCAACTGTCCTCGCTCTTTCAAGAGTATTGTCAAGATAAAAAGAAAAGACCCCCATCTGCAGTCAGTCACTCCTAAATGCTTATATGCAGGCCGTGCCAAGATGGTTTGTAGTAGAAGAGCCTGGAGGTCAGGCCCTTTGCTGTCCTTGCTTACTACTCTGGTGTTCGGGATGCAGAGATGGTAAAGATTGCAGAGAGCTTGATTTTAATCCACCTGCAAAATTATCCCTTCTCTTGTGCAAACAGCCTTCCACTCCAAAGGGCTGGACAGCCATAGGAGGGCTTCCGTGACTGCATACTTTTCCTTACGGGCCACATCTGGTGGTCTCTGCTCAGTTTAACCCAAGAAGGAGGTGCAGGAGGAGTTGATTGGTGATCATTTCTGCTCTTCCATGTTCATTAACAGGCCGTACACAAAGGTCTATTGGATTTCAGGTAGAGCCTAGGAGACATGAACAGATGTGCTGTTTTTGAATTCACAGCTAAATGTAATTAATACATTTCATTATTCAACCTTTGAGCTAGTTTGTTAATAGTAATTCTTTCCACATACTACTCTGCACAGTGATGGATGAAAAAATCTGGGTAATTTTGAATTCTCAAAATGAGGCACAGAACTCATCCTCCAGCCAACATTCCTGGATGCAGATCTATACAAAAATTTTATTTTTTTTCAGATATTTTCTTTCTTTTTAGAGGGTCCTGCTGTGTAGCCCAAACTGGCTTCCAGCTCATGATCCTATTGGTTTGTGCCCTAATTCATAGGATGATAGGCATGAACCTCCCACCAGGGCAAGTTTTTCTCAGAGTTTGAAGATAATCTGTATTATCTTCAATGTCCTACATAAGATGTCACTTAACTCAGTCTTGGCCAGTACTTTCTAAGCAAGCACTTCAAACTTGCATAAATATCCCCCAAATTAGTTTAACTGATAATGAAATAAAGTACAGTTACTTAAAGCAATTTGGATGTCTCCCGTGCACATAATTATGTTTACTATTTGATTCAGGCATCAATATGTGTATTTGCATTTACACATCTATACATGCACACAAGACTGATCTCCAGTGTTCAATATTAAGGTTGTATTTGCCCCAAGCAGAAGAGATAATGAATCCAGGGAGTTTCTATTTGTTGGTGATTTTCTAATTTTTTTTTTTAATTTGAATTGTGGTCACATGTGTTTTTGCTGAAATTTTATGGAGCTATCCACAGTATGGATTGTTTAATTAAGAGGTATAAAATATTTTAAAATTATTAGTGGGTACTGAAGAAAAACTCCCTCATTTTTTTTCTAAAGGTGATAAAACATTTCCATGGCTTGGTTTTCAGTGTCAGAGAGCTTTGCTGCTGTCCCCTAAAGTTTACACTGAATACAAATACCCCGTGTCCCCAGAGTCTGCACACACTGGTCTTAATCCTCCTGCAGCTAATGAGCTCCAGGACGAGAATCCAGACTTCTGAGACCCACTGTAAAGGTGAGGAAGACAGTTAAACAAGTGCTTTGATAGCACTTTTAAAAATTCATAACAGGTATAAAAAGAAGTGGCAGCTGTTTAGTGTATACATGTGCAAAATCCCTGGAAGATTTGTAGCATCGTAAAGGGCATCAGTCACACATTCTGCCTAGTAAGGCAGTCTCTGCCTAGTAAGGCAGAGACTTCTGATAGAATAGTCTCTTTCTTTTGCCCATATCTTGTGAATAATGGATCTGGCCATTTATAGGCCTCAGTGAATTGGTAAGGCTTGGAAGAACATGACCATCATATTTCCACCTTCCGGCCATTTCCTCACAGGCAGGTAGTGGTTGCTCTTTCATCTGCCCTGCTATTGGGCCACTTTCTCCTTTGCACAGATGCTGTTCTGAGTCAACACACCATGAGTGGTGCTAATGACGTTACATGGTAGATTAGACTGTTTTGTAGAGTTGGTATCTTCTTATCTGTGCACTTCCGATTGTTTTAGGATATGTTTGTATTACTTTTAATAATGTCTGTGTCTATGTGTAGAGATGTATACAGGCCGGAAGGGGAAATCAGATCCCCTAGAGCTAGAAGTATAGACCGTTGTAAACTTCCTGGAAGGTGCTAGGAATGGGTTTCAGGTTATTTTGGGGAGCAGGGTGCATTCGTAACTACTGAGCCATCTCATCCTTCTAACGAGAAAGTGACAGCATGTATTTCCTAGGTATAGACACTAAAGGTAATCTCACTGCATTGAGTTCCCAGTACCACCAAGTCACATAAATATCCTCCATTAAGAAGTTCACTGTTTACTCAGGCAAATAAAATTTCAGTTAGCTTAAGCACACTCATTAGGTTCTTTTCAAAATGCTTATGTTTTGACAAACGCATCATGAAATTTCTTTGTTATTTTTTAAACAGAGCTTAGGAAATGTAATTTAAATGTTGACCTTGGAGGTGTCATTGCGAACACAATGATTGACTCGCTTTCAGGCTGGAAGGTGAGTAGAGCCATGAGCCTACGTCAGGGGGTCTCGACTTGCATGCTTTCCGACGTGGCTTCATTCTCTTCTGCCTCCTCCCTAGCGGTCAAGCCCTCACATTTATCAGCAACTCTGCTTACATATGAACGTCCTTGTTTTCTGGCTTTCTCCTTCCAGTCGGCACGGACTCTTACAACAGCTGACTGGGCTCATGTGTGCTGTGGGCAGACTGCAGGTCTCTGCAAGCATGTGTGCTGTGTTGAGATCACTCCATAGTAGTTCACTGAGGGCTTCTTAGCCAGCAGCTGCTACTCACTTGGTGGTCATGCAACAAGAAGTGTATGGGATTCTGTGGGGGATGAATTCAGGACTGAACACAAAGGCTCTCTGGCATGAAGAGGCTCAGTCATAAAAGAAGTGTCACCTGCAAAAAAGCCTAGACAAGGCTGACTTTAGCAGGTAGTTATCCCCATAGAAGAGTTAGGGACTCACCCTATGCTATCTCAGGCCTCTTACCCCTCAATTTCTGCCCTTATCACTGCTCATCTAGAAGAGAGGGAGACAAATGACTGCCACACACAATGCCACACACCGGTCAAAATATCTTGAACATACCTAGACTATAGAAGTGAGCATGTCTTCAGAAAATAATGACAATGACAATAACTCTTGGAGAAGGAAAACAGTTCTATGGTAAACAACTCCCTTATTTCATCATGAGCCGCATACAAATGGCAGCAGGTACGATTTGCTAATAGAATACTATATAATTAAAATAGCACACTATTAGTCGGGGTTCTCTAGAGTCACAGAACTTATGGAATGTCTCTCTGTATTGAGGAAATTTATTGTGATGACTTACAGTCTGTAGTCCAGCAAACCCAACAATGGGTATCTGTGAATGGGAAGAATCTAGTCGTGGCTCAGTCCCATGAGGCTAGTTGTTTCAGCTGGTCTTCTGTAAAAGTAGGTTCTAACAGATGTGCTGGCAAGTAAGTGCAAGCAGGTGAAGAAGATTGAATCTTCCTTCTTTCAGGGTTGTTATGGTGGCCTCCAGCAGAACATGTGGCCTAGATTGAAGGTGTGTACCACCACACCTGGATCTAGGACTTGCTTTGTCCCAGGCTGACCTTGAACTCAGAGATCTCTTTGCCTCAGTCTCCTGGTATTAAAGGTGTGTACTACCTGGCCTGGGCCTACACTTCTCCAGATCTCCATGCCAAGATCCAGGTAAGAAACTTGTGTCTTTCAGTCTCAAGGTCTGGATCACAGGTGAGACCTCCAATTCTGGATTGTATTTCTTTCCAGATATAGCCAAGTGGACAACTAGAAATAGACATTACACACACTAATAGTTTATGAAAATATGTATCTTACTAATGTCACAGTGTGATCCTGTTAAGATACATTTGATTAAAGCTTTAACCTTGGCATTCTTCAATTTGTACACTTGAGAAAAAAATGGATTTCCAATTATCTGATGCACATAGACACAAAATTTTAACAAACTAGTTTGACACCAAATTCAAGAATGCATTAATAAGTAGTATAGTAGAATATTGCTTTCATTCCAAGAATACAAGGATGGTTCAACATATACTCATCAGTAAGTATAATTAATTGCCCATTAGTAGAACTGAGAGTAGAAATCAGTAGATGCAGAAAAGCCTTCAACAAAGTTCTATAGCACTTCATGATAAAACACCTTGAAGATATTAATGGAAGGACCATGACTCAGTCATATAAAGGACATGTGACAAACCTAAAGCCAGCAATATGTTAAATAGGAGATACCTCAAAACATTTTATTTAAACCCAAGAATTAAAATTTTAAAACAAGAATATCAACGTTTTTACTTTTCTTCAACATAGTACCTAATCAATAAATGCACAAAGAAATTTAATGGGTAGTTCTCCAAAGGAAAAATGAAAATAGACAATAGATACTTGGAGACAATCTACAGTCTTAGCCACTGAGGAAATGGAAATTAAATTTATCTTGAGGTTCCATTGTACTCCTGTCAGAATGGATACCATGAAAAAAACAAAGGATAGCATATGTTGGTGGGAATGTAACACAGTGTAGCCACTATTGGAGTCAGAACAGCGCTTCCCAAGAAACTAAAAATAAGCCAGGCAGTGGTGGCACATGCCTTTAATCCCAGCACTTGAGAGGCAGAGGCAGGCAGATTTCTTAGTTTGAGACCAGCCTGGTCTACAGAGTGAGTTCCAGGACAGCCAGGGCTACACAGAGAAACCCTGTCATGAAAAACCAAAAAAAAAAAAAAAAAGAACAGAAGAAGAAGAAGAAGAAGAAGAAGAAGAAGAAGAAGAAGAAGAAGAAGAAGAAGAAGAAGAAGAAACTAAAACTACAGTAACTAAATACTTCATGCTATGATTCTTGGGTGCACACCCAAGATATTCTGCATTGACATACCATTGAGATACTTGTACATTTATATTTACATAAGTTAAGACATGGAACCAGCTTTGACCCCTAACAATAAATAAATGAATAAAGCTGTGATATACATGTGATGGAGTTTTAGTCAGAAAAATGAAATTATGTCTGTTGTAGGAAATGAATAGAAAGAGAAATCATCGTATTATGTGAAAAGAACCAGATTCAGATATGTAATATGCTTTCTCTTCTATGTAGAATACAGACTTCGATACAGATGCATATAATGTGGTAGGTGAAGGAGGCTGAAGCGGGAAGTAGGGTCAGAGAGGAAAGGAACTCAGAGACTGAGTGTCCCCTGTGTTCATGCTTCATGCATGCTTTCTTTCATTATGAAGACTTCCTATTTAAACACCCGCATATACATGGCATGAAATCAAAAGAGAACTTTTTAGAAGAAAGAAGGACAGAGAAGATGTAGCAAGGGTAGTTGGAAGAGTAGGTATAAGCAAGACTCAATGGCGTGCAGGTATGAAAATGTCATCATAATGCCTGTTATTAGATACAGTGACTAAGATATTAAGGGGCTTATACAGAGGGTTTTGTGATTGTTTGATTTCTTTCTGGAGTAGAATAAAGCATTTTAAGCATTGTTCTTGTCATCTGAAGACTCGGTAGCATTTGTCATTGGTCCAAAGGAAAGACAAGAGTAGTAAGGTGTAGAAACTGTGGCTAAGATGAGGGGACAGAAGTTTAAAAACCCTGCAGCCGACAGGCCTCTAAAGGCCACTTAGAAGTTGGCTATGCCAGCTATTAAGTGCTGTTTCTTGAGTGAGACTTCTACCAACCCCTGCCTTGCTGTACTGAGCCTAGAAGCATTGACACTTACATCTGTAGCAGGTGCTATACCAACAAGGCCATGGTAAGTAGACCATAAGACAAGGAAAAAAGCAGTCTGACTTCCTTTTCTCTGAATGTCAGCCACACTTCCTCATGCAACCAGCACTAGGTCATCTGTAGCAGCCATAGATTCTCTCCCATCACTCACTCTTAGGATTCTCAGCTCCTGCTAGGTAGACACCTCTTCTCATAGGTTGAAGCCTTAGACCCACCAAGTCCTCCTTCTACCACCCCCTGCATGTTTCTTTATAAGATGAGTGGCACCTGCCTACTACAGTGACCATTATGACAGCTGTGACACACAGAATACTTGTGTTCCTTGTTTGTCTTTCCAATTCTGCAGTGTCTGAATCACTATCCTGACATTGAATCCTGTGTATTGTTTCAGCATATTTGTCCCCCAGCAGATATCAAGATTTATACTATGAATTGCCTCCATACAGAAAGTGGGGTGTTATAGTGGCTGTGCTCATAAGTTGACAGTTGACCATATCTGAGTGGATCGCTTGTCATCGTGTGATAATTTGGTGTTATTTTTCTGGTTGCTACTCTTGCTGTAACTTATTGTGCTATGTGCTTGCTATTCTTGGCCAACTAGACACAAACTGGAGTCACCCAGAAAGTAAGAAACTCAGTTGATAAATTGCCTCCACCATATAGATCTGAAGGCAAGTCTGTGGGGGTGTTTTCTTCTTGATACACCTGAGCAGGTGGTCCAAGATTGAATAAGAAAGCAAATCGAACAAGCCAGTAAGAGCAAGCCAGTATGCTGCATTCCTCCATGGCCTCTGCTTCAATTCCTCTCTCTAGGTTCTTATCTTGGATTCCTGCCTGAGCTTGCATTAATGATGATGGGTTGTGCCCTATAGGATGTAATAAACTTATACTCCAAAAGTTGCTATTGGCTGCAGTATTTATCACAGCAAGAGTAACAAGCTCGAACATGGCATAAAACACCATTTTCAATATTCTTGTTACTGAGCATTCATATGTGTTATATCACTAGGTCCTTGTTTTGTATCTCTGGGAAACTATAAAAACAGAAGCAACCCAGGATGTAGCCCAAACCACTGAATAAATAAGTGGAAGATCTCACAGCATAAATTCAGCTATTCTAATTTTTTGCATATTTAAATTCATGTACTTTTAATTTTAATTTTATTTTACGTATATGAGTGCATTTCTGGTTCATTCTTAGGCTAGAATAAGGTATGCTGTGACCTGGAATTAGATCTACAGATGGTTATGAGCAACCATGTTGATGTTGGGAACTGAGCCTGGGCCCTCTGCAGAAGGGCTCTTTACTGCTGAACAATCTCTCTAGAAGAAAACTCAACTCTTTTAGTTTAATATTTTTTATTCTGCACTATAGCTACCTTTCAGAAGTGTTTTGAAGGTACCACTTATTTTCCATTTTACAGAAAAACTTGCTTTAAATATTAAGACTTTACCCAACAAGAACACAGCTGACACAGTAAATAGGAGCCATAGCCAATTCATTTGCATAGTTTAGTCTTGTAGATACAGTCAGCCTCAGAAGACTATAATTACATCTTATTCTTGGAAAGAATTAATTTTTGGATTTTTCCATTTTTAAACATACCAAGTTTCAAAACCTTTGGGTGAAAGGGTATTTTGTGAATTGTAGCTTGGTTTAAGCTCTTCAATTATTATTACTAAGAATCTGTTCTTAATTACTGCACTCAAATTGAATAATCTTAGCATTGCCCCAAGTATCAAAATATCTCATCCTCATTTCTTAGAGGAACAATGAGCTGCATTATGTGGAAGACACACAAGCCCTAGCTTGAGTTGACGTTGACATAAACCATGTAGTTCTTCCAGTGTGCAGACACTGTGTGCATTTTACAAGTTACAGAAGAGACCAAATGGAGATGGGGAGAGGTTTAGAATGCCTTGGCACTCATTCCAGCTCCCAGTCTTCCCAAGGACTGTGCAGGACTATTTTCTTACCAGTTAAATGCACACAGGACCATGCAGTAAGGAAGTCCAGAATCCATTATCAAATCCACCTTGTTTATTCAGATGCAGGGAATCAATCCTAATACAGTTTGGATTTCATTTACTAAGAAATATATTTATATAAATCTTTTCAAGGATAATTTATTGGCATCATTTGAAGAAGTGTTTCAGTTGTATTTGAAAGTCAAAATACTATTTAACTTCAGGAATGGATGGCCTGCAGCCATTAAGCTCTCCACCACTTTGACCTCTCTGTGCTCTATTTCTTTTTTAAGCACCAAGAGCACAGTTAATCCCTGCAGTGTGACTTGCTTGGCATGAGGGAATGCTCTTGTCCAAGCATCCTGTGAGATTTTTCAGTTACTTCTGAAATGCCATGCTGCTGAGGACTATCCAAAAGGAGATGGATGGTTTAATAGAATTCATTGACATGTAACTTACTGAGCCAAGTTATCACCTTCTCTACCAATTTTGATATTCATATTCCTTCCTTTCAACCCTCAAAATAAACCTAAGTTTTAGGGTGATCTGACAACAGACACCAACTCTGGTGTGTTTTAGAATGCCTCATATGCACCATCAATGTTTTCCCACTGGGCGGTGCACTCAGGCAGAAGGGGCAAGATTTTCTTAGCTGTCAAACCTACCATTGCACAGAGGGGAAGAAAGCTGCTGGGGAGTTGGTTCTGATAATTATTCTAAATGACTGCTAGAACAAACTTTTGTTAAAGGGAGAAAATGTTTCCATATCAGTGATCTGAGATAATTCTGGAGTTGAGAAGAGATTCAAGGCAGTCTACATGTGGCTACCCTTGGGGTCCACGCATTATGGGTGAAAGATATCAAAGACAGAGGCAACATAGTGAGCCTACTGTTCACATGTGGTCCACAAGGGGCAGTTACCTCATCCATTGTGGGAAATTTTATCATACATGCAAACAGCTAGGCACTTGTTTTCCCTGTAAGGTCAGACCCTGTGGGTACTGGCTCCCTGGATCACTTCTTCATAGTGCATAATTTGCGAAACACTGACAGGTAACTGACAAGTACTTTGGGCATGTTGGCTTCCTAACTAAAACAAGAAATACCTTTTCCTGGCTTCAGAGTGCACTTGAAATATTACACTACAATGAAAATGCATGTCTTCACACTTTTAAAAATAGTTTGAATCTTCAATTAAAATTTATCCTCAAAATAACTGGGCATGGTGTTATATGCCTAGAATTGTGAGTTACAGTCCAATGTAGGCTATAATAGCAAGCCCCAGCCAAGTAATATGGAACAAAACAAAAAGTGGGCCTAACAATTAAGGAGAGATATTTCCTTCTATTATAGCTTTGGTGTCTCTGTTTTGTGGGATGCTAATATCTCCTAATGGCTTCCTGTCTCTGGAATATCAGAAAATATGACTTAAACATTAGCCTAACATCTGGGAATTATTATAGAGACTACAAAGTCTGCTACATTCTTCTTCAGGTGTGCTCATCAACTTGTCCTGGATTTGGGTTATTTGTATTTTTCCATACTATTTTTGTGATGTTTGTGATTGTGGGTGGCAGATGGTTTTCCTGTAGTTTTGTTCTGGCTTGCTGTTTGTTTGGAAATGGAGCCCATTATTGAGCTCCCCCATTCTGTTCCGGCTTCTCCTTTCTCTCCGATCATTTCTGCTTCAGTCCTTGGCACCTGTGTCATCTGCATGGATAGTGACAGTTTCAGTTTGCCATGGAGCATGCCCTCTCTCTGAGGAATCCTGGAACTTAGATACCATTATGCTTTCCGCTTCTCTTGGGAAATACTGAGATTAAAAGTACCAGTGGGCCCTGTAGGTTCCAATGCTGCTGGAAGTTACTGCAGCTCTAATTTTGTCCAATACAGTTTCCTTTTATAGTCCTAAAGTCAAACGCTTCTTTACGATGAGTGTCCAGTAGAAATACTTTGGTTTGTTTCTTTGGAAATGAAGTATGCTTCCAAATATAATGTCTAAGGGAAGGATTGTTGCTCCATGTCATAGGAAGAGAATAACTTGGAATATTTGTTCTGAGTCTTCCTGATAGGTGTCACCTGTCACTTCATTCTTTGTCCAGTTCTGGTCATCTTCACAGGTGGCCAGAACTGATTACTCACTCACTAGCTACTCAGTGAATGTCAGAGCTCTGTAGACTGCTGTGGAAGGTGGATCCTGGGAGGAAGAAGGACTCTTGGATGAAAGAGGGAAATGTAGTCCCCCAAAATTCCCAGCAACAGGCCATAACCAAGGTGGGAAGAGAGGACCCATGCAGAACAGCAAAGGTGGCTGCACAAATGATGACCTGAGCTACTGTGGAGCCAGAACCCAGAAACAAAGGTATCATGGTACCATGTGCCTAGACGGTAGCTACTCGTCCTAGAGGTTATATTTGAAGCAGATTACAATTTAACCTCAAGGATGGAGAGTGTTCCGTCACCCTTCATACCTATTTAATGCTTGCACGCTTCTTGAGAGTTTGAGCTGAACTAAGATTGCATTCTCTGCATTACATGTAAGAGGATGATACTGTGGGAAATAAAATCATACTTCTCGAAGACTTCATGGGAAAGCAAGGCATAGCACAGGCTCTGAAAATAAAGACGTTTTAAGAGTGCCTTACGCGATGTATATTGTTTGTGTTTCCTTTTTGGTGGGTAAGGATAAGTACTAAAATGTCTCTGTCTGCATCTAAAGGAGTTGTTCTAAGAAGCAGGAAATTAAAAGCAACGTGAAAAGTCACCGTGTGACTGACAGGGTTTCGGAATTTTAGTAGAACATAAAAAACAGTGTGCTTTACTGTTAATGACTTTTTAAAGTCTATAAAATTCAGTCATTAGAAAGAAGCAGATAACTAGTCTGTGCATATGTAAACGGTGGCTACTTAATTGAGCTGGACTTGTGTGTAGAAGTCAGCATTTCTCCTGTCTGTGCCTGACACTCTTTCATTTTACAGTTTTGAAGATGATTTTCTTTTCTTTTCTTTCCTTTTCCTTTCTTTTCTTTAAGAAGAGCCCTGGGGATTCTCTCCCATGGTGATAATTTCAAGATGCTATTCTCTACCCATAGCAGCCTGTATCCCACTATGTATAGACTTGTTAGCATGTTTGCTTAACTCTTGCTCTGTTGGCTCATACTCATTGGATTGCAAGAAGCAGACTTATGTATAGCTGAGCATAGGGTGTTTCATAGAAGCTGGGGCAGGGGCTCAGTGAAGTCTGAGAAACTGGGTCCTTTGGTGGGCAGACTTGCTTCCTCATTTGCAATGTGATGGATAATTTCAAAATAGTTGTCCACTTTAGAAGCAACTTTCCTTAGGTTAAAAACTTACTTTCTCTCTCTCTCTCTCTCTCTCTCTCTCTCTCTCTCTCTCTCTCTCT
>JADRCH010000268.1:2059732-2150331 GCA_019843965.1 Rhynchomys soricoides
TCTCTCTCTCTCTCTCTCTCTCTCTCTCTCTCTCTCTCTCTCTCTCTCTTTCTGTGTGTGTATTAGAAATAGCAAGAACACTCATTTTTCCATATTTTCTGAAAGTCAACCACACTAAAGAAAACATCTCCTCAGGATTTCTGAAGAAGTCAAAATGGAGGGTGAGGGAAATAATGAAATCATAGCCATCAGTCTGCGTATCTAACTTCTGTCTGCGCTGCACCTTCCTTCCCCACACAGAGGTCTGTGATGTTGTCTTCCTTGTAAATATGCATACACAGGTAGCTGGTTTTTTAGACAGAGCCTCACTATGTAACCATGGCTGGCTGGCTGGCTTAGAACTCTCTATGTGGACCATGCTGGCTTCAAACTCAGAGATCTACTTGCTTTTGCCTCCATAGTGCTGGGATTAAAGGCATGAGCCACTACGCAGGGGTAACTTCCGATTTAAAAAAAGAAGGTTGAGATGCTTCGTGTCACCCCTGTGCTATATTCCAGCATGGTTCCAAGGAAAAGGGAGTGGCTGCCATTGGCTTTGCCACTTGAATGTCATCTGTGGATCATGGCCAGATAGATAGTCAACCAATGAGTTTTTAAAATAAATCAGGATCCCTTAACAAGGGTGATGCAGGGCACCCAAATAGAGAATCAGACTTCAAATTAATGACATTGGTACTTTTCTTTTCCAATATTAAAATCGAAACACTAAAAGATGAAAAGGGGCTGAACTAACATAATTACTTTTACATGAACATAAGTAAAAGCAACTTACAGATTATTTCAATAATTCTCAGTCTGCTGAAGCTGTGTGAGTCAGAAACCTCCAATTGTCTTTCTTTACTGTTGTTTAAATGCTGACCTGCCTCATTCATTAATCATTGGACTGGTATTTACTGAGTGATTAGAATATGCCATGCATCATGCTTAACTCAGGGCACAGATCTAAAGACATAGCTTACACAGCTCATTTCCTATCCCATGGAAAGAAGTGTAATAGCTATGAGAAAATGCAACTAGCTGTGCTTCCCAAGTAATCAAGGTTCCTGATGACATGTTATAGGAACGTGTGTTCCTAAGGGCACATTATAGGAACTTGTAGCAAATATCTAAGGCCAGAAAACCCTGCCCAATCAGGAACATTTAAACTGAAGACTAAGCGGACAAACATTAGCTGGAAATGTACAATAAGTGTGCTCTAGTCCAGGAGAACAAGATAAACAAATGTTATTGTAAAAAGGGTTTCTCTTTGACCTTACACTGGCTGGGTCTTAGAGTGCTCATTCCAGGTTGTCTAGGGTCTAATATTGCCTGCTATGGACTATGGACAATAAGGGTGAAGGGAAGCCCTTGTAGGATATTATGCCTAACTGAGAAACTGAGAATGGAATGGGATGGGTAGGCAGGGTATGGCCAAGTAAGCTATTGCAATGGTCCTGGAAAGAAAATTTAATGACTGGAGTTCAGACAGTGGCCATCAGTATTCGGATGTTTGATTTTGAACAGAGTCGACTGTGGTCGGAAGAAGAGAAGAGTCAAGGACGACTTTAGGGATCTTAGGGAGAGTGAAAGTATTATTAGAATAACCCCTGGGGAAACATCAAAGATATTAGTTATTGATTTAGATCTTTAACTGATCAGAAAATCTTACTTGAAATATGCTAGTAAAAAATTCTATTCTTATTAACAAGGGAAAATAAAATCAATAGATGGCAGAAATCAAAAGCTGTGAGATAGGTTTGAGGTGGGATGAATCCAGCCTCTTTTAAAAGGAAGGGTAGACATTTGACACTAGGCTTCTCAGATGCCCAGACTAGGAGGCCAAAGTGATTCATGGTGTTCATAAGTGAGGTGAAACCAATTGCTTGGAGAGGCCCCAACCTGTCTGATATTGAGACCAAAGAGAAATTTCTCCAATAAAGTTTTCTAGAAAGGATGCTGTCTGGTGTCAAGAACAACATCCTCATCATAAACACAGTGATAACCTTCCTCTGCTGCATCCCAGCTCATCCTTCAGTGAGGACCAGAGCAACAAGCCAAGCAAAATTGACTGAAAATCAATTCTGTGAGAAAAGGGACTGTTTTCATCAGATTCGACCTGAAGTGGTCCAGATTTGTCATGTTGCCATCCTCTGCCTTTAATTCCAGGATGAAGCCCAGAGGACTTCTTCTTGTTTTGTGCTTGTGGGCAGGTATACACACATTCCTAGTGTGTTTTAGATTCCAAGGAAAGCCATCTGGCATGAGAAGTATCCATAGCTTTGGGAGTGGGCTCCTCCATAGATACGTGCCTCTCAGACAAATTTTTTGAAAGATATTTCTAGATCTGTGAAGAGCTGGAGGTTTTCTGTATGGGAGCCAGCTGTTCTGTGTTGTCAGGAAGGACTAAGCCTTGTGCCTTGCCGGCCAAGCTGGGGTGGAATAAGCTTGTCTCATGGAAGCTGTAGTGCTTAACAGTAAGGTATGTCTCCATAGAAGGCTGCTTGGCTTTGCTTAGCAATGAGCCACAGGGGTAGTCCAGACAAGCCAGAGTACCCCCTGGAAAGTAATTTGGGGTCCATTATAATACAGACAGATGGGAAATAGAGGTCCTGGAGCTCCCTGCTTTAAGGCACAACTTTAATCTTTATTTCAGAAGAATTTTAAAGCAGCCATAACCAAATACCCACTTTGGTCATAAAAAATAAAAATCTCAATAAATAGAGTATCCAGAGAACACAACCCTGTACAGTATCATCTCACTCTAGGATGAAAAAAGTATAGTGCAGATTTTTAAAGTTTCCATCAAAAATTTCACCAAAATCCCAGGTTGTTTGAAGCTAGGAACAGTAAATCTTTATTATGTTTTTAGCAAGATAGGAATATGGGAAGCTCTGGAAAACAATTTTAGAACCATGTGATAGCTCAGTCGCTAGACTGTCAGCAGTACCATTGGTTTGAACTTCCTGGGACTTGAATCTGGATGCTGCTCTGTAATCTTTTACTGTGAGACACTGAGTGAGGTCAGAGGTCAGTGGGAGAAGCTTTAAAATTGGGTTTCCTGATTTTGGATCACTGCTTCTCTGTTTGAACTCAGTGTAATCCCCTTCTGCCATGCTTCTTCACACTATAAAAAGATTCAGAGACTAGGAAATGCCCTCCAAGAGTTTGCTATGATGGTTAAAAACCACAGTGTAGAAGAGTAACAAAAGTGTTGACTACAGAGGGTGACAACAGTTGCTCATCTTAGGAGAAATCTGTGCCAAACCCAGATCACAAATATTGGCTGTGACACAGGCCAGGAGGTGGGCCCAGTAAAGGACTGTAATCCAGCCAGCTCTGTGTAGTAACTCTAGACCCATGTTTAAATAACTTTAAATAATAGTTTCTTTGATTGAACTTTGACAGCTAAAAAGGGAAGGATGTCAGTCACCTGAAGTGTGAAGAGCCCAGTAAGACAAGGCATCTGGACAGTGGATGTGTCCTCTGAGAAGAAGGGTTCAGCACAGCAGTCCTCTGCTCTGTGTCAAGAGATGTGTTGAAAGTAGCACATGCTTCATTTGAAAACTATGTATTTGTTCCTCCTAATATTGGCTTGCAAAGAATAAGTACTGTGTGTACAGTGGTACTGGGTGTTTTACATTCAGTCTAATATTCTGTGTTCGTGACATGCTGAACTAATAAATAGGATGCTCAAATAGTTTATATTTATTTAAGTTTTGCTCATTTTCTTCAAGATTTAACTATCAAATATTTCAGAGTTATCAGTTGATAAGAGGATGCCGCTGTAATAGTAGGCATATTCAAGGCTATTGGGAGCATCAGCAAGCTCTTTGGAAGATGGTGTCCCAGAGGATACTTGCCATTTTCCTCAGTACCCATCCTTGCCTATTTGAATTCACCCCTGAAAAGAAAAACAGCTACTACTAAGCTCAGGCTCCCTTCTTATCCGCCATGGCATTCCTTCACTGCTTTGAAAGCTGTCCAAGAGTCTAGTGTACATATCAGTTAGGGTGCTAACACCTATAAGATAGATAGGTTTCAATGTTAGATAGCACAATACTTTTTGGTGATGTCATAGCTCTGTTAAGATGCTTGTAAAGCAATGGATGCTATTTTAAAAGGCAGGCATTATGTAAAAGTGAGTGTTGAATAGAACATGGTGGTGTTGAATTGGATGGGGCTCAAGTGCTACCTGAATCTCACTGATCTGTAATTACAGAAATAGTAAAATACAAATAACTCTCAACTTACCAAAGGGGTCGCGGGTCCTTTCAAACCGCACTGTATTCCTGGAATCAAAAGATAGATTTTGGCAAGAGGTGTCACATAAAGAAGATATCATCAGAAAGCTCCATGGACTGAGACAGGTTGCATGTTGCTGCTCTGGAGTGTATCCATGTTCAAGGGGTGTGGTGGGAACCGCCTAGGGTAGTCTTATACTCTTGACTTAAGAATAACAGAAGAAGGAATGAGAGGAGCTCTGACCCTCTGGAAGCTTGTCACTGGCACTCTCCATCCACTGTCACCCCCCTCTTTTTTTGCTTTCCCTGCCATTATATTAGGACCCTTCTTTTACAGTTCCATCCACATTTACAAGTGCAAAGCACGCTTTGGCTCTTTGGACTTTTGCACTCTTTAATATTGGTAGCATCTTCTACTCAGTCCTGTTGTCTTGATAATTTTTCTTTATTTCAATGCTCTCTTATACCATCTATAATGCTGATTAGGGTATTACTATTGTTATCATTGTTGGTTTGTTGATTGGGGAAGGGTCTCACTATGTATTCCAGACTTGCGGCCAACTCCTAATCCTTTTGCCTCAGACTTTAAAAACTAATATTATAAATATGTACTTTAAACCTGGCTTGATTTAATTTTGAGGGTGAATACTGACTTTAATCTATGTCAGAGACCCATTTCTTGTAGATTTTTCTAGAATTTACTTAAAAAAAGTCAATATTAAGCATTTTGTTGTATTTTCTTTGCCAAAATAATTCATAATTTTAATCATGAACTAAGAGTACAAGGATAACTTTGCAGTTACTAAACACAGTGTTTTAGTGGAGGTAAGTTCTTCCAACTATGTACCCAATGCTCATCCACGAGGTATGAAAAATGTTCATCTTGGTGACACCTAAACATGAGCTGAACAAAGACATTGACAATTGAAGTGCTAACACAGACAGGGGAAGCCCATGGAGCATTAGTCCTACATGAAGAAATGCAGGCAACGTAGGAATGCCAAGAAAGGAAGAAGTCTTCCCCAGGGAAAGAGCACATCACAGTTCATGGCTGAGATTATTTTAGCAAGTAGAATAAAATTGGTTATCTAATATCAAGTGCTCAAAAATATATGTGTGTGTGTGTATGTATGTATGTATGTATGTATATGTATACCTATACGTGTATGTGTATGTATATGTATGTGTATAAGTATACATGTGTGTATGTGTATGTATATGTATATGTGGGTGTATATGTATACATGTGTGTATGTGTGTATATGTGTGTGTGTGTGTATAACAACAAATAGATTTTTAATTTTTTTTATTTACTTTTTTTTTTTTAATTTTACTTGATTTACATTTTAACTGTTTCCCCCTTTCAAGATCTCTCCTTTGGAACCTCCTTAACCATCCCCCCTCCGCTGCCTATATGGGGGTATTCCCCCACCTACCCACCCACCCATTCTCATCTTTTCTCCTTGGCATTCTCCCATACTGGGGCATCTAACACACTCAGGCCCAAGGGCCTCTCCTCCCCCTGATGGCTAAAAAGGCCCTCCTCTTTCACATATGTAGCCAGCACCATGGATCCCTCCATGTGTATTCTTTGGTTGGTGATCCAGTCTCCATGAGCATCTGGAGGTCAGGCCAGTAGACACTGTTGCTCCCTCCATGGAGCTGCCAACATCCTCAGATCCTTCAGTCCCTTCTCCAACTCCTCCACTGGGACCTCACGCTCAGCCCAAAGGTTGCTGTGAAGTGATTCTTGAGTATCCTGAACTTTTGGGCTAGTAACCACTTATCAGTGAGTACAAAGTATGGTTCATTCTTTTGTGACAGAGTTACCTCACTCAGGATACTTTCAAGTTCCATCCATTTGTCTGCGAAATCTATGAAATCATTGTTTTTTAACAGCTGAGTAGTATTCCATTGTGTAAATGTACCACATTTTCTGTATCCATTCCACTGTTGAGGGGCATCTGGGTTGTTTCCAGTTACTGGCTATTATAAATATGGCTGCTATGAACATAGTGGAGCATGTGTCTTTATTACATGTTGGAGCATCTTCTGCATATTTGCCCAGGAGTGGAATAGCTGGGTCCTCAGGTAGTATTATATTCATTTTTTCTGAGGGTCCACCAAACTCATTTCCAGAGAGTTTGTATCAACTTGCAGTCCCACCAGCAATGGAGGAGTGTTCCTCTTTCTCCACATCCTCGCCAAGATCTGCTGTCACCTAAGATTTTGATCTTAGCCATTCTGACTGGTGTGAGGTGGAATCTTAGGGTTGTTTTGATTTGCATTTCCCTGATGACTAAGGATGTTGAAAATTTCTTTAAGTGCTTCTTTCTCAGCCATTTGAGTTTCCTCAATTGAGAATTCTCTGTTTAGCTCTGTTTCCCATTTTTGACAGGGTTATTTGGTTCTCTGGAGTCTAACGTTTTGAGTTCTTATATATATTGGATATTAGCCCTCTATCGGATGCAAGAATGGTAAATATCTTTTCCCAATCTGTTGGTTGCCGTTTTGTCCTATTGACAGTGTCTTTTGCCTTACAGATGCTTTGTAATTTCATGAGGTCCCATTTGTCGATTCTTGATCTTAGAGCATAAGCCACTGGTACTCTGTTCAGGAACTTTTCCCTGTACCATGTGTATGAGACTTTTCCCCACTTTCTCTTCTATTAGATTCAATGTGTCTGGTTTTATGTGGAGGTCCTTGATCCACTTGGATGTGAGCTTTGTATAGGGAGATAGGAATGGATCAATTCGCATTCTTCTACATGTAGACTGCCAGTTGAACCAGCACCATTTGTTGAAAATGCTGTCTTTTTTCCACTGGATGGTTTTAGCTTGTTTGTCAAAGATCAAGTGACCGTAAGTGTGTGGGTTCATTTCTGGGTCTTCAATTCTATTCCATTGACCTACCTGCCTATCACTGTACCAATACCATGCCGTTTTTTATCACTACTGTTTTGTAGTACAGCTTGAGGTCAGAGAGGCTGATTCCCCCAGAAGTCCTTTTATTGTTGAGAATAGTTTCTGCTTCCTGGGGTTATTGTTATTCCATAAACAATACGGAATGAATATGAATATGAATTTGAGAATCGCTCTTTCTAAGTCTATGAGGTTGGAATTGTGATGGGGATTGCGTTGAATCTGTAGATTGCTTTCAGCACGATGCCCATTTTAACTATATTAATCCTGCCAATCCATGAGCATGGGAGATCTTTCCATCTTCTGAGGTCTTCTTCAGTTTCTTTCTTCAGAGACTTGAAGTTCTTGTCATACAGATCTTTCACTTGTTTGGTAGGAGTCACACCAAGATACATTATATTGTTTGTGACTATTGTGAAGGTTGTCATTTCCCTAATTTCTTTCTCAGCCTGTTTATCCTTCGAGTATAGGAAAGCTGCTGACTTGCTTGTGTTAATTTAGTATCCAGTTACTTTGCTGAAGATGTTTATCAGCTATAGTAGATCTCTGGTTGAGTTTTTCAGGTCACTTAAGTATACCATCATATCATCTGCAAATAGTGATATTTTGATTTCTTCCTTTCCAATTTGTATCCCTTTAACCTCCTTTTGTTGTCTGATTGCTCTAGCTAGAACTTCAAGTACTACATTGAATACATAGGGAGAGAGACAGCAACCTTCTCTAGTCCTTGATTTTAGTGGGATTGCTTCTAGTTTCTCTCCATTTAGTTTGATGTTGGCCAATGGTTTTCTGTATATTACTTTTTCTATGTTTAGGTATGCTCCTTGAATTCCTGATCTTTCCAAGACTTTTATCATGAAGGGATGTTGAATTTTGTCAAATGCTTTTTCAGCATCTAACGAAATGACCATGTGGTTTTTTTTCTTTGAGTTTGTTTATGTTGTGGATTACATTGATGGATTTCTAGGTATTGAACCATCCCTGCATCCCTGGGATGAAGCCTACTTATTCATAGTGAATGATCGTTTTGGTGTGTTCTTGGATTTGGTTTGTGAGAATTTTATTGAGTATTTATGCATCAATATTCATAAGGGAAATTGGTTTGACGTTTTCTTTCTTTGTTGGGTCTTTGTGAGGTTTTGGCCTCATAGAATGAATTGGGTAGTGTTCCTTCTGTTTCTATCTTATGGAATAGCTTGAAGAGTATTGGGATTAGGTCTTCTTTGAAGGTCTGATAGAATTCTGCACTGAACCATCTGGTTCTGGGCTTTTTTTGGTTGGGAGACGTTTAATGACTGCTTCTATTTCTTTAGGGGTTATGGGACTGTTTAGATAGTTTATCTGATCTTGATTTAACTTTGGTAATTGGTATCTGTCTAGAAACTTGTCCATTTCCTCCAGATTTTCCAATGTTGTTGCATATAGGCTTTTGCAGTAGGATCTGGTGATTTTTTTTAATTTCCTCAAAATCTGTTATTATATCTCCCTTTCAATATCTGATTTTGTTGATTTGGATACTGTCTCTGTACCCTCTGGTTAGTCTGGCTAAGGGTTTATCTATCTTGTTGATTTTCTCAAAGAACCAGCTCCTGGTTATGTTGATTCTTTGTATAGTTCATTTAGTTTCCACTTGGTTGATTTCAGCCCTTAATTTGATTATTTCCTGCCTTCTACTCCTCTTGGGTGAATTAGCTTCTTTTTTTTCTAGAACTTTCAGGTGTGCTGTTAAGCTGCTAGTGTATGCTCTCTCCAGTTTCTTTTTGTAGGCATTCAGAGCTATGAGTTTTCCTCTTAACACTGCTTTCATTGAGTCCCATAGGTTTGGGTATGTTGTACTTTCATTTTCATTAAATTCTAGGAAGTCTTTAATGTCTTTCTTTCTTTCTTCCTTGACCAAGTTATCATTGAGTAGTGAATTGTTCAGCTTCCATGCGTATGTGGGCTTTTTGTTGTTGTTGTTGCCATTGAAGACCAGCCTTATTATGTAGTGATCTGATAGGAGGCATGGGATTATTTCAATCTTCTTATATCTATTGAGGTTTGTTCTGTGACCACTTATATGATCAATTTTGGAGAAGGTACCATGAGGTGCAGAGAAGGTACATTCTTTTGATTTAGGATGAAATGTTCTATGGATATCTGTTAAATCCATTTGGTTCATAACATCTGTTAGCTTCACTGTGTCTCTGTTTAGTTTGTGTTTTCGAGATCTGTCCATTGATGATAGTGGGATGTTGAAGTCTCCCACTATTATTGTGTGAGGTACAATGTGTGTTTTGAGCGTTTATGAATGTGGGTGCCCTTGCATTTAGGGCACAGATGTTCAGAATTGAGAGGTCTTCATGATAGATTTTTCCATTGATGAGTATGAAGTGTCCTTCCTTATCTTTTTTGATGACTTTCAGTTGAAAGTCGATTTTATCCAATATTAGAATGGCTACTCCTGCCTATTTCTTGGGACCACATGCCTGGAAAATTGTTTTCCAGCCCTTTACTCTGAGGTAGTGTTTGTCTTTCACATGAAGGTGCGTTTCCTGGATGCAGCAAAATGCTGGGTCCTGTTTACAGATACAGTCTGTCAGTCTATGTCTTTTTATTGGGGAATTGAGTCCATTGATATTAAGAGATATTAAGGTATAGTGAGTGTTGCTTCCTGTTATTTTGGATGTTATTTTTATGCTTGTATGACTATCTTCTTTTGAGTTTGTTGAAAGATTACTTTCTTGTTTTTTCTGGGGTGTAGTTTCCCTCCTTGAGTTGGCATTTTCCATCTATTATCCTTTGTAGGGCTGGTTTTGTGGAAACATACTGTGCAAATTTGGTTTTGTCATAGAATATTTTGGTTTCCCCATCTATGATAATTGAGAGTTTTTCTTGGTATAGCAACCTTGGCTGGCATTTGTGTTCTCTTAGGGTCAGTATGAGAACTGCCCAGGATCTTCTGGCTTTCATAGTCTCTGGTGAGAAGTCTGGTGTAATTCTGATAGGTGTGCCTTTATATGTTACTTGACCTTTTTCTCTTACTGCTTTTACTATCCTTTCTTTATTTTGTGTATTTGGTGTTTTGACTATAATGTGATGGGAGAAATTTCTTTTCTGGTCCAATCTATTCGGAGTTCTGTAGGCTTCTTTTATATTTATGTTCACCTCTTTCTTTAGATTAGGGAAGTTTCCTTCTATAATTTTGTTGAAGATATTTACTGGTCCTTTAAGTTGGGAATATTCACTCTCTTCTATACCTATTATCTTCAATTTCTGTCTTCTCATTGTTTCCTGGATATCCTGGATGTTTTGGGTTAGGAGCTTTTTGCATATTGCGTTTTCTTTGACTGTTGTGTCAATGTTTTCTTTGGTATCTTGCACATCTGAAATTCTCTCTTCTATCTCTTGTATTCTGTTGGTGATGCTTGCATCTATGACCCCTGATCTCTTTCCTAGGTTTTCTAATTCCAGAGTTCTCTCCCTTTGTGATTTCTTTATTGTTTCTGTTTCTATTTTTAGTTTCTTGATGGTTTTGTTCATTTCCTTAGTCTGTTTGATTGTGTTGTCCTGTAATTCTTTAAGGGATTTTTGTGTTTCCTCCTTAAGGGCTTTTAGTTGTTTACCTGTGTTCTCTTGTAATTCCTTAAGGGAGTTATTTATTTCCTTCTTAAAATCTTCTATCATCATCATCATCAGATGTGATTTTAAGTCTGAGTCTTACTTTTTCTCCTGGGTTGGGGTATCCAGGTCTTGCTAAGGTGGGAGAGCTGGGTTGTGATGATGCCAAGGAGCCTTGGTTTCTGATCCTGGTGTTCTTGCCCTTGCCTTTTGCCATCTGGTTTTCTCCGGTGCTAGCTTGTTTTACTCTCTCTGACTGTGGCTTGTCTTTTCTGCAAGCCTAGGAGTCAATACTCCTTGAAGACCAGTTCTCTCTGAGAGTAATTTGGGTTTGGAGAGCTGTGGTACAGGGTCAGCTCTGGGGTGCAAGCAGAAACCAGAAGGATCTAGTCCCTAGCTGTCCCTTGGTTCCTGTGTCCTGATGGCTCTGCAAGGGTCCCTCTTGATCCAGTGAATTTGAACAGAAGTGATGGTCTTGCCTGTGCTTGAAGGTATGTCAGCACTCCTGGTATACCAACTGTCTCCTGGCACTGTTTGAGTGTGGAGCCTTGTGTCACAGAATCTGCTCCCTGGCCACCAAAAGAAACCAGAAGACCACTCCTCAGTCCCTGTGTCCTGGGTATTCCAGGTGGGTCCCTCTGAGCATACAGGCTTGCCCACACTCCTGGGAGGCTAGCTTTCTCCCAGCTCTATTTGGCTATGGAGCGTTGGTGGTCCAGGCAGAGGTCTCCGGCCACAGATGGAAACCGGAAGGCTCTTCCCCCCTCCCCCTCCCCCCCCCCCCCCCCCGGTTTTCCTCAGTAGTTCTGTCCCAGTGATTCAGGGTGAGGTCCACTGAGCAGTGTTACTCCTCTTACCCCCTCTCAAGGGCTTTTCCACACTCCTGGGGGGCTAGCTTTCTCTTGGTGCTATGGAGCCCTGGTGGTCCAAACAGAGGTTTCCCACCACAGAAGGAAACTGGAAGCAACAAATAGTTTTAAAAGAGGCCATGAAGTTGAATGAGAGCAATGTAGGGTATCTGGAAGGATTGGGTGGATGAAAGGGAGAGCCAAATGATATCATTGTACTGTAATCTCAAAAAGTAAAAGAAATAATTAAAGGATTTTGCCTCTCTCAGTATCAGCTCCTGTTGGTGCTCAGGACAGATGTGACAGTGTTTGTAAGAGTGCAGTCTAGTGGCTCCTGGGGTCTTTTCTGATCCCAGATCTGCTGGTATTCAGCAATAAATGTGTGTAACATTAGAGAATATAAATAACCACAGTTAAACAGTTCATCAATTCTTGAATGCCCCCCTTTTAAATCCATATTATTCCCTCCTCCACTCTTGGCTGGAAAGAATGTTTACGTGAAAGATAGAAGACAAGCTTCCCTTTGCCATCCACAGTTACCACCATCAGTCAGGTTATGCCTCTGCTGGTAGCATTGCGGCCAAGGTCTTCGTTTCTCTATTACCAAGGCTTTGCTGATCCTTGTTACTTCTATAATGAAAAGGTCTACGTAAACAAAAGGTATTTGATCCCATGTTAGGAATTTTATGAGACGTGCTACTTAGAAGCCTAGTAGATGTATTGATTCTAATGGATGATTAGACACTTCTCTCTCTTGGAAACAAAAGTATTTCAGAAGTTTTATTTTTAAAAAAAGTTCTCCCTCAATTATCTCTGCCACGATCTCTGTGAGCCTGTTAGTAATGCTGTTTTCTCGGCTATGCAGGATGGACCCTTAGAAGTGTTAGCTGCCCTTTGCTGTCTTCTGTCTTTGCTGTGTTACCCATCCTCCTTCCTTGTTGGTTCACTGCACTTAATAACTATGTGTTGTCATTCTCCGGACAGCTGAGTCATAATCAAATCAGGAAGAGAATCCACAAAACAACCCTGTTTTAAAATGCCACAGTGAATCTTCATATTCTGTGCAGCAGTTTAAAATACTAACTAGGGCAGTAGTAGCTCATGTTTTTAATCCCAGCATTCCGGAGGCAGAGATAGGCAGATCTCTGTGAGGTCGAGGCCAGCCTGGTCTACAGAGCAAGTTCCAGGACAGCCAGGGCTAGCTTGAAGAACAAGAAATGAAAATAATTAAAATGTCAATGGAAATTTTAGCACAAATGGCCTACATGTTGTATTTTGTGTAGCACTTGGACATTAATATACTTTTTTTTTATTGTGGATACAGGGTCCCTCTGTGTAGTCTTGTAGTCCTGGATGTCCTCATTATGTAGACTAGGCTGGTCTTGAACCCACAGAGCCAGTTCTGATTCCTGAATGCTGAGATTAAAGACATGTACTCCTACATCAGGCCTAAATAAAAGTTCTTGATTGAGACAATCTAATTCATTGAGAAAAAAATCAGAAATTAAATAAATCAAGAGTACATTCTGTTATTCCATAATTATTGATCTATGCAGCTTAGATATTGGGAAAGTGGTCTTGAAAAATAAAGTTGTCTTCCTAGGGGGGAATAATGTATTATTCACATGCACTTTAGTTAAGTCTGTGAGCATCTGAGTAAGAACACAGAAAGTTTTGGTTTAATGAGGACATGCAAAATGTGACCATCATAAAGCTGACACAAGATTTTGACAGTTTAACACATGTGTTTTCATCAGCAAGTATTTAGCAGTTGCTGGAGGCATTTCCACTCAGCAACTGGGATTGGAAAGCTAAACAGATCAGCTCCATTCTAAAGACAGGAAAGTGAGTGCTCGGCAGGGGACATGGAAAACAAATGAGCAGTGCACAGGGAGAAGGGGTTGGGGGAACTATTCTAGGCAACAGTAAGAGGAATGATGACTGAGGCTCACTTGGGTGGGCAGGCATTTCCCCAGCTGAGCATCACTGGCTTCAGATATTTCAAAACGAGGGAGAGGAAGACATTCTAACATAACACTCACCTGATGAAGGCTCTAGTAGTTGTGGCTTTCATTTATCTTGGAAGAGTGATCAATGTGGAAATTTCTCAATCAGCAGCTCTGGGTAGCTTGGTATGCATGTCCTTCAGAGACATATCTAAGGATTATAGGTGTTCCATAAATACTTGTTGGTTTGAATTGAATTTTGATTCCTTGCATCTTTGATGAACAGCCCTTCTGTTGATGCAGGGCTGCTCTGGAAACAAGCTCGGTTTGCCTCCTACACCAATGGTTTTGCGTTCTGTCTTTAAGCCCTTCTCCAGGAAGGAAACTAAGATTTAGAGAAAATGCACTTCTCAAAGAGTATCCCTTACATCCAAAGAAGAAACAAGTTACACCACAGTGCCTGCGCTCAATCAATTCTCTGCCTGTAAAGGACACTTCTATTAACGTTTTTTGTTCCTCTGGTCGGAGTGATTAACTGAAGCACCAGCTCCTTTGTTGCTGTTTTTTGGTGGTGTTCTAGTTGTTGCTGGTTTTGCTTTGTTTTCATTAAATACCATAAACGTCCAGGCATCTTCACAGAAATTGCTGTGACCTCTACTTATAATTGAAGAAAATATCAATTGCTTTAACCATTTATTAGAGAGCTGTGTTTCTGACCACAAGCTCCTGAAGCCTGCTCACCAGGTCTCTTCAGGTTCCCACACTTGTGTACAGTGATGGAAGTGTCTGGAAAGGGAAGAAATCTGGAAAGCCAGTGGTTTGATGAAAGCTGCAGGAAGCGCAGCCTAGGGTTCTGTCTGAGGTATTTCCTTGCTCTTCCATGGCCTGCTGTTCTGCTCCTTAAGTCTGTAATGCTAAGCAGACAGTAATCTTTTACCTTCTTTTAAAAATTCCTTCACACATTACATCCTGACCACAATTTGCCCTCTCTCCTCTCCTTCCCACCCCTTCCCCCAACTCCCCTTTCTTCCAGATCCAGTGCACCTCCATTTCCCTTTAAATAAAAGGACACTCTCTCCAGGTATATCCACCCAACATGGTCTAACAATGTACAGTAACACTAGGCACAAACCCTCATATCGCTAGCAACCCCATAGGAACAAAAAGGTCCCAAGTGCAGACAAAAGAGCCAAAGACTCCCCCCACACCCACAAGACACCACAACCATATATGCAGAAGACCTAGCTCAGACCTATACAGGCTCTGGGGTTGCTGCTTCAGTGTCTGTGAGGCCCTATGGAGGCCTGCTTAGTTGATTCAGTGGGCCATGTTCTCCTGGAGTCCTTGGCTGCTCTGGCTCCTACAGTACTTCCTCCTCCTCCTCTTTTGTGTAGTGCCCCTGGCTCTCCTGAGTGTTTCACTGGCATACATACTTCTTAAAATGAAGAATGTGATGTCAGATCTGGAGAAAGTCTTGTGGCCCCTCTTCCTTTTAGAACACAATGTACACATGAACAATGTAGAGGCTGCCTTTCCAAGTGGCTGTTTCTGCTGTGGGTCTGAAGAGCTGACCTTAGGTACTGAAGCTATAAGAGAACCTGCATTGCTGCTCCCTTTGTGTGCACAGACTGGCTTTTACTTACCTGTGCCCTGGAGAACCTGCCAGGGCCTTTCCATGCCTTAAGTACAAGCTTCATTTGTACCAAGGTAAATCTTAAAAGCAAGAGGGAAGGCAGACACTTCAGAGTTATATGGTTGTATTGCTTACCTTGTCCTGACAAAACACCTAAAGGAAGTTACACTGGGAACAAAGAATTTATTTTGACTCATTGTTTGAGGCAATACTGCCCCACATGGAGGATAGCTGAAGGATCAGTGTCCTTGGTAGCAGGAGAGGTGGAGGTAGGTAATTACATCAAAGTGTTCCACTAGAAGTTGGGCCTGTCTAGAAGCATCAAGTCCTGCCTCTATGGCTGCATGGCCCCGTGGTATTTCTTGTGGTTTGCTGACTTCTTTGGGAAGTTCTGTCAGACAGATCTTTGAATCCAACCTGTTCTCTGTGGCCAGAGTCCCTATCTCTTCTCCCAGGGTTCAAAGATTCCCTAATTCTCTTTCTGCCTCAGTTCTTACTCCACAGCAGCCATAGAAAATCTTTGAGGATGATAAATAAAATTGTAGCTGACTACTTAAAATCTAGTAGCTTCCTGGTTCCCAGGAACCAGGACCAACTTTAATATGGTCCTTCACCTTCCCTCCAGCTCTATCAGCCCCACCCCACCCACTCGTCCTGTATCTACATATTGAATACACCAGGGCAAACTTCAGCTCTGAATGTTGCACTGGTGTTCAGCCTTGTATGAAAGGCTTACTCCCAGGTGCTTTCTATCCTGGGGTACCTAGGGAGAGACCCTGTTCTTGTCAGTATGTCTGACTTCTTTCTACGTTGTCTGCTCACTTCACATCCTCCTTAGCTCTGTTTCCTTTTCTGAATTTCTGCTTTCTCTCATACTTTTGCCTTCCCAGCGCTATACTAAACAGAGGTGCAGGAAGGCTCAAGGTCTGGTATGGGAAAGTGGAAGCAGAATGCAGGGAAAGGCAGGATGGTACCTGCAGTGCTCAGTGTGACCCAGGTCTCCTGAGGGACCTGCTGTAGAGAAAGATGTGGCATCGCTGAGTATAGACTGCAGACTGAGCTGGGAGGGGCCTGCCCTGCAGTTGAAGTGCTCTTGTTGGCGTGGGTGTCTGACTTACCTGCTGACCTCTGTGACCGAAGATCAGAAATGACTACAGTAGTTGGGTCTGCGTTGGGTACTGAAAAGAAAAATAAATTTGAGATATCCCAAATTATTTCTATTCATTGTCTGTCACATGAAAATAAGAGTCTCTTGTGAGAATTACAAATATCCCAAGTCAAAGGACTAGAATTATAGCCAAATGGTAGAGTGATCTAAGTTTAATTTTCAGTATAGATAGAAAGATAGATAGATAGATAGATAGATAGAGCGTGGTATTGGGGCTGGAACTATAGAGGGCTTGCTTAGCTTGTGAAAAACCTGGGATAAACCACAAAGAAAGTAAGTAAAATATAATTTTTGTGTATAATAGATATCTTTATTCTGTATTTATGGCAGCATAGAGGTCCCATGCACTGTACTTGGCCAAACCATTTACAAGTTATGTATGTGAATGGTTCCCAGAAGCACAAACTCAGGAGACATCAGTTTACATGAAATATGCGAGGCAGTTGGTAGACTAAAATCTGCTAAAATGAATGTTAGCTCAGAGGATACTAGTTGGCAAGATATTACATAATTACATATGGAGAGGAAACTGGAGAAGAGAACAGACATTCAGAGCCATGGAGGGGATGGAGAGAAAGCTCAATTCGTAAAAACACTTTCTGCATGAGCCCAATCCCTGGGGCTCACAATAGAAGAAGGGAACCAATGAACAAGGGCTGCCCTCACATCTGTCCACTTTGCCGTGTCACATGCATACCTGCTCTCTTACACACACACACACACACACACACACACTTAATAACAATAATGACAACAATAATAATAGTACTAGTAGTAATAATAATAATAACAGCAAAATTAAAAGACCTAGTAAATAGCATAAGAAAATACTGTATAACATGTTCTACTGAGAAACAAATTTTAAATGCTTTAAATATTTCTACTCCAAAGTTTCCATCTGGCGTTTCCTTACAATGATGAATATTTTTGACCTCTGAGATATAGATAGATAGACAGATAGATAGATAGATAGATCAGTTGAGTTACTTGCTTTTTCTGGGCTGGGAGCTGAACCCAGGGCCTAAGGAAGTGCTCCACCACTGAACTCTATTCTCACACCTTAAATATATGGGGTGGGTTTTGACTTTGGTTTGCTTCTTTATTTTAAAAAAGTGGTTTCAGGTTTCCTAAGTACTCATCTATTTCAAACTCTACTTGGAGCTTGCATATGTAGTAGATATAGTTAGAATTGGATTATGTTGGTTAAATTTATGTTAAAATAACTAACCTCAAGACCACACTGTGATAGAGTCAGTGGTCCCAGTCTTGGAATTTGAGTATATTCTTCAATAACCTTTAACTTGTCCAAAATGTAGACTATAGTAGATTCCACCTTCCATAAGCATGCAGATCAGATGATGATAAGCCCCGTCATGTTATTTGTATAGAAAACAAGTGTGCCAGATGAGTGAATTATTAATGTGAATTAATAACAAATATTAGGAAGATGGCCTGATTGGCACCTGGTTGGATTTGCTGCTTTCCAGAATGACATTGTCTCTGTCAGTGTATGTTTCAGCCTCAGAAGCTCCCCCTCTCAGCATGGCCTCTCCTTAGCTTAGCTCTGTTGTGTCACAGCTAAACCTTTGGACCCAGCAAGTCAGCTTGGGGTTCTTAATAGGAAACTCCTGCAGAAGGCCCTGTCAATATTTGCAAGCAGAAATGCTCTTCCATCTGGCTTGGGAATTTGTCAAGGACAGGACATGACTGGCTATGTGCAGATGAGCAGCCAGGTTATCACTCCATGTGTTTTTTGCTGTCTTGCTACACCCTCCCCGAAGAAGCCCCTTCACAGGAGAACCTGTCCATCCCTGTCACTCTTTCGAAGCTCAGCTGAACCAATACCTCACACTATACAGCCTTTACATGATTCCCTCACTAGAGACTGGTTTGAAGGTCTGCTATGTTCTGCCACTGGCTTTGATGAAATGTGGAAGAATTTTCTGTTTCCCCTCACCTTTCTAGACTAGAGTAACTATGTTCTGGTGGTTGTTATAAACCTGAGATCAGATTATCAATGCCCTGCCTTGTGCTTCCTCTCCTCGACAGCCTCCGTTCATCAATTCTTCCAAGTTCAGGGCCTGAGCCTCCTGAGCCAAGTTCAGGGCCTCCTGTTATGCTCCAGTATAATTAGAACCCAAATTTTAAAAAAAGGAGGCCAGCTTCCTTTTCTGCTCAGATAGATCACTGAGGACATCACCTTCTTTAATTCTTTCTCTGGAAACCCAGTCAGCTCAGAGGCTCCTAGTCTCATCCACCATCCCACCCTTAACCAGGGACTTTTGGTCTAAACAGTTAAAGGAGTAACCTGTCAGTCCTTTCTGAATTTTTGGGCTGTCAGCTTGTTCCAAAGAATTTAACAATTTTTAAACCCTCTTCCAACCCTCTTTTTCTAAATTATCATTTCTCTTCTTTCCTTTTCTCCTTCCTTCTGTCCTCCTTCCTTCCTGCCTTTATTTTTTGAGAATTTCACATAGGGCAACTGCAATTTTTAAAATGTGAAACCAACCTGTTTGTATTCTGAAAAGCAAGCCAGAAGGTGAAGTCAATGGTGACATGACGTCATGTCCAGGAATTCAAACCAAAGGCTTTGCAGAAGTGTTGACTCATTGGAACCAAAATTGAGCAAACTTCCCAGTTTTGAAGCCACAGCAACAAGTCTTTGTGTGCCTGCTGCGGCTCCTCACACTGCTGCTTAGCTAAGGCTTCACTCTGAAAGTCAAGTTCATCAGTGACTTGGCTCTCTGTAGATATCACACTAAAAATAATGGACTTTGGAAAATAATCTTGGCAAGCCCGTGTCCTCTTAAACATTTCTGATCAGATGTAACATTTTATAGTCTCGTTGTTTGTGAAATGACTTTTCTGTACATTTCCTCATGGCAGAGTTTATGTTGTGTGTCTAATTAGCTTCAACATGGCAGATGAGCTGTTTAAGTCCGTCTGGCAGGCTGCAATTTTTTATAAGTTCCTCATCTGCTAAGAAAATATATTTGTCAAGGTTTTAGATTTCAGGAATCAAAAGTCTATGGTGGGTCCTATTCACTCTAGAAGAAATATTAAAGAGCAGGGATCCATTGTCCAAGCTGGCCAGGGAACTTGGAGGCCCAAAGTGTTTGCAATTCTAATTTGAGAAGCAGTGCCAAGATCAATAACTCTACCCCTCCCACTCCCAATGTCTTCCCAATTAAGGGAAACAAAAATCAAGCTAAGAAGTTTCTCGTCATTTCTAGAATGATATCTATTTAAAACAAATAAAGCCAGAGGAGACTGTGAGGTCTTAAAAGGAAGAACAGGAAATAGAGTGGGGCATGAAAGAAAGTAGGGCTGGGGAGAGGAGGGATTGGAGACATGTGGACAAGAAAACTACAAACAGGGCTGTGAAGAGATACTGTGTGTCTGATACAACCCGTGTGCTTGGATGGTTCTAGGCACACTGCACAATATTGGTAACTTTCAAACCTCAAGTGGAAAGTACATTGGGGTGGTATAAAGCCAGACTGAAGGAAGATGGCATCTCCTTTCAACTTCTGCTTGAGCTTGCATAGTAGGTCCTTTTTGATCTAAGGTGTTAGTGCCCATGGGCAGAACATGTGTGTTTATTAATTAATCCACTGATGGCTGCTCCATTCATACACAGTTATATGCTAGTATAAGATTTTGTTGCTTTGCACTCCAAAAGTACGATGGCATTTGAAACCCCCAACCATGGAATAGGGCAGGATGTCTTGGATTTAACATGACAATTCGGTAACAGCTTTCAGGTAGTTTTGTGATTTCTCATCTTAACCCATGGAGTAGCAGTGGTGTCAACACCAAGGATTCTTTTCTATATGATGACATCATACTCAGGAACACCCCCTGTACTACTGCATCCGAGCACCGCCTAGGTGCTACAATGCACAGAACACACACTGTACTGTTGCATCCGATCACAGCCTAGGTGCTATGATGTTCATATTCAAGCTTTTGCTTAAAGTAAGGAAATAAAAATCAGAGGATCTGCACTTAGTATTTAGAAAACCAAGGATTGACTTCTGCTTTGTGTGGCGATTGAGCCTATATTAAGGCACTACATTAGGCCTAGAAAAGTATCTCCACAAGATACAAGATTAGTTTGTGTGCCCGTAAGTAACCTGAAATACTGCTGGGGCAATGATGGTACAGTGCCACCTGGTCGCCTTGAATTTTTAAGACTGTAAGAATTCCTTGAGACTTCATACAATTTTATCATAAATCCTCCTGAATGCAACAGGAAGAGTGCAGGTGAAGTACATTGGCTCTGGTGTTCCTGTCTCCATGTGAAGAGCATGCACTTTCTCAACTGCTTTTCCTCTGAGAATACTGATGGTGCCCTAAAAGGTCCTCTACTGTGACTTCAAGGAAATGGGTAGGCAGTGTGTTCTCTGAAATTGCTCTACTACCTCCACCAGGACTTTCTCAAGCCTCTAAGACCTACCATGAAGTTGTGAACTGCACACAGAGGCAATGGTGGGCCCCACCCCTAGCAAGCCTGGAAGACAGGAACTATATACCAAAGCATTAAAGGAACAAATATGGGATTTAGAATCAATCAGTGATGCTTATTACCTCCTTAGTTTGAAGCAAAGGGGGCTATGTTGATATATTTATTCATAAATGTATGTGTATATGTGCATATGTGTAACAACTATAATTAAGAAAAAGAGACAATGCATTGGAGAAAGGATAGGAAGGGATGAAATGGGTTGGAAGGAAGAAGGGTGATTATAGCATTATATTTTGACTTAAAATAAAGTGTCCTTTTTAAAGCTTAGGTTTGGGGAGACAGCTCCATTAGTTAAGGTGCTTCATAATGAAGCAAGAAGACACAGAACCCACATAAAAGAGCTGTGCTTGGCTGTGTGTACTTGCCGTCTTGCTGTGGGGTAGGTGCAGGCAGACAGGTAGATCCTAGGAGCTTGATACAAGACAGCCTTGTTATCATTGAGCTCCACACAAGTGAGAGAGCTTGTCTCAAAAATCAAGGTGAGCTGTACCTGAGAAAAGACAGCAAAGGTTGTTCTCTGATAAACACACACACACACACACACACACACACACACACACACACACACGGATACCTGGACACATGCTCTTCCCAGTGGAAAGATTGATCAGCACAATGATGTCAGGCAGAGGTGGATAAAGGAAAAAGTGTGGATGCACTGGAGGAAGAGATGGAGAGGGTGGGGGATGGAAGGGATAGAGGGGGTGGGGGATGGAAGGGATAGAGGGGGTGGGGGACGGAAAGGATAGAGGGGGTGGGGGAGATGGAGGAATATAGGACCTTGAAAAGCAGCCTGGTTTCTGGTTGAGCTAAGGTTTGAAACCCCAGTGACCCAGCAGTGGATAATCCAGCAGGCAATAACCCTGAAAGGGACAGTAGGTGCCTTGCCACACTCCTGGGCAGCAGCCCTCCATAGGTCTGTGGCTATCAGCCACATAAGGGCAATGCCCCAAGCCCCTCCACAGGTAGAGGATGTGACCACAGGTCACATAGCCTCAAGACAGATCTCCATTTTAAAGATGTACCTAAAGGCCTGGAGGCTTAGTCAATAAACTCTCCTTCCCAGACAATCCTCCCTGCAAAAGGTATTTAACCTCTGGCCCGCCCTGTAAAGGGGGGAGAGGGGTATGATTTTACTCATTGACACTCTCTGCCATGACAATAAATGCCTTAAAACCATGGACTGTCTCTCTTCATCGGGAACCCCTGTGGAGAACAATGGAACAGGCCTCCATCTAAAGAGCTGCATCTGGTCTCCCGCAGAAGGCCTCTCAGCCATGGTCTCCAACAAGCCTGCCGACAAGCCAAGGACTAGTTCCCGGTGGGACCCAGCTGAAGCTCTCCTCACTCCTTTTCCCTTAAGCCCTGGGCTAGATCCAGTCTTTCTGCAGCATCCAGATGGTCCCAGCCTCGTTGCAGGCCCAGGGACTAACTGACTCTGTGCAGTTCCAGGGACCCCAGCCCATGCTCCCCCACCCCTGGGCGGTGTCCTGCAACTTCTCACAGCGTGACACCCGCTTGGTGGCAGCATGGGGTAACCTCTGTCAAACTTCCTGTGTCCCACCTCCCTGAGTGGCCCTAGCCCTGGGGTGGGGTGTACTCAGGACACCATTTAATCCAACAGAGGGGATGGAAGGAGTAGAGAGGGTGGAGGGGATGGAGGAGAGGTGTGTTGGTCTTCATGAGGTATGAGGGGCTACTGAAAATATTTTTCATCCTGCACTAAAATATTGAAGGAAAATTAGTATACAATGTCACTAGTATGTTGATACAGCTGTGATGCTAATTAAATATTACAGTCCACACTGAACAAAAACAAAAGCTGAGGTTTCCTGGGTAGCTGGTTTTGTTTAAAAAGAAAAAAGACCCTACCCATGATGGTTTAAGAGAACATCCCTATCTTGTGGCACCTGTCAATCTAACTTTTCATATTTTCTGCCTACTTGAAAAGCAGTGGAGTGAGTAAGACCGTGGCATTTGTTAACCAAAGCTCTCTGGAACTAGCACTTGGCAAACTGTCACCACTGAAAAGGAAAGGAGCTATGGTAAAAATGAACTGTGTTTGGAGCCAAGGAGGAGATATGCACTTAGGTTTGGAAGGATTTGGAACAGCTGGCACGTTCTTATCTGGTCAGAAATTCCAAAACTCATAAGCACAGTGTACTGAGGTGCTGAGGGCTGCTGGGCTCCATGCTCAGTGGTCAGAGGAGGTGAGGGCTGCCTCTGCCTGAGCACCAGCAGAGAGAGCAGCAGTCTTCATAGCCAATGCTCCCCTGTAAAGACCAGGTTCCTTTTCATGGTCTAACTATTTAAAGCTTTAAAAGAATTTGTAACTGGCTTAACAAAGATCCTTAGGAGAACATTGTCTTTCTTTCCCCTTTCTTCCCTCCCACCTTTCCTACTTCCCTTTCTTCCTTCTTTCCTTCCTTTTCCTTTCATTTTCTCTGCCCCCATTTCCTTTCCTTTTTCCAGTCTGAGTTTGATAGGGCTGCAAACATGTTTCCTGTAAACAACTGAAGCGCTCTATTCCACAAATATTCTGTGACCGTGGAATAAATTTTTCTCCATCTGATAAAGCAGCCACCATTCATGCATATTTATACATATATATGCATACATACACACATACACACACACATAACTACTATATTGAATGGTCAGGCTATAAAGAAATCATCATCGTCTTCTTCTTTATTATTTCTTCCTCTTCTTTATTTCTCTTCCTCCTCTTCCTTATCCTTCTCCTCCTCTTTTTCCTTCTCCTCTTCCTCCTCCTTTTTCTTCTTCCATCTTTGGGGAAATTTTAGAAATCACCTAATTTACTGTGGCATCTAACTCTTAGAAAATGCAAATTTTTATCTTGCCCATGGAAAACAGAGGTTAGGAGGAGAAGCCTCATGATGTCACATAGGGTGCGGCACTGCAAAGTGTTTTGAACGATTCCAGGTTGATGTTCTCACAGAGATAGGTTGAAATACTCTGAGACTCTCATCCAAATGACTGTTTACAAACTAAGACATCCTGTAATTGGGGGTTCGGGTGGGTATCAGGTGGGAAGATGGAGCTAAATGAAGGGAGACAAAAACATGTATTTTAGAGACAAGTGATGTATTAAGTCATGCATCATAGATAACAGTGTATCAAACACAAACAAAGATGAAATAAAACAGAAAGAGTCAGCAGCTGGCCGTCAGCACAAAGCCACCTGAGTTACTCACTAAAGGGAAGGCTCAACTGAGGACACAGAGTTGTGCCATGCCACAGCAGTATGGCTAATGATGAAGCTAGTTCCATGCAAATGCTTGAACCAGCCTTTGAAAACATCTTTAAATGGTGTGTTCATTCTTAGAATTGAACTCAGGACCCTATACACTTGCTTCAGAAGAGCCCTGCCACTGAGACCACTTAGTTACCTCTGTAGGCCATTAAATGTTTCCTAAAACAAACGCACAGGCATTGACTGTCAAGCCTGATAACCTGAGTGTAATTCCTGGGGCCAGCATGGCAGAAGGAGAAAACCAACACCTGCAAGCTGTCCTCTCACCTACACGCATGCGTGCCCGTGCTCTGGAGCACACCCACATGCACACACACATGCACACGCACGCACCCTGTTTTTAAGAGAAATTCTTGCTCCTTCTGTTCCTCACAATGCCAGGAGAAAAGAACAAATCCTAGATAGGTGAAGCTCATAATTGGAAGCTTTATTAAAGGCTTGGGTCAATGGTTAGGAAAGATAATATGAGCAATCTATATTGCATAGTAAATGCACAGGAAAAGCCAGAACCAGGACACAAGTTGACTGGTCACTTTCCTGTCTTTTTGTTTATAAATACAATAAATAGGAAATAACTGTGCAGAAATTTATGTGATACTCACCAGCTGGTAGGTTAATGGCTTACTATGAAGCTTTGATGTGTACCTTAATTTATATTTTGGTGAACATAACAAGATCAGATATGTTATAATTTTCTGTTTTATGCATGCTAGGATTTGGGTGATAAGACTAATACATACATGAACATACATCAAATCCGTGGCTGTAATATGGAGATTGAAATGGCCAGCCTAGGAAAACCAGCATAAAGCTCACTAATATGTGTGCCATATCTTCACTTGTTGCTATGAGGGCTTCAGGCTTGGCTGTAGACCCAGACAGTGCACTGCCCCAGCAGACACTGGGTCTGCATTCTCTTCTTAGCACAATGACAGGGCAAAAACAAAAAAAAAAAAAAAACAACCCTGCCCCAACATATTGGCAGGAGGTATTATGGGAAGGAAGATCAAATGCTAGGTGTGTGTGATAATTAGTCTTTATTGTCAACCTGACTGGATTTGGAATCATTTAGGAAATAGTCCTGTGGGCATATCTATATAGTGTTTTCAGAAAGGTTTACATGAGGAGGAAAACCTAGTCTGAATGTGGGCAGGACCATCCACCCCATGAGCTGGCATCCCAGACTGAATAAAAATAAGAAAAAGGACCTTGTCAACTGATCACCAGTGTCCATCTCTCTACTTCATGACAGTGAACGGGAGGTGGCCAGTGCTGCCACATGCTCCTGCCGCCGTGCAGTCTCTACTGTAGTGTGCTTTACCCTCAAACAATTAACCGAAATAAACCCTTCCTTTCTCAAGTTGATTTTTGTCAGGGATTATGTAATAGTAATGAGAAAAGTAAAACCATGTGCTGGAAGACCGCAGTACTGACAGGTGCGCATGCGCGGAGTGTGGGGCTGGAGAAGTCTTGGAAGAGCGCCCCTCAGCTCAGAAAATGTAGAAAGAGGCATGCACAGCAGTTCATTTGAAAGGAAGTGCAGGGTCATTTGTTGGAGGTGCTGGGTTAACATTGTTAACAATATCAAATATCAAGATTTATACCAAAATTCAAAGAGTCAGAGATGTGATTGCCTCTCTGCTGTTGAAGAAGAGATGCGAGACAAGGAGCAGCAGAAGGGTGTGCAGCAGTGTCCTGCCTAGCTGCTCCCACTGGGCTCCCAGATGCTGGAGTATCGATCTCGGGCCATCGCTCAGGCCAGTTAATGAGACCGATGATTTTCTCCGAATACGACTCCTATTTCAAAAGATTTCTCGTTGTGGCTAAGTTGGGCTTGAACAAAGATTAGGTTCATGCAGCCAAGGAAAACAAGCTGTAAGACCTTAAAATTCAAGGAATTCTTAAGGCAGTTTCAATGCTTATAATTCCTCATTTCTCATACACGATGTAGTTTGTTATTACAGAATGTGTGTTCTGCTTATCAGGAAATCTTCAGTAAAGGATGTGATTTGGCCTCCTTATTCTTAGATTTAAAAGTCAGTAATGTTAGAATGCAAAATCATTACATTTTTATGTTGCGGGGGTTGATATTTTACAGTGATTTTCAAAAACAAACAAACAAACAACAACAACAACAACAAAAATCCAAGGAACTTGTCTTGGTGAAATTTGAAGGAAGAGGAGCTTTGTTTTCAATAGGAAATCTTGGTTTCCATGTCTGGGCTAAAATTTGAGGCATGTTAGATAGTTTGAACTCATTGTTGTTGGATTTAAAAGTGATATTGTATTTACAGTGGAAAGGAATACCTTTGAGTGCCTCCTAGCTGCAGCTCTGTTCTTTATACACAGATAACTGTGTAAGAAGAAGCTGTGTGCACAGCCTCTGTGTTACCCACTGTCAACCCTCAGCCATGCCTGGGAGGAGAAACTTCGAAACTCTTCAAAGATGGCCACTGGCTGCACAGGAGTAAGATATACCTGGATCAGCCTCTTTACAGGAGATCTAATTGGAGATCATATCCAGAGGGCTGTGGCCAGGCCACTTAGGAGAGAAAGGCAGGGCAGCAAAACAAGTTAAGAAGGCTCTGTTTTTACTTCAGTGCTATACCTTGGGGTTATTGGGAATTCCTGTCATCAGGGAGCAGCAGGCTTCCTTTCAAGGCAGCTCTCCAACATCTGGCGAGGCCCAAGCGTCAAGGGTTATTGGAAACTATTGGTTAATGCTCAAATTACAGCTGTGCAAAGATGAAAGCAGTTACAGCCACAAGGAAGTCACAGAAATTTAGGTGTTTATTTCCTTCATGTGGGCTACAGTACATTCCTTTAAACAGAGACAATAAGTTGAGATATAAAAAAGATGGCAGAGGAAAGCCTTGTTTGTTTCTAGATTGCATACAGTTTTAAGAGAACACCCCTTCAGTCGGCCTCTGACTGTCCTGAGGTGTGATGGGTAATACAGAGCAGTAATGTTCAACTTGCTTATCCTGTTCTTTATGGTCAGCATTCTAACTAGCCATGTGAATTTTAGTTCTTGACAAAGCGGGGAATGAGTGGCCATTAGAAAATAGTTTAGTTTCTAAGAAAAGAAAATCAAGGGAGAGACTGAAGATTTGCTTAGAGTCACTGGTTAGCTGTGGAACTTATTCACTGTATCTGCACAGACAGTTTTCCTAGTTGATGCTACATATAAACAAGCTTAATTTTAATTTTAGCTGGCCTAACTTAATAGTTAATAAGGCTTTGATATTCAAAATGTCATTTATCATGTGATCTTATGTTAGTATGGTTATTTTCTCATGTGTTTATTTTGTACATAGGTATATGTAGTATGCTATGCCTGGGGAGATCAGAGGACAACTTGTGGGGAGTTGGTTCTTTTTTTCACAACGTGGGTTCCAAGAATTGGGCTCAGGTCAACACTGAGCCATCTCGTTAGCCTAAACTGTGATTCCTTTAAATATGGACAAAATAACAGGAGAGGTGGTACTTATCTGTTAGTCCTGGTACTTGGAAGGTAGAGGCAGAGGAATCAGAAACGCAAGATAATCCTCTGTTATGTAGTAAATTTAAGGCCAGCCTGGGCTACAAGAGACCCTACTTCAAAGAAACAAACAGGGTCAAAAGCTATAGGGGATGAAACTCACTCTGGAAAGAGGACGAGCCTGTTGAAATGAGATTGCTTCCCCCGATATTATCAACAATGAGAAATATATGTAGTGCCACTCCCTGAATTCAGCATGCAGATGTGTAAGGACACAGCAGTGTGCTCACTCCAGGTCAGCATGCTGGATGTGTGAGTCTGCACTAATGAGCTCACTCCTGGTTCCTTTAGCTTGAGTTACCTTCGGATCACTGTGGTACTTTAGAAAGTCCTTTCCTTGTTTGTATCACCGTAGTTCACTCATTTCCTCGAGAAGCAGGGATTGGGCAGTTTGGAGTAGTCTTTGGCTAGCCATCTTTCACTGAGAACTTGTCATCAGTTTTCTGAAGTAACTGGGGGTTTAGGATATGGTGAGTGTAGCTATTTGATAGTGAAAGAACTAAAAGGCTCTCATTCCAGTCCTGGGGCATCAACTATACTGTTTCCCAAGTATTGCACATCAGCTTTTCGAATAGAACTTCAAGGACTGGAGAGATGGCTCAGCCCATGAGTTCTTTGTCTTCTTGGCTCTATAAGATTCTGCACTCAGACGTGCTCTCCACTCAGCTCATAGCCCCATCTCTCCGAGCTTTATCAGTTAGCTAGCAGATGGGAGCACAGAAGCCAACAGGAAGGAGTGGTCCCCATGCTTGCTTGACCATGCAAGATGAAGAACAAGGAGAGTTGGCATGTGACAGCTGGTTTTACCATACAAATCTTGGCTAGAAGCCATTTGTCTGAACATTTTAGATAATTTTGAAACCCATCTAGTATGCAGTTAGGCTGTGATGTTATGTGAACCAATGTGGTGGTTTTGAATGAGATGTCCCCTGTAAGCTAGAGCATTTCAATGCTTATTTGCTGCCGCTGGTACTATTTGGAAAGGCTTAAGGATCACGGTCTTGCTGGAGAAAGTACATCACTGGGAACAGGTTTTAAAAGCTTAAAGATTGACATCATTCCAAATGTTTTCTCTGTTTCCTGTTTGTGGTTTGATGTGAATACTCTCAGCTACTCTAGTCTCCATGCTTGCCTTCTGGCATGTTTTTCGCACTGTGATGATGATGATGAACTCTTACCCCTCTGGAACCATGGTGTAAAATAAACCCTTCCAGTTGCATGGATCATGGTGTTTACTCACAGCAACAGAAAAGTAACACACCAGCTTTATTCTTCTTGCCCTGGTTCACCAGACCCATTAGACCTCATTAGGAGTCTGCCCACATGTGCCTTGCACAAGCACAGGAGAGCAGCCATCCCCACCAGGAAGTTCTACCTAATCCAGGAATCTCTGGAACTCTTCACTGGTCTCTCTGGGTCTTTCCCTACTGTTTGTGATACCCTTGTTTCTGACAATCCAGGTTCTTACCAGACATAGACTGTGCTGCATAACTCGGCAGTGTGTGTGTGTGTGTGTGTGTGTGTGTGTGTGTGTATGTGTGTTAGGACAAGTTCTCCTTCTTTACCCAGGTGGGGTCACTTGTCCATTACATTTCTTCACACATTTACCAAAAATGGTTAAGCAGCAATTTATTTAAGATTCCCAGCCAAAAGGCTTGTGTGTTTTTGCAGAGTAACGTGAGTGCTAGGAACCCAGTCTTTATAGAAGAGAGCAAACAGAGTGAATGGATCCCCTGAGGAGACAGGGATTGCCATCTATAATGTGAAGAGATGCATGTGATTGCCCTGGGAATCTGAGTGACAAAGGAGATTTGAAAACAAATGACTACAGTGCTACATACTGCTATAATGGCCGGACATCTGTTGTATGGTACTTACTGGTACTTACCAGGCTTATCTGGACTGACACTAACAAGGGACAAACCTAGCTAAGCTTCCCCGTTGGTGAGTAACATCATCAACGCCTTACCAATGCTCTTGGACCTTAAATCCTTGTGACCATTAGTGACCAATAAAGCCAGGGCACAGCTCCCATCTAAAAGGATCCTATGGCGCGCTGCAGATTATAAGTAGGGCTCTGCAAGATCATGACAGATAAAGGAAACCAGTGTGGGAATCTGGCTGGGTCAGGGGATGTGTAACCTGTGCAGTGAAGATGCATGAGAGGTCTACAGCAGTGTGGTGTTTGTGTTCATGCTGAGATAAGACAGACTCCATTGTCATAGGCAGGGACTCCAGAGGCCCTGCCAGACCCCTGTGTGGACAGGTTAGTTCAGCATAGAACTTAGATGTTTCAATTCTTTTATCTGTTCCCTGTAAAGCAAAATATTGACAATAAAATTGCTATTTTTGTCTTAGCAGCCGCCACATGATCCCTGTTCCTCTCTTTAATGAACCATGTTCTTCTCTTCCAACTGCCTTACTGTTCCCTTGACAAAGAACCATGGTTATCAGCGATTTCAGAACAATGTCTGTAATCTTTACCAACAAACTGTCTATCCTGCTGACCCCAGGAAAAACTGGGAACATACTGAATATATCAGGGAACAAATTAAGGGTGTGAGGCTTAGTACAGCCAAGGAAGTGATTGCTAAACCGTCTGTCGGGGGCCTTGAGTGATTCTCAGACTCCAGTCATATGGAACATTACACATTTCCAAAAATAAAAAGAAATTGTAGAGTTCAGTACTCATCAGTTTTTGAGGCTTCCTGCCAGGATAAAATCCTTCCCAGTGTCATGCTGCAGTGCATGCTACATACACAGGAGAAGGGCGAATGGAGGCTTCGGTTGTTCTCAGTCCACAACAGTCACCATTGGGTTGGTATTGCAATGATCTTGCACTTCTTAGACCTTGTCTTAAAAGCCAGCCATGTGTATGGTACTGGGGCAGGTCTTAGAATCAGACAGCTGCCACTCAGGTTCAGTTGGCTGCTGCCTAACTCTGTGACTCCACCTGAAATGTCTCAGGGGACTAGTTCCAAAAGTGAAAGGGAAGACACTCGTGAAGGTAGAAAGGATGTGGGGACTCAGTTGTGAGTCTCTCACGACTGCTGTGGTGATGCTCTTTGTAGTCTGCCTTGTCAGTAGGCTGCTCCTTAGGTGATATAGTCACATGCTCCTTAAGCTTCTCTGAACTACTGTTACTTACAGAGAAAGAAAGAAAGGAAGAAAGAAAGAAAGAAAGAAAGAAAGAAAGAAAGAAAGAAAGAAGGAAGGAAGAAAGAAAGACTCCTCTTAATTGTGGTACTAAAACTACTTCCTGGTGATATAACAGGTGCAGTGGTTAAAACAAATTAACACACTATCGCACTGTTGGAAGCCTGAACATGCCATCCAGTAGGTCTAATTGTGCACCATGGTCTTTCTATACCACAGGCTGTGCTGTATCCATCAATAGTAAGCAGTAGTTTGGAAAAAAAAAGTGAATGCAGCACCTATTTTGCAAAAACCATTTTAATGCCTTTACAAAGTATAACCTTGGTATCTGTATTGGCTTTTCACCATCATGACTAAAATCCCTAAGAGGACAGCCTGCAGGGAGAGATAGTTTCTTTGGCTCTTGGTTTTAGAGAGTCCAGTCCATGTTTGTTTGGACTCATGTGCTTGGGCAGAGCAATACGGTATCAGGTGAGATGTATTCACCTCATGATACAAGCAAGGAATGAGACTTGAAGGGGTCAGGGCCATGACCCCAGTGACTTCCTTCCCCCAGAGAAGACCCACCACCTAAAGTTTCCTAAACAGTGTCACCATCTAGAGACCAAGTGTTCTACGGCACGTAATGATTTTTGAGAGCAGTCATGGGTTGTGAATTGGTGCACTTGCTGAGGCCACAAGGATCTTTTAAAGCAGAATTCCGACAGATGAGCAAAGTAGTCTTCTGGTCTTCAAAGGAGTGGAGAAGTGTGCTCCCATTATGACCAGAGATGATTAAAGAATGCAACCTTCTAGTCCTTTTAGATCCCAAAAGGCAAGGTTGTTTCTCTTTAAGAAGGACATGTAGATAGCTGTGTACATGAGACAAAATAATTCACAGACAGTAGGCAGCTATCCATATGGCTGTCTTCTTTTTGTTCCTAAACACGGCCTATGTGGTAGTGGTTGGTGGAGCCCATTAACACAATATTTTTCCTTGTACAGAAGAGGCCTGTTGGCTCTGTGGCTCTGTGTGTAAATCCAGAACCCCTTGGACTATATTGGACTGGAAAATCCATTTTTGTGTTCTGTCTTTTATGGAGATACAGCTGGTCACACTGCCCACTTTGCCCCTTGGCTTCCAATTTGGCAGATGAGAAATGCAGGTGCTGCATCTCTGGATCCAAATGCTTCGTTTGGATGGAGGTAGGGAGGATGGAACCTTCTGGAAGTACTCAGTCATCGTACTGAGGATTATTTTTCTCCCACATTTACTGGTTTCACTGTTTAGTTTTATTATTATCACTGTATCATCATCATCATCATCATCATCATCATCATCATCATCATCGCCGTCATATCTTCTTGGGGCATCAGCAAGAATACTTTTTACCTTGCAGGCCTTGTTAAAACTTTTCTACTTTCACTTTAATTATTCACAAAAGGATATTTTTTCATTAATGTTCACTTACCAAAAAACAACAAGACCTTCAAAACCTTATACTACTGTTCCTTTAAGGGCATGCTGGCTCTTTCCAGCTGCCTTTGTCTTTCCGATACATAAGAGTACAACAAGTTGAATCTGTAAACAGAGCCCACTAATTAAGAGTAATTGCTTCGGAGATTGGTACAGACAATTCAGCATTGTATGCGTGTTCTTCTCAGATATCCATTAGCTGCTAATAAGATCCTACAGCTGTACCAGGCTGTTTCCTGTTTCCGTCTATTGTACCTTTATTGCTGTATACGGACCAATCGGGTGGGTGGGACAATAAGTGGATGTCCTTTCGCTCTCTGAAAATGGCTCAAAAGAATGTCTTTTATTAGATTGCTTTCTCTGGGCGGCTTCATGATGCAATGCTAATAAAAGAAACATAACACTGACAGTTCGGGGTTTGGGTGGCTCTCCGTCACCAGCACACTGGTTTATTGTTTAATTAAATCCCTCTTATAGGTTTTTAGAAGTATATAATGAAAGCATGCCTGGGCAATGTGAGCTGACTGAAACAACATTCTTCCTCCTTTTTCTCAAAAAGAAAAAAGCTTCCATCTAAATGTTTTAAGTACTTAAAAATTCAGCATGAATATCATGTTGCTAAATTTGACTGATTTACACTGGGGGCTTAGTAAAAAGCCTATGAATTATTCATTCCCAAGTGATTCTATAAGCCAGAATACCAGAAATCATATCCCTGCTGAAGTTTATAAAGTGAAATAGTTTAAATACTCTCTAGATATGTGGGAGGGAGTAGAGAACAAATTTTCCCTCTAAATTTGGTTTTCTATGCTTTTAACTTCTTTGTCTTTTTATCTTAGGATAAGTTAAGTGAAGATTCTTTTCCTCCATGAACCTGCTTAATGTGCTTTTAAATTGCTTAAAAAATAATGATATAGATTAGAAATTGATGACTTTTGGTTTTCCTCAGATCCAAAGAATTTGCTCTTTTGTTAAAAATAAAGGGCAGCTAGAGGGGGAATGGCCGCTGCATGTCTTTCTCTCTTTCTGTATATGGAACTAACAACCTAAAAGGAAGGAGAAAGAACTACCACTTATTACATACAATTAATTTAATCCTCCTCTCAAGTAGGAAGTTAGTTTGCTGCTCCATAGAACTCTGTGTACATAATAGATTATATAGATTTACACACATGCAGTAATACACATGTTTGTTTTATTAAAATTATTTAACTTTTAAAAGACTCTACACAGTCTATTTGAGAGCCCAGACAGGTCTTGGCAGCTAAGCTCTTATGGGAGTAAATTAACATCACTTAAAATGCTACTTAAAGCAGTCACACTTTGGCCTATGTGCTCATCAGCATCCATAAACTGAACAGGGTCACATGGGCCACCAGCCAGATGATGCTTCCCTGGGAAATACTCGGTCTCTGGAAGTGTGTAGGCTGCAAGAAGAGTGAGATTTCTCTACACATTATTTCTGGAGGAACCATGACAAACTTGGGAAGAGGAGGACTGAAATTCCTCCGGGGAAAGGTACAGAGTAAGGCTGCATCTTTTGAGAAAAGCCATGTATCATGGCTTTCATCAAGTTTGGGACAGGTACGGCATTCATCATCCAAACTAACCAAGGTACAGAGATGAGCACTCGTGTGCATTTGTGTGTATGCCTGCTTGAGTGTGTGCTTGCATGTGTGTGTGTGTGTGTGTGTGCGTGTGTGTGTGTGCGTGTGTGTGTGCGCGTGTGTGTCTGTTTTCAGTATAGAAGTATGTTGAACTCTGGACCTTCACCAGAACTCAAGAATACAGTAGTTGCCCATGTAGAAGCAGAGACACAAGAATGGCTCCCTGTATCACACCCCCATATACGTAAATAATTCCCAAATGAGCTCAGCCATCAAAGGCTCACTAATAATCATCTATCTGGCAAAAGTCTATCCTTACTAAGTACATGCACAGATAATTTCTTCTCAAGTTAATGGCATAAGGTCCCTTGGCTGATATCCTCTTGTATAACTGCTGCTTCTGAAGACCTGATAAGTAGTTGGCTTGCAGAACAGCAAAACTCTGTGGACATTAGGCTAACAGAAAGCAGTAATAAGTACATACCATGTTCATTCTTTTGTGACTGCATTACCTCGCTCAGGATGGTATTTTCAAGATCCATCCATTTGTCTACGAATTTCATGAAGTCATTGTTTTTAATAGCTGAGTAGTATTCCATTGTGTAAATGTACCACATTTTCTGTATCCATTCCTCTGTGGAGGGACATCTGGGTTGTTTCCAGTTTCTGGCTATTATAAATATGGCTGCTATGAACATAGTGGAACATGTATCCTTATTACATGTTGGAGCATCTTCTGGGTATATGCCCAGAAGTGGTATAGCTGGGTCCTCAGGTAGTATTATGTTCATTTTTCTGAGGGTCAGCCAAACTGATTTCCAGAGAGGTTGTATCAACTTGCATTCCCACCAGCAATGGAGGAATGTTCCTCTTTCTCCACATCCTTGCCAACATCTGCCGTCAACTGAGTTTTTGATCTTAGCCATTCTGACTGGTGTGAGGTGGAATCTCAGAGTGGTTATTAGCCCAAAAGTTCGAAATACCCAAGAGTCACTTCGCAACAACCGTAGAGCTGAGTGTGAGGTCCCAGATGGAGGACTTGGAGAAGGGACTGAAGGAGCTAAGGAAGTTTGCAGCCTCAGGGAGGGAGCAACAGTGGCAACTGGCCTGACCCCTTGACACTCCCGGAGACTGAATCACCAACCAAAGAATACACATGGAGGGACCCATGGTGCTGGCCACATATGTGACAGAGGAGGGTCTTGTTAGCCATCAGGGGGAGGAGAGGTGGGCCTGAGGATGTTAGATTCCCCAGTATAGGAAAATGCCAAGGAAGGAAGATGAGAGTAGATGGGTGGGTGGATAGTGGCGGGGAAGAGGGAGGGAATGGAGAGGTTCCAAAGGGAAGATCTGGAAAGGGGGAAACATTTGAAATGTAAATAAAGTATGAAGAAAAAAAGAAAACAGTAATAAGTACATACTTTTGTGATTACACAATGTGAGTAACTTCTGGCTTGTTTTTATATGTGGTTCTTACTCTAGTGTTAAGAATCTTCAGTTTATAGTGAATAAGCAGCTTTTCTTCATCCCTCCTGTGATCCAGGCACAAATTAAGTCCTGGGAAAGGTTCAGTATAGGACCTTGGAAGATTTCTTGTCCTACTAGGAGAAGAGCAACTTCAAAATGTGAGGTGTTTCAAAAGGCGAGTTCTGTTGAAAAATAGAGGGACAGAATATTCCTAATAGAAATGAAAATATTTACTCACATTGAATCAACAATTGCTTTAGAAGCAAAATGTCAACTCTGAGCAAATTATTAATATCAGAATTCTATTACCTTCCCCTTGGTGATTCATGCTAGAAGATTTGTTCAAATGCACAAAACTCATCGTCCTTGGCTACGTTTTCACGAGGAGGCTGCTGTTCAATAATAGGAATCTGATATAATTCTAAGAATAGAGCAATATCATGGCAGCAATAATGAGTTGCCCAACCGCTCTACTGTTTGCCTAAATCGTGGAAAGCTAAACTCTCATACCCAGTGTAAGGTGGCATCAAAGTAGTCCAGTAAAAAAATCATATATTAATGGAAAGGTTAAAAATCAAATCAAAATTAATGCATAAACTTCAAAAATGAAAAGGTAAGAACCTCAGTAAGAGCCAGTTCTGGATTGACTCCTACTCCTCACTCCCATCAGACCACTTGCCCACCTTGCTCTCAAAGTCCCCTTCATTTGGCTCATGCCTCATCTCAAGCAGGTTTCATTGTGTGTGATGGTGTTCTGATCCTTTTTGGCCACAACAGTTTCTTATTGATAGGGAGCATTGCTGTTTAGGTCTGAAGAGTACCCCAAAGGCTTCTCTACTGGTGATGCTATCACAAGGTAACTGGATTGTAAGGATGCTAACCTCGCTGATTGATAAGTTCATAGCTGAATGCACTGTTAGGAGGGAGAGGGTACTTGGAGGCAGTGGGTGACTGAGGGTCACCTTTGAGGGTTATATCTTTTCTCTGGTCACCTCCCCCACAGTCCAGCCTTAAGCTTCCTGGTCACTGTGTGGTAACAAGCTTTGTTACGTTATGTGCTTCGACTATGCTGTCCTAACCCACCACAGGCCTACAAACGAGGCAAGTGAGCCTGGACTGAAACTATCAAGCCTGTGAGTCTTTCCTCCTCAGAGCTGTTTCTCAGGTGTTTTTGTACTCTGACAAACCAACAAACACAGGAACAGAGTGTTCTTTATATCAAGTTCCTCGCTTTCCTAGTACTGTTATTATACTTAGCTGCTATGGAATAAGTACTTGCTAAATAAAAGAGCCAAGAAAATTGACTCAGCTCATGCAGATATTAACTAAGCCTTCTAGGCTCCACTCCTCCACAGAGTACACTGAAGAATGCAGGGAAGTCACAGGCCATTTAAAGCCTTCTGCATTTTAACTAGTTACATTTTTTGCAGTTCCTATAGTTAATTGAAATTATTCTCTTCTGTAATCACAGATTTTTAAGAAGCCATATATGTGACCTACAAAAGACCTTGGTATTGCTTATTTCCGGTAAACAGGTGCATCCGGTGGACTTTTTTCCACTCTATCCACCCATCCTGGTTGCTCCTGACCTCCCTCTAGCTTGCTGAAGGACACCGCTGTTTAGTTTCCAAAACCTGAATCCCAGAGTTGCTAGTGGGTCTTTTCTCTCCTTCCATCCCAGGTCCAACCTGTCTACATCTCCTTATCCTCTGACACATCACAACCATGGACCATTGGACCAATCCCACTGTGGCAGCTCGTCATCCGGAGTATGCCGCCAACCTGTTCCTCACATAGCTTTTAAGTGTCCATTATACAGTGCAGACCTAACAGTAGAACTTTGACTGCATCCAGCTAGCAGCTCACCAGTGGATTTGCATACTACATGGTCCGATCTCCACTATAATGTGTGCTGGATCCTTGATTTACTTCCTTCTCTAACCATTTCCGGCTTATGGGCTGCCTCTGTTTACTGAGATACTTGGAAGGAAGATGGTGCATGAGTGTGTTTTTTCATTTTTGCATCCCAGTGTTTGATACAAAAACCTACATAACAAACATACACGGAATTTGCATAGTTCACACTGGTAATTGTTAAGCTGTAATATTGTCACTTGGTTCTTTAGATTTGCATCACTATTACCTTCTGTCTATCCTGGACCATTACTAGGACCCTGTCCACTCCCACAGTCCTACACTGTATTTACATTGTATTGCGTGGCTGTACTTTGTGGCCAGTCACCATTGTCTTGTTGGATTATGAGTAAGGATAGGTTCTCCTAAGCTCTGTTCCCATACAGGTCTATCTCAGTACTTGGGTCATAGAAGGGCTCAGAATTGAATTGGAACTGTACAGAATTGAATAAACTACCCATTTATGAAATAATTTGCTTTACAGTTGGCAGAATTAAATGGCTGTTCCAGTGACAATATAACTCTACCCCCTAATATCATTTGATCCACCAAGGAGCTAGCTAATTAAGTAGGTGGATTAGACAGATAATCTGCTGGAGGAAGAATGCTTTCTCTGGAATCAACAGACTTTATTTTTAAAATATCATTATAATCTAGGAGCTATAATTCTTTCTGTTTTACACCCAAAACAATAGGATTCTTGGCAAGTGATGGTGATTGCTGGCATAGGAAGACCAGGCCACACACCTGTGTGCCAGATGTGGCTTGCAACCATAGCTCCCCCAGATTTCTGCAAAGTCTGCCCCATGCTGACTCCTTTCTATAGAGAAGGGGCATTGGCCTACAGCCTTTCTGCAGCTGAGGTTCCCTGGTGCTTGCCTGTTTCCTTAGCTTACAGGCCCCTTCATTGAATTTCAATGTTTTTCGTGACCTTTGCCAGCACAGGAGGCCTTAGTCATTTGCTCATGGGTGACTCTGCTTTATCTGCATGTTTGGTTTCTGCCAGGGGCCTTTCTAACTGTATCACTAGTTGTCGGGCTGCCACAGCCTTCTCTACCGGATCGGCCATATCAGCATCAATCCTAGTTAATGGATGATCAGGTCCTCACGATTTCCATGGGGTGCCTGAACAGTGTCATCTGATACTGAATGTGGCTTTAATGAGAATGAATGGGGCTTGATAACGGATGGATCTGCATTGATACACACTGGGACGGGACACCTTTGTGGCCCCTCTTTGTTTCTGTAGGAATGCCTCTACACTGAATCTAGGCCATTTCTATGCCACTGTGCTAAGAGCTGTGGAATCTCATTCATCTCCACGGAGGCCAGTTCACCCTGGAGGCCCATCTGTTTGAGTGGATGCAGGAAAATGTCACGGACATGTGGCCCGTTCACGCACATTGCCACTGAGAGATTTCTGGCTATTAATCTCCCTTGGTTGTAATGACTCTCTCCGGTCACACACATTCTGGTACCATTTGAAAAAAAAAAAAGGCACTTAGAGTTTTCATTTATTGTAATTTTAAAAGTGAAATTACCATTTTAAAAAGTGTTATAGTGTTATTTTAATACAGAGTCTAATTGGAGACACTCTCACCACACACACACACACACACACACACACACAGGACAGAGAAAGAGAGAGAAACAGAGACAGAGAGATCTTATAATGTCTTGGACAATATTTTTGAGTCCTTCTTAGCATAAGATGCCCAAGGCTGTGTTTTGGCCCCAAGGACTTTTGAGGCAGAGAATTTTTTTGTGCTTAGAAATGGTAACTTAAGCAAGAGAGAAACAACGTGGTCTTAACAAGAACAGGACTGAAAGCGGTGCTGTCTCTGGCAGATTGTTGGTGTGATACAATAGTTAGGGACGTGGCAGGCTTTTCACGGGAACCTCTGCCAACTGCAGCATCAGCGCTCTGGAGCTGGTCTGGCTGTGGAGTTGAATTCCAGTCAGAGGAAAGAAGAGCAACTTCGTTAAGTCTGTCAATTTCTAGCAAATTCCCTGAACTTATTTTTCAGTCAAGAAGTCAGTCAAAAATGCAGAATTTGTGTATATGCATCAATAATACCTCATACAAATGGATGTATAATTCACATAGCACAGGAAACAGTGAAGCATTTGTTAAAAATAAATTGAATTGCATTTTTTTTGTCCCAGTTATGAGCATGAACTGCTTCATTCAATCAAATGTGCCTAATGCTATAAGGTTTTCTCATGGCATCAACATTATTAAAAATTACTAGAGCTTCCTGGGTGCCAGAGCATGTCCAAACATGTCAACTGATCCTGGCTTTCTCAGAAACCTGTGAACTGATTGTGTTTAAAATAGACTCAATGAAACTGAGATCATATCTGGAAATCTACAACATTTCCTTACCCCACACAGAAACACAACCATAATTAGAATGCCATCATTTTGAAATAGCAATCATTTAAAATATTATTTTAATAATATTTCCATGATTTGAATTCTATTATAGTTTCTTATAAACTCTTAATAACAAGCAAGGACTAACAATCTCATACCCACTGAACTCAATACTGTGGAACTGGGTTTTGCACGAAAGAGTCTATTACATCACTAGGGGCTGTGGAGTAGGGTGTGCGTGTGTGTGTGTGTGTGTGTGTGTACATGTGTGCATGTGTATTCATGAGTAGGAGGTTGCACACATGAGTATGAGTGCATGTATACGTATATGTATGCATGACTGGGGAATTGTACACGAGTGTGTGCATTTTGTGTATGTATCTGTGTGATCTCCATCCTCATAACTTGATCTGAGGTCTGGTTTGAGACCTATAGGAAGGAAATGCAGAGGCGCTGCTCATTGGATGGGTGGTCTGTAGAGCTCCACTATGCAGATGCAGGTCATGAGCCTAAACATTAAGCCCTAGCCTTGCAAAGAAAACCGCCCCTTCTGTCTAATTCTTCTCTTCTCTTCCCTTTTCCTTCTCCCTCCCTCCTTCTCTCCCTCGTTCGCTCTCCCACTTTCCCCCATTTTCTCTCTTTCCTGTTCTTTTCTTTTTTACTCCTATGGATGAGAGAGATTTCTATGGGGGGGGTAGATTTTAAGTTTGTAACCTCAGAAGTCATTGGCAGATGAACTGGCTTCTCAGCATACCCATTCTTGGAAAGTCCTCTCTAAATAATACCAGAATGGATTATGGGGTCTACCCCAAAAAGTAACTAAAAGACTACTAACACATGGCTTATTTGTATCAGTCCTGGTGTGTGGCCTTCTCTGGTTGCATTTTTCTGAATTCTCATGTGCATTCGAGAATTCAAAAGACAATGTCTAGACTTAGGCCTGTGTGCCAAGGACTATAGAGCATGGGGAGTGTTCTCTTTAGCTGCCTTTGTAGCCAGTATGCATTTATTTAGAAAATCTATTCTAAAGGTTTTAGTTGAACCATTAATACATTTGTATGTGCTCTTTCTGGTTTCTTTTATTTTTGTTTTTTAATGTGGCCACGTAGAGCTATAAATTTCCTTCCAGATTGCTTTCAACATGTCTCAGCGGTACTGTTGTATTGTGTTTTTATTTCTATTTAACTACAATGAACTTTTAATTTATTTCTTGATTTCTTCTTTGACCCATTCATCATTTAGTACTGCAAAAATTAATCTCCATGAGTATTGAATTACTGGATATTTGTTTGCTGTCAGTTTTAATTTTTATTACATTTTAGTTATTCAGGATACACAGAACTATTTCAATTTCCTTGAATGTGTAAAAGTTTGTTTTGCATCTGAGGGTGTGTTCTGTTTGAGAGAGGCATCCATCTGTAGTTGTGAAAAATATGTATTCTGTGGTGTTCGGATGTCATCTTCTGTAGATAGCCACTAAGTCCATTTGATGTATTCTGTCGCCTCCATGCTTATTTTTCATTGAAATGACTTATCTTCTGGGAAATGTGTGGTATGAAAATTAGCTACTGTTAATGAGTTTAGATTAATATGGTCTTTAAATCCAGTAGCACATCTTTATGAAATTGGGAGCAGAAGAATTTGGTACATATATGTTTAGAATAATAATGTCCTCTTGGTTAACTGTTCCCTTGATTAGAAGAAATTTTCATTTGAGGTGTATTTTGTTAGCTGTTAGGCTAGCGACCCTGCTTGCTTCCTGAGCCCATTTGATCAGAGTGTTTTTGCCCATTCCATTTTTCCAAGGCTGCGACTATTTTTAAATCTAAGATATATTTCTTTTAGATAACAGAAAGATGGAATTTGTTTCTTGATCATTTCAACCAGGCTGTGTCTTTTGATTGGAGATTTGTGGCTATTAATATTTAAAGTTATTATTGAAATATGTTTAATTGCTGTCATTTTGGTGTTGTTTTAGTGATGTTCATTGTGCTCTCAGTGAGATTTTGCACTTTAGTAGTTATGGTTTACATTTTTTTTCATAGACTTGTCTTTGTTCATTCCTCTCTTCAGCCTGAATATTGGTTCCTATATTTTCTGTAGGGTTGTTTTGTTGAATATAGTTTTTAAGACTGTTTATATCATGGGAAGTTTTTATTTATTTATTTATTTATTTTGCCTTTAACTATGTCAGATAGTTTTGCTGGGTATGTTAGTCTAGGTTGTCTGTCATGGTCTTTTGAGATTTGGAATGCATTGCTCTAGGCTCTTCTGGCCTTCATAGTTTACAGTGAGAAATTGGTTGTTATTGTGATGGGTTTTTCTTTATATGTGACTTTTTTTTTCTCTTGCAGCTTTTAATACACTTTCTTCATCCTATAGTTCTATATTCTTGGTATTTTAACTATTATATGTTGTGGGAATTTTCTTTTCTGGTCTTATCCTATTGGTGTTTTGTGTTCTTTCCTTAGTTTGAGGAGTCTTCTTTTATAATATGGTCTATGCCATTTGACTTCTTTTTTTTTTGTTTATAATTAGAAATTTGGGACTTTTGTGGTATCACTTATTTTCTGTATGTGCCTTCCCTGTGCTTTTGAATTGTTTTTAGTATTCTTTCCCTAATTCATCTAGCTCCTCTACCTTATTTTCAAGTTTTAATGTTCTATCTTCTGCTTGATCCATACTACTTGTAAGGCTTTCCTTCCACTTTTATAGTTTGGCTACTGGGTTTTTTTCAGTCCCATGCTTATCTTTCTGTATCTGTATTAAGTTCCATTCCCACATCTTGGGCTTTCTTTGTCATTTCCATCAGCCTTACATTTGTGTTTCCTTAGCATCAGTCAGGCATTTTTTTCTCTTTAAATTCTTTCTCATTACTTTCACTGAGCTGCTTATTTATATCTTCTTTAATCACCTTGACTTATGTTTTAAAGTTTATCATTGTTATTTTAAATTCTGTGTCCTGGAATTCATCTGGGTATTTATCTTTGGTAAACCTTTCTATATAACTGGTAAGTTTTGGCTTACCAGGAAGCCAAAGGAAGATGCTGGCTTGATCATTCTGTTTGTATTTTTGCGATGAGATCTGGGTATGTACTTTTCTTTTCTTCTATGTTTGATTTGGACAGAACATGTTGGGGCAGAAGAGAGCTAAGCAGATCAGGCTAGGCCTGGTGTTTGAAAAAGCTTAAGTTAGATAGAGTCAGGTGGACACAGAGCACTGGACTTGTCTACAGAATGTATGTCCTGGTCCAAGCCTGGGGTATAGGGTAGATCTGGGGTTTGGAGAGGGTACATGGAGGAGGAAATTTGGCAGACTCACTAGGCTTGATCATGGAGAAGGATTTACAGGATTTTTCTGGGTAGAAAGGGTGGATATGGTTTCAGATGGGCCTGTGGGTCGAGGAGCATACAGGGAAGTTCCTGCTTGAAGTCTAGAGGTTGGATGTCTAGCAAGCTTGGGTGGACAGACTACCTTTAATACAGTGTTTCATGCCTGATTTTTATGTCATAACAAGGAGTTAGTAAGATTTTGGATCTCTTGCTTTTAACCTTGAGCCCAATAGTGATGAATGAATAGTGATGAAGTTAGTCCCTCCCAAGCCTGAGAGATATCAACTTCCTGGGCCTTGTACTTCTCCTCTACTTTTAGAGCACTAGTTAGAAATTTCTATTCTTTGGAACATGGCTGATTCCTAATTTGTTTGAAGTATATCTATACTTACAATCTTACTTCTCAGAGCATGTATTTTCCATTAAATTATATGCATGCTACAGTCTTTAAGTGCTGAATAAATATTAAATACTTGCTATTAAATTCACTGCTTGAGGGAACCAGTAGTGACTCCTGTTCTATTAATTTTCCTCTCATAAACTGAATATAAAAACATACCAGAAGTTCATTTTCAAATAAAATGGATATCTACACATAATCAGTTAATAATAGATGTTTGTGTCTCTTTTTGCCATATTAAGTTATAAATAACAAGTTCTTGGAAAACTCAAGCTTGTCCCTTTACCTAGCTCTCTTCTAGTACTGTGTCCATTATGAATGGACATCTGAGAATTCCAGACAATACTAGATTAATCATAGTTTCACATGCAAGTGACATTGTGTACATGGTCTGCAGTCCTAGTCAGCTGAAGACTAAGTGTCTTCTACTAGAAGGGCTGAGTTAGTGCCGGGTGAGAATGGCTTTTCTGAGGCCTAAAGCCTACATAGAATGTGGGTGATTGTTTTAAGGAAGAAAAACAGGAACTGGAGAGATGCTCCTACAATTAAGTGTGCACACTGCTCCTGAAGAGAACCTATGTGCAGTTTCCAGTATCCACATCAAGCAGATCACAAGCTCCTAACTCCCCTACAGAGAAACTGATGCCCTCCTCTGGACTGGATGTGAACTTCTACCCGCATGCACATATATATAACTTAAAAATTAGAAGATGATCAAAGCAAGACAGGAAAATCTAGATATTGAACAGTAATGATGTACCAGAGCCAAGTCTGTAAGCAAGGCTGTTTCTCCTGTGATTCTTCATCTCTATTGTCACAGCTATGTTGGTTCTCTGTCTTCCATGCCTCCTCATGTATGCACATGACTTCCTAGCCTCACGGTTTCCACCAACTTACTATCCTGTAGCTCTTTCTATTTCTGCATCATCTCATATATTTATCATTTATCACTTGTCTGTCTAGCTAGCTATCCATGCACCCATCCATCCTTTAAAAATCAGGACTCTTTTGATGTTTGTTTTATACTCAATAACAGCTCAGTGCAAATCTCTATCTATCTATCTATCTATCTCTACCTATCTTTATCCATCTATCATCTGTCTATCATCTATCAATTATCTATGATTCATTTGTCATCAGTGGATAACAAGATATGGGTAAGCCAAGGGTTCCCTCTCTAGTATAGAGATTCCATGGGGCAAACCCTTCAAAGCCACTCAGAAGCCACTTGGATGGGTTACCTTCTCTATCTTGACAGCCCAGCCTTGTCTCTATGTTGGCATTCTACTGAGGTTGCTTAGTAGATTATACAGTAGCAAGTATGGAAAGGATCTTCAAAGTAGTTCCTTGTTGCTGCTTGGCCCAAGGAGACATTTATTGTGACTCATGCCCCATCTGTGGAAAGGCTGAATCTTAGGCTTATGAGCATGCATGTGCAGTAACAGTGGGCTAAGTGCTGACACCCCAAAACTCTGCATTTACATTGCTGAGCCCATAATTTATGGAACTAAAAATTTGACGTCCATGCATTCTCATGCATGGATGACTCTCTCTACTTTTTCAGCGGTCCTGTTTTCACTTTGTGGTTAACAGACTGGGTCTTACAAAATTGCCTTAAAAGGAATATAAAATACGTTCTGAGTGTTTATAGAAAAGAGTCTTTAATGTGTCAAATGACCCCTCCTGCTGTAGAAGAAGCCATCTTTCTTTACTTACTTGGTGGCCCAAGGGTACCAGTGACTGCATCCCCTTTATAAACAACTCTTTTCTATTTCCTTTGTTCCTAAATTGAATCACAAAGGAATAAGATATACAACTTTTTGGCTGAGTTTAACTTCCTTTGTGGCAGTGTTCAGCTTGAAGTAAACATAATTTTATTCACAATATTTGTGATGAGTGTGCTAAATACAAGGCAGAATGCAAGATCACCAGGCAGACAGGGTGGCATCTAGTCACTCTTTTTCTATCGGGAACAGCAATAAAAGTAACGAAAGGATTTGAAACTGGGCATTTCTACTTAAAGACAGCTACTTGATTGAAACATCAGGAAAATATTAAGTGGCATTACCTAGAGCCAATGTATTTAATGAACAGAAAGGTTTAAGCTCTGGTACATGGGGGAAAAGTGCTGTGCCTACCATGTCTGCCTGTGGTCAGTCTACTCCGGCTTCTAAATTAGCCAAACAAAGGAAAGGAAAGTGTTTTATATTTCATTTGAATATTTACCCTTTTCAGTTCCTTTTTATTTATTGTTCCCTTAGTCACACCAACCCTGGAGCCACTAAAGTACTGAGTGTCTTCTCTGGAAATCAGCCCTATTTTTTTTTTTTTATTTGCATTACATTTGAAAGCAGCACAATGTAAAGAGTTCTTACCAGAGGGGAGGGCAGGATCCTGTGTCTCTAAGCAGGCTCTGCTAAGAGTCTCTCCAAGCTGTACTCCTCAGGTCAGCACAAAACAGCCAGTGATGTATACTCAGTGTCATTTTCCATGCATGGCTAAGACAAGCCACAGCTATAGCTATTGTCTATTATGTAGACAGATGTCTTTAATCTATCATTTATCAATCAACATTATTACTATAATCTGTCGTCTATCAATCGTATATCTATCATATATCAATCTATTATTTTTATCATTCTATCTGTCTATCTATCTATCTAACATCTATCTATTTATCTATTTGTTGAAGGCATTTGACATAGCTCATTGCAGACCCATGATAGCAGGTCAACTCAGTTCTTGGTTCTCTCCCAGATTGGAGCCAATACTTGCTTTCCTTTGCCTCATGAGGTTAACAGTTCTAGTATCGGTTGGTCAAATTTTAATTTACCTAGCATCTTGACTGAAACATTTCCTTGGCATTGTTCTTTTACATATAAAGAATTCAGAGCTAAAAGGATATCAAATCTAGCCTAGGGATCATCTAGCTTGTGTTTTCTAAACTTTGCTAACCATAGGTTACTTTGTTTTTAATTTAATAAAATTCCAGGGAAATATAGTGATGTATTATTCCAACTCTCAAGCATTAGCTAACCAGTCAATAATAGAAAATAAGAACTAAAAGCTATGGAAAAACAGGAACACAGTGATGTTTATCTCATGCGAGAGAAAGCATCTCTTCTGAAGACAGGTGCAAAGTGAAGTAAAATGTTGGCTGGTAAGGATCTAAAGAAGATGAACAGGAAAAGCAGGAACACTTGAAGCTGTTGGACAGTCCAGAAAGAAGAAGCTCTGGATAACCTGGGACTTAGAAATATGGCCAAGTAGGAGAATAGGCTGATGTTTCAATTAAGAAGCAAAATTTACTCTTTTCTTTATTGTATTCTTCCATTTTCATTTATACCCTATGGTTATTATAAGTCAAATCTGATAAGAAAAATAAGTCTACACTTTGAAAACCTTCAGAATGGAGTAGCTGAGTGATGGGTCCAAGGAAGGAAGAAAGGGCCTTACAATGGTCTCATCCCAGCAACCCAGCCTCATTTATCCCTTCAACCACTGGAAGACTTTCAGATAGTCTCTGAAATGAATTTATCTCATTCAGGGAAGATAGAAGTCTTTCTAATGGAATTATGAAGGAATTTGACATATGGGGAATTCCAAATAGCAATTTCTCAGTTTGCTAACTTTAACCAGAAAGCTTATTTGCAAAGCTCACTCATAGGAATGCAGCTTGTCATCAGCTTCCTGCTTTGAACAGGGACAGGTGAGCTAAGGAATGCAGCAGGAAATACAGGAAATACTTAGGAATTCATGCGAGGAAACAAATAAGAAGAGAAATAAAACAACAGAAAAGAAATGTAGGTGAATGGAGTTAATTTAGTGAGCAGTGTAACACATGAAACAGAACTATTCATTATAGGTTTCATTTTATCTTAAAAAAAAAAACAAAAAAAAAAACAATCCTTCCTCCTATTCTTCTGTAAGAGTCCTCAAGCTCCATCCACTGTTTTGGTTCTGGGTCTCTGTGTCTGTCTGAGTCAGCTGCTGGGTAGAGCCTCTCAAAGGACAACATGCTCCTGTCTGCAAGCACAACAGAGTATCATTAATAGTGTTAAGGATTGGTGCTTGCCCACGGGACGAGTCTCACGTTTAGCCAGTTATTGGTTAGTCATTTTCTCAGTCGCTGCTCTGTCCACCATGACAGCATTTCTTGTAGACAGGATAAATTTTGGGTTGAAAATATTGTGTATGGGTTAGTATCTCTATTGCTTTACTTGGGTTCCTGCCTGGCTACAGACAGTGTCCTCTTTGGGCTCCATATCCCCAATGTAGTGAGTCACAGCTAAAGTCACCCCCATTGATTATTGGATACCTCCCTTATTCTAGGTCTCTGTCTCATCCTAGAGATGCCCTCCACCTCTACATCCCCATCAGTTGCAGATTTCCATTAATTTTCATGGTCATCTAGCCATCTCTCCTGTCCTTCCCACACCGGATCCTGACGCCCCCCATTCCCCTCCTCATTCCCCTCCTCTCCCACTTCTCTTCCTCTATCTGCCTCTTATGAGTATTTTATTCCCCCTTCTAAATGAGATGCAAACTTCCTCGCTTGGGATTTTCTTCTTGTTTAGCTCATTTTATGGCTACTATCTATTTATAAGTAAGTACGTTAAGGGCTCCAAAGGGGATAGGAACTCCACAGGAAGACTAACAGAGTCAACTAACCTGGACCCCTGGGGCTTTTGGAGTCTGAACCTAGTCCTCCTGGCACATATGCAGGGTATGTGCAGTTTGGTCTTTACCTAGGTCCCAAACAACTGGAATGGGGGTTGTCCCAAAAGTTGTTACTTGTATGTGGGATATGTTCTTCTCTCTTGGCTGCTTTGTCTGGCTTCAGTAGGAGAAGAAGTGCCTAGCCTAGTAGAAACTTGAAGTGCCAGAGTGAGGGAATACCCAGGAGGCCCCCACCTGCTCAGAGAAGAAGGGAGGGGGAGGGGGAAGAGTTGTGAGAGGTGTATGAGGGAGGGTCTGTGAGGAGGATGTAAAGTGAATAAGTAGAAAAAATTAATTAAGTTAAAATTAAAAATCAAGGTCTTAATAAACCAGGCTAGACTTAAACTCTCTATCCTTTTTATCTCAATTTCAAAGTACTAGATTAGGGACTTGTACCACCTTACTTGGAAGGAGAATAATTCTTAATATCCTAAAATATATCCAAAAAGATATGGTAGTTGTGACAATGAAAAGAAAAAAACCCAACAAACTCTTAAATATATTTAGACAGAAATATACAAAGTATAATAACTAAGTAAAAGTTAAAGGTAGGAATAACTTTCAAACAGGCATCCAAATAGATGTGATAAAAAAACAGAAAGAAAATATGTAAAAAATTTGAGAATTCATTCAGAAGGGTAACAATGTAAATAAAATATCTAGACAGAAAAGCATAGAAGTTAAGGATAGTATCATCCAGTGAACCATAAAGCAAAATTTATCTTAAGAAACGAATATGAGTCAGTAGGTCAGACATTGATACTAAATGCATACCGTCTTATGCACATTGTATATCTATTATAGATAAAAAGATGAATATAAAGGTTTTTGGAAAAAATTCATATATGAAGGACTAAAATTTGGGATAATATTGGACTTTTCAAATCAAGATAAGAAGATTGGGAAACTAGATATGTGAAATTCTCATTAAAAATGCTACTTATTTAACAATTTTATACCTACCCAAACTATCAAATGTAAGGCCCAATATAGAATATTTCATGACATACAAATTTTTAAAGATTCACTTAGCACATACCATTTTTCATAAAAAAATAAAATAAAATTCTTAAAAAGACACATACCCAAATGATGAAGAAACAGAAGAAAGAAGAAGACATGAGACCTGGGAACATTAGTGGAAAAAAGAAACCCTAGATAGAAATCCATAGGAGACTAGCAAACAGCCCGCCAGCTGTTTGTTTGCTCTGGGCAAGATGAATGTCTTTACCTGTAGACCTTGTTCATCCTGTAACAAGTCTTCATAACAGACTGTCAGAGAGTTGGGAAAATATATTCACAGATACAAAAAAAAAAACTCACTGAGTGGTTATGGTTTTCCAGGCCTCAGTTGATGCTGAGACATTGTCAAGTTTTTGTTTTTTGTTTTTTTATTATTGAAAATAGATTTATTTCTTAGTAAAATATATCCTAGTTATAGTTTATTCTCTCAGATCCCCCCACTTCCCCATCCACCAAAATCCACACTCTGTTCTCTTCTCATTAGCGTAAAACAGGCATCTAATAATCATAATAATAAATAAAATTAGACAAAAATAAACAAACTCAAATAGGATAAACAAACAGAATTAAAAAAGCCAAAGACAGAGCTCAAGCAACACATATAGACATAGACATAGAAATCTCACAGAAACACAAAATGAGAAGCCATAATATATATAGACACTACTGGGGAGCACCTGACAAAGCCTTGTGAGACAAACATCTCAGATCCCCATGGTTTGTTTCTTATTGCCTATCAACTGCTGGCCATGGAGTGTGTCATTGAAAGTGATTTGTTTTCCCAATGAGACTCCATTAGAGAAAAATTAATTTTTCATTTGCAAGTGGTTATCAGTTGTTGCTAGCTACTGAGTTAGGGATAGGGTTTCTGTCTCTTTGATCTACTCAGTCAGGACCAGACCCATGTAGGCCCTTTGTATGCTGCTTCAGTATTTGTGAACATCTAAGCTGCTACATTTTTTACATATCTTTGTGAGTCCTGCTATGTTTAGAGGGCTTTGTTTCTTGGTGCCCTCCATTTCTTCTGGCTTTTACAGTCTGCCTCCTCTACTGCAGAGTTCCCCGAGCCTTGGGGGAAGTGATTTGATGGAACCAACCCATTTAGGACTAAGGGTTCCAAAGTCTCTCACTCTCTGAATATTATCCATCTGTGCATCTCTGTATTAAATCCTCTCTTACTAGATCCTATCTATTGCAGGAAAAGCTTCTCTGATGACGGCTGAGTGAGACACTGATCGATGGATATACCAGAATGTTGTTGGCAGTCGTTTTATTGCTACATTGCTTTAGCATAGCAGTCGTATTTGGTTTTCCCCTAGGTGCCTGGCCTATCTCGTCTAAGGTTCTTAGCCACCAGATCAGTGTCAGGGATAGATTCTGTCTCATAGAGTGGTTCTTAAACCCTATCAGATAGTAGTTGGTTACTCCTACAAGGTTTGTGCTACTATTGCAACAGTGCATTTTGCCGGCAGATCCCCAATATAGATCAAAAGTTTGTAGCTGGGTTGATGTTTACCTTTCTACTTCAGTAGCATTTAAAGTACCTTTCAGTATTCCAAATACTAGTCAGTAAGGGCGAAGGCACTAGATAGGCACAAGCTCAACTTGTCCATTTTCAGTGAGTTGTGCAGATGTTATCTTCAGCAATAGGACCTTGCCATTAGTTTGTATAGAATAAGCAATATCTTTGGAAATAGCCTGTATTGTTTACAATACAGTTCCCATGTTTAGATTACACACACACACACACACACACGTATGTATGTATGTATATGACCTCTCAGATGACCCTTAGTTTTTGCTGGCTCTCCCTGTGTTCCCTCCATCATCTCCTTCTTCATTTCTTCCTCCCCCCATTTGATCCTCCTGTTCCATTGCCCCCCATCCGTCCCTAACTATCTGTTCTGTTTTCCTTTCCTTAGGGATTTAACTCTACGTCCAGCCCCTTAATCTGTACCTAACCTCTGTGGTTTTGTAGACTGTAGCTTGCTTATTCAAAACTTACCAGCTCATATCAATATGTAATTGAATACATCTGTATTTGTCTTTTGGGGATCTGAGTTACCTCACTCAGGATGATTTTTTTTCTAGCTCCATCTGACCTTGCCAGTTTTCACAAATGTCTAGGGGACTTTTAACACTACCAGCTCAGGGACACACTCTGAAAACCATTTGGCTATAGAAACAGAATTTAAACATTGTGTGTACATATTGTGTTACAAAATGTAGTATAAATGGTTGGAAGTCTAAAGTTGTAAATGTGCATGCAGCTTTAAGTGAAATTGAACACAAAACAAACCCGTGGTAAAAGAAAAGATATAAGAGATGAATACTCCCATTTAAAATAAATGTCCAATATAACAAAATATTAATAGACCAGAGGACCATACTGTGTTCATTGATGTCTTCGTTGAGTCTTTCATCACTGTCATAAAACACTATAACTGTGAGCAACCTAGGGAGAAAAGGACCTACTTCTGCTTACATGTCCATCAGTGTTCTTCATTCATGCAAGTCAAAGCAGGAACTCAAGGCAGAAAGCTGGAGGCAGGAGCTGAAGCAGAAGCCACAGAGGAAGGCTGCTTACTGGCTTGCTCAGTCTGCTTTCTCCTATGCCCCAGGAACGCCTTTCCAGGGGAGGTACCACCATGGTGGGAACCAGCCATCACACAGCAGTCATTAATTTGTAAAAGCCCCATAGGATTGCCTAGAGGCTAGTCTTACAGAAGCTTTCTCTCAATTGTGATTCCCTCTTAGATAACTTTAACCTTGTGTTGAGTTGACAATAAACTTGCCATAAATTTGATTAGAAGAAGTCACAGATGCAGCATGAATGTTAAAACATCAGAGCCTGCCACTACACGTGCACATGGTGTTACACAGACTGTGGGCAAACTCCTGTCCCCTTTCCAGCTGATCTGTGGAAAGTAGCCTGTAGCAGAACAGTTTGAATTGTGAAAATAAATATTTAAAATTATTTTTTTAAAAAAAAATAAAATGTATTAAACTGTTTTTCAGTTAGTATGATTCAGCAAAAGACTTGTTTTCTTGATACCAGAGTTTAGATTTACACTCAATCCCTGCTCCTCCTCTCCTGGCCCTTTCATGGATGATAAAATTGATACCACAGAAGCTCCTGCATTACAGACCTGAGACCTTTCTGCCCATCTCTTTTTTTCCCCTCCTCATCCTGCTCTTCTGAGTTTTGCCTCAGGTGGGGAAGAAAAGAACACAAATGAAGTCCGACTGAAGTCAGGCATGAAGGGAAAAAATGTATTAATACCAGTGACCATCTTTGTCTCCACAGTCCTGAACAAAGGATATTTACCACTAGGAATAGCTTCATCAGTCACACATGTTGGCGGATGGGGACTTTTCACACAGCCCACCAACAGCCAGGACTTTTCCAACACAGAATTGCTTCCTTTTCCACTTATTAGCATGCGTTATTCTGCTGTTGGGATTGTTTGAATTTTTTATCTCCCAAGTGTGCTACACAGGCAGGCAAGATGCTGGCAATCCTGAGGATCTGAAAGCAAGGAGGGAGGGGAGATCATGGTGGGTAGCTACAGTCCCTGGTGTGTGTGTGTGTGTGTGTGTCTGTGTGTGTGTATGGAGAGAGAGATCAGAGAATTGTGCCCTCCAGGAGTGACAGTTTGCTAAACTGTCAACTCTAGCAGTTAATGAGCTAGTTTGTCAGATAGAGAAAAGACCCACTGTAACAATGCTGAGCTTTGTGTGGGATTTCAAAATCAGATCAGCTGGATATGCAGCAAATACTAAATGGCACTGCTTCATTCTCTAATTAATTAGCTACAGACTGTAGAAGTATTAAAGATGTGAGATGAAGTATGCTTTTGAGAAGAGAAAACACCAAAAGCATTTAGCTCTGCTAAAGTTATGTGCAGCCCACTCTCTTTTCACCAGAGACAAGTTGCAACTTGGGATTTCAAGAGATGGTGACATTTTGGGGTGAGGTATCATTTTAGGGTTAATTTTCATAAACCAAGTGGAAATACAGCCTCTTCTTTAGGGCACAGGGGATGCTAAGACCCAAGGACCCTGGACTTTCCCTGTGGACAGTATCCATTTTAGTACCGAGGGTCCAGGGATTGAGGATAGCCTCCGAGAGAGGACCAAAGTTAATATTACACCTATGCTTGGATTCTTTCCCCTATGGGTGGCAATTGGTGCAGTGTGCAATCTACTAGGTGTGCAAGCTCTACCCAGAGCAGAGTGAGCAGAGATGGGAACACCATTCAAGCCAGTTTGAAGGTCTGGCTCTGCCGCATGTGTGGGTTACTGGGAAAGATGTTTAAGCTCTTGTAAATTCAACAGCTTGTCCAGGAAGTGAGGCCGTTCCCCACAACCCTGTGAGATCGTTCAGAGTCTCAAAGCCCAGAGCTTATACCTCAAAGTGAGGCATGTGGAAAAGACACAGAATTTTCTGATTAGGGTATTTGGGAGCCCTTGAGTGCACAGGAGGATTCATAGGTTACTGTTTTCCCTTTAGCCACATTCCATCTCTCTCTTCTTCAGTTCTCTGACTGCTGTGACGTACTCTCCTTCATCCCCAGTCCAAAGTCCCCAGTCTTTCCAGTAAGCTTGTTCTCAGAAGCGCACTACATAATGAGAACACATGTGTGTTTAACATGAACCTTTACCAAGTGTTTACTATTAATCAGGTATTGTTCATCAGCGGCAGGATCCCATTTCATCTTTTCAGTGAGCCTCTGCAGTAAATTCTATAATTATTCCCATCTTACATCTTTTTAAAAGCCTGGTATATTGAGACGTGAAATCATTTCCCCAAAGTCCAGAATCACGATTGAACCTGGGCATCTAGCTCTGCCCTGTACGACTGATCACTTTGTTTTGAAGCTCCCAAGGTCTGAGTTCAGAGCTTGTCAACCAGTGAGCCCCAAAGTTTGGAAGTTCCTGCTAGATGTGGTTACCATGGTAGAGGTAATTATGTGATGCATAGAAGATGCACAGAAGGAGGAATGACAGGGTGGATATAGAGTGGGGGAGAAATGAATTAATGGGCTGATTATTTTCAGTGTAGTTAGCCATGTTTAATAGCTGAATACAAGATATAGAACTTAGAAGATAGTAGAGACATTCTTTAAAATATTTATGTAATGGATTTTTTCTCTTTGTGTCATACATATGCATACCTATGAGTATTCAACACAACCTGCTCAGTCTGTACAGTGTTCATTATATGCATATGTTTCTAACGCTAAGCATCCATTTGGTATTAGACAAATAATTAGGTAGCAAAGACTAATTGTTATAGCTTTTCATCTGTGGGTGAGGTGTTGTGAGATCTCCCTAATCCTTATCGGCATATAAACTAGAATTGTCATTGTACAGATCTTGTTTAGGGATTCGTATTGTTGAGATTTTGTATTTGTAATACCTTCCTTGTTTTATATAGAAGATATAACCTCACGGCAAACTTCCTGGTCCTCCTTCTCTTCAAGGCTTTCTGACCCCTCTTGGAAGGTTCACCGTGCCTTCCATAGGATTGCTGTAGGTGTGCTAGTTTGGGTTAGGCACAATATGGTCGGTTGCTCTCTGCATTTTTGAATAGTTCTGGATTTCTGTAATACTGTCTGTCTTCTTCAAAAAGAACCTTCTTTGATGAGCAATGTGGGTATAAGGATAAGTATTTAGAATGCAGACAGGAATTATTCTAGTTTAGGGAAATGGCAATAATAGGTTGTCCTCTAGGTAGCTGCTTTACAGTAACAGGAATGAATTCATTTCTAGTGAGCGAGTCTTAAGTCCAATGATCTAGCTGTTGGTTAAGCGCAGGACATAACTGCCACTGTTGTACCTTTGAGGATATCTTGTCATGTTCGTCATCCTTGTGGATTGTAGATGTCACATCTGGATAGGAGTATTGATTGCTTTTCTCCATTGACAGCTTGCACAGCCCTTTCTAGGACCATAAAAGCTAGTCCTCTGGCATGAGGCTTGAATCCCAGCTTAATTCCTCGAAACCTTGTGTAAGACGTGCACAGTGTCTTCAGAAGTAGGAACCTGCCTTAAAATTCTGGATGGCAACCAAAGGCAGTGGCAATTGGCTGTGTTATTGGAAGTCTTGGACTCTCCTGACCAATAACTCCAGAGGTTCTCATATCTGGAGCTGGAGATTTTGTTAGATAGTCTGTGGTTCTGGGGGAAAATTTTCACCCCCAGATGGCATTACTTCATATGTGATTTAGATAAACATAGAATAATATGAGTCCCTGTGGCTTCTTTAGACATCCTTAGTGTTGTTTACCTTGATATTGTTCTTGTAGACACATTGACAATAAGGGACTGATCTAAAATGTCCTACTGCAATGGTTCCTGACTGTTCTTCATATTAAAATAGAGCTTTCTTCTGCAGTTATATTTTATTGCTGGTGTTCCACCCCATACAGACACAGTGAAATCCAAAATTGCTCCTGTACAGTATGCACAAGTTTGGAGGCCCATAGGCTAGACTGCATCAAACAAGCAATTTTCCCGAACAACATGAACAGATTCATTCAGAAAATGTTTATTGGGTGCCAGTTCACTTTCAGGTACTAAGGGCTTGAAGCATAGATGCAAATAAGAGAAACACTGTAAGTAGAGGGGCAGGAAGTAAATGCTTCCCCGTGGCACAGAGAGTTGTGTTACACAGAACGATGTTCAGAGTGGTACTTGGAATTTAATACAGGAGGCTCAGTTAAGATAAAGTTATCTGTAGATATTTTAGCCTATATTATAAGGCTTGAATTTGAAAAACCAAATCCACAGAATTGTAAATGTATGAGGAAAAAAAGAAATTTAGAGGTCTAAATCATTAATAACATTTTAGTACAATAACCTGATAAAGTGAGAAATCCTTTAGATTTGTGATACATCTGCTTGTTCATATTCTGACAGGAGAAATAGCCCTGGAATTTGAAGATGACCACTGCCCCAGAATCCTAAACTGAGCAGCTGGCCAACAAAAGCATCCTTCCTATTATCCTCAAAGCAAAATGGGAGACAGAGAGCCCCTGCTGGGAGGAAGCCAGGTCAGCAGGTGAAGTTGCTTGCTTCTGACAGGACCTTATTCAGCCTGTTTGCCTACACCTGCCTCCTTCTGTGTGGTTCTGGACCTGTAGTGATGTGTGTTCGCCCTGCAGCACTTGTCCTTCAGTGAAGCCTGAAGCATGAGCACCAGCAGCCACGCATGCCCAGTCCCGGCAGTGCGTGGACACATGACTCACTACCCAGCTGCACCCTACCCATTACTCTTCCCACCTGTCATCGGAGGACTCTCCCTGCCTCCACTCCATGGGCTCCATGGCCACCCACCTCCCAGTGGATGCAGCACTCCATCACCAGCCAGTAAGTACTGAGGGCCTTTGCCCTGGCTAACTCACACAGTATGGTGGACAGACTCTGTTCAATTATATGAGTTTCTCTCTGTCTAAAATCCTACCTGAAATTCTGTGGGGAAAAAAAATGAACATGTGGCCTAAAAGGTGGTTTTAGGATTTGGTGTGTTCTGAGCAGCTAAGCCACTTGCTCTGTTTTATAAGGTGCAGGACAAAAGCTGATCAACAGAGGAGGCTGAGATTCCTGAAGAAGTTGACCACTGGAGTGTGCTCTTCCAGTGAGAGACAATGATGGGTTAAAGCTATTGGCTCTCCTGTAGCTGGAGTCTAACTTGTGAGGTTTCATCTTGGGTATTGTGCTACTGATGCTGCTGAAGTCCTCAGTTCACAGACCATGAACCACTCCTGTCAGGTGGTTTTCTGTGTCCCTGATGACTTTGGGTTCTGAGCTGAGTTGCTTCTAACCCAAGGTCATTTCTTACCTGATGCATAAAAGTCCCATGAGAAAGGAAAAGTATTCTGAGACTGTTTCAGGATTAATATGACTCACCTCTGAAAAGTATTCGTTTTGGATGGTTTTTAAGAGTACTGTCTGAGGGCCTAGCCACTATACCAGTGAGCTTGTCTAGCTTTGAAGAAGTTTGCATCATTGTTATTTAAAGATGGCAGTTGTGTTGACTCCTGGTGCTGAGGTGGATACCAGAGCTGTGTATTCTATGTTCATTCTTCCTGTTGCAGAATCAGCTAGAGCTCAGCCTAGCTCTCACTATTGATGCTTCTTGTCCTGGTGCTTTTGAGCAAATCCCTCCAAATATTGGTTTGCCTCTAAAAAGTTTCTCTTTTGAAGTACTGCCTTAACTCTTTTGGTGTTGTTTACTGTGTTCAACTTTCCCTCCTACCTCCTCACACACAAGTAGCAGGGAGCTTGCTCCACCTAAAGAGTCCTTTCAAAATTGAGATGGAGCCACCAAAGCAAGCAGGGAGTGACAGACAGACAGACAGTTGGAATTTAGTGACAAATTCCAGAGGTACGGGTCACCATGACAGAAGAATCATTCTAAATTCTGACTCCTTTTCCTTCTTGGAATGACTCTATTGTGATTCATCCCTCTGTGTTTTAGGTTTCTGGCCTCAGTACAGGACCAATAAAGTCTTTGAAATGCTCAACAACTGTCTCTCATGCTTTTAAAGTTCACATTGAAACTAGACACAGATGAAACGGCTTCAGAGCTGTCAGGAGAAGCTGAAAGAATGTCTGCATTGAAAATATATTGTCGCAGGTGCCAGATCAAACTACGGAAGTTCATTCAATATCAAATGATATTACAGAGTTAGCTTCAGTGAACACAAAGGCATATAAAATGATCGTTAAAGCTTAAAAGTCACCCGAGAGCCTCACAGTCTAATTCCGTAGTTCAGCCAGCCTGACACACAGTACATCCTATCAGGTTTCTGTTCTTACATTTAAAGTATATTTTGTTGTTTTGACTGGGAGATTAGGAAAACAGGATTTCCATCCTGGGAGATCAAATCTAACAGATTAGACACTCGTAGGCTGCCTGAAGCTCCCAAGGTGATCAACAACAAATCCCAGCAGCCTTGGGCTACTTCCAGCCTAGGTGTTATGGCAAATTCAGTGCATACATGGTATATGGAACAGAGCAATTGGTATTGCGAGCCGATGAGCATCCCTGGATGGTGTGTAGGTTCACTGTCACGCAACCCTCCTTTCTCATCGATGCCTCTGAACTGGAGTGTTCTTCAGAGGTGGGCTTTTGTTTCTATAAACAAAAACATCATGTTTAGATATTGTCTGGAGCAGGCTTTGTAGCCCACAAGTGACAAAGTATTGTTCTCCTTTATGGAAAAGGTATGCTGACTTTGTTGGGGGTGGCAGGGCATTGAATTGTGAGTCAAACTATCCCAGACCTAACACAGGGCTAGGCCTATGCCATTCACTTTTGTGAAGTTATCTGCCTCAGTCTCCTGAGCCATGTCATATCTGAGGCTCCTTTTTACGCTGTATGCTAATAACACACATAAGATGCTGTTTCTGTCTGTTTTGTTTTGTTTTTTATGCTTGTGCCACATTGCAATTGCAGTTTTCTAGAACTTGATGAGATGCTACTGGTTGCATAGGATTCAACCTTTAAGGGTTGATGGTTTGAAGTTCAAGGAAACGAAGGTTAATAATTGACAGGAGATTGTTTGGTTTTGCTTTCAGGAGCCTGGAGGAAAATACTGAGTGTGTGAACCTTGATGAGTAGCTTGAGTAAGGGCAGATAGAAGAGATTCAGACTGAAAGCTTCCAGTCAGGCTTCCTTCTCACCCCATCAATGTCTTGTTTCATTTTCTTCTTACTTTGTTCAGTAAAGTTGCCTAGTTGAAATTCATTAAGATTTTTATGCATATGAGTGATTGGCTTCATGTATGTATATATACAACATTTACTCAGGTACCCATAGAGACCAGAAATAGATGAATCATGAACATCCTCTTTAACTAGAATTATGAGAGGCTGTAAGCAAACCTGTGGCTGCTGGGAGATGGATCTAGGTCTTCCATAAGAGTAGCAAATATCCTTAACCACTGCTCTATCTCTCCAGCCTCAGTGAAACTCATCAACAGGAGCCACTGTTAAGACAATGTCTATGAACTGGCCACCAATGAGAGAATTCTTTCCAAGCACTTGGGAGGCAAAGATAGTCAGGTCTCTATGAGTTTGAAGCTAGTAGCCTAGTATAAATAACGAGTCCCAAAGCAGCTAGGACTGCCTAGTGAGACTCTGTCTTCCATACAGGAGAAGGGAGATGGAGAAGGAGAGAGAGGAGGAATGGAAGGAGGCGAAGGGTAGGAAGAGGAAGAGGGAGAATATTATTAAAATGTGTGCTTTGGATCCTAAAGGAAGAATGAGATCCTATAGGAGGTACCCACTGACTTTCCTCTGCCTAAAAGTAAGCATAAAATTTTGTTGATCTCCTAAAATTAACTCAAGAGATTTCCTAGTGCCATGAATTCTCAGTCTGTAGCAATGTACATACCTGAGAGGTAAAGGCAGCTACTATAGAGTAGAATACGTGACAGGCAGCAGCTCCGGGGCTGTTAGCTATGATGGTGGGACTTGTTGATGTTTTCTTGATACTCTAATTATGTCTGTATCTGTGGCTTAAACAGAAATAATTAATCCCCTGCCTCTAAAATGAGATTCTTGGCAGCAGTATGGGTTTGTGGAGACTCCAGAATCTTCCATTTCAAAAGCAAGTAAGACTTTCCATAGCAGCTTCTGATGTGCTGCTTCTTCCTCATACTCTCAGACTTGTCTCTGATCTATCCAGAGCCCAAGCTGTGCTGAACCTCTGTCTGTACTACAGTGTCCCTAGTTTTGCATCTAAAAGGTTGGCTCTTCTTAGGGCTGCTGGCACATGCTCCTAATCACAGGATTTTGGAGGCTGAGGCAGGAGAATTGAGCACTCAAGTCCAGCTTGATGTATATAGTAAGACTCTGGTTTTAAAAATGTCCTTGACTCTATGAATAATGTGTGTACATGCCCTGGCCATTGCGTTCTGGAGCCTCAATAAGCTTAGAGCACAGGGAACATGATATAAAAGGAGCACATACTACATTTAAAGGCAAATCCCTAAGCATCCAGCACCTCAGACATCAATCTATCAACCATCAGTCAACATAGTTCTAATAGGACACTGGCATTGCTGTCACCCAAAATAAAGTTGAGCTGTCTCACTGAAGCTGAAAAAAGAAAAAGAAAAAAGAAAAAAAAAAAAGAAACTAGAGAAAACATCCCTAATAATAGCTGACTTCTGATAGTTTAAGAGTTCATGCTTTGAGGCATTGGTGGATGCATGAGCATACTGACATGATTATGAAACATAAGTTTCTGTGGTTATAATTAACTACTCGTGATTAGCTATTAAGACTACTTAATAATTCCATTTTAATTGTTTCTTTTACTTTTTATATTAATTACATTTCCTCCTTCCCTGTAAACCCTCCTTCCACTTAATATTTTCAAATGTTTGTATTATATATGTTTGGAGATATCAGTGTGGGCTTAAGACAAAGTTTAGGAAGATTCTTTGGGTAATTTTTTGGTTTGGTTTGGTTGCTTGGGTTTTTGTTGCTGTTTGTTTATTATTTAGTTTTGAAGCAGTGGGAATGAGCTTAGGGCCTCACACCCAGAAGGAAAGCATGGTCTGCTGTGTCATAGTCTAGCCTGAGAAGACATCATATTTACTTTTGATTCTCAATTGGGGCTTATCCATGGTGTTTTGTTTTCCCTTTCTCTTGAGACAAAGTCTCTCCATGTATACCAAGATGGCTTCCAACCTGCCAACTTTCTGCACATGTGAGGCATATGGATACATGCCACCATGCTGGGCTGTGATGTGATCTTCACTGAGGATCAATGACCATCTTATTCTTAATTGCACATTTATTGTTTAATGCTTGTCACTGTGAGTATCCTGTCTGTTACATAATAGATTTGACAATAACTTGGGGATTAATTAAAATTAAATTTTATTGAACTAATTCAGTTGTGTTTGCTGAAACAAGTCCCCTACCTAACTCAGGATTCTGGTTAGCTGACAGTTTTGAAATTGAATTGAAACTCCAGTTTCCTAGGACCAACCTTTCCCAAAGACTTTTAAGAACTTTTAATCTGAAGCATAATTTCAAAGAAGACATTTTTGAGAAGAAAGATATTCTGTCAGCATCTCTGCAAATGGTCCCAACTTTGTGCACATGCTCACCTTCAACTTTGGCTTTTGTTCTTTTAGAGTTATTGGCATTGTCTGAATAGTCTTAGCCATTGTGTCATGAGGAAGTTACACACAGGAACCCACTCACGATAGCCAGGACAGAGTCATGATATTTTTCTTAAATTTATTTATCAGAGACCATATTTTGGGAAAAGAGTTTATAAGCTATAAAATAGTTTCGCACACAACTTTTTGGCTTCTAATAAATATAGATGATAAAAGTATAAGGGGAGGTCATTTGAGGCTACTGCACTAAAACGTCTCCTGGTGGAGTAGCACTTCATCTGAAAACACATATGGAGAAGAGGGTCCCCACAAAGCACAGGAGAAGTTTGTGAACTGAAGCCAGCAGACCTCCTGTACTGCACAGCTCACAGCCCCACTCTTTCTTCAGGACATAAGAGACACTTTGTTTATCAAGGATTTAGATGACCTATCTCCTAGTGGCTAAATGCATCCTTCCTGCCTCAGTGAAACTGAACTGCTGGGCACTATCCAGTATCTCCAGGTCTACCATTCCCAAGTACTCCAACCCTAGTCCAAAAATAAATGTTAGCATGTTAGCGTGAATGTGTCAAGACAAATAACTAGTCCCCTGAGACTTTGGAAATTTCTCCCTAAAACCCCCCTTTTTTTCAGTCAATGGTTCTGGAAAGCACACAGAGCCCATGGAGACTCTATGCCTGAGAAGTGAGGGCAAAACCCACTCTTGGGAGCAGCACCCACATAGGAAGGAGCTGAGGGTGAAGCAGATATGGGAAATGATAGTGAACAGAATGAAGACCCTCTCATAGGGAGAGAGCTTCTATGGCTAGAGCACATGGACTCCAGCATGTCTGTGAGTTGGGTAAAATCCCTTTGACCAGAGAAAAAAGAGCCCATGAGTGAACTTCCATGCTGCTTATTCATGCCCTCTCCCAGCACACAGCCCATGCGGTATTCAATAGGCCATTCCTGGAAAAGCTGATGTTTACATGGTCCATGGGACCACCACGAAGGTGCTGACTTATTGTGGGGAACTCTGTGACCAGCACAGTCAGCAGACAAATGATCTGTGGGATGTAAGAAGGTAGTTTCTTTCAACATGACTCAATAGTTAGTCAATGGTTCAAACTTCAGGAGTCTGATCCTGAGTAGTTTATTTTAGGCACATTTAAGTAAGCACAATTAGGGAAAAACTTTCCTTGCTGAGAATTAACTCAATCCTGTGTCATAATAAAGCTTAATACATGACTACACCAAGACTCTTTGTAAAGTACATGTGACATCTTCCATAAAGATAGAGTCTATAGATTGACAAGTTCATATTAAGGTTCTGGGGGAAGATCTGGTGTGCTCTTGGCCACATAAATAATGCAAAAGATCACCAGGCCATTAACTATGTCTGATTCACAAGGATATCCATGCTTCCCTCTAGCCAAGGGAAACCTCCACCTCCCAGTGAGAGCAGAGCCCTGAGGTGCTACTCAGTGCTTCAGTTCCCAAACACACTGAGCCCAGTTCAGTTTGGGGGATTTGATTAGATCTGAGGGAAGGACAAGTATCTAGAAGCTTTCCTTAGTTCTGCTTTACAGAGAAGGGGGCTTGCTGGCCCTTTCTGTCTGATGCCAGAAACATCAAGTTTTCTCCTAATAAGTTTCAACTACTTATCTCAGGAATGCTTTTTTAAAAAAATAGGCAAACGGGTGATCCCTTGAGATCACTTCCTGTTTGTGAATTATAGAAGTTACATGGTTTCAGATGGTAGACAGCAAGCCATTTGAAACATATCTCCTAAATACGTGCTTTCTTCTCATCTTGACCACTTGTCTCCCTGTTGCTCAGAGTGAGCTCTTATCAATAATGGTTCTTCATGATCTATATAAGCCATTGCTGAGGAGTCCCACGAGACCTGGAATTTGTGATGCCATCAGATGTGCCACCTAAAACCATCATTCTAGGGTGGCAGAGATGTCTCAGTAGTTAGGAACACATACTGCTCTTCTAGGGCACCCAAGTATAGCACCCATATTAGGAGGCTCATAGCAACCTGGCACTCTAGCCCCAGCCCTGGTCTTTACTCATTAATACACTCAGAATTACACATTCTCTTAGCTCACATTCACCATCACACACACACACACACACACACACAGAGAGAGAGAGAGAGAGAGAGAGAGAGAGAGAGAGAGAGATGCTCTCACATGTACATTCACAACTCTAACACACAACTAAAAATAAAATCTTTTATAAAATTGTCTGACACTGGGGCTGTCACTCAGTTGCTAAAGTTCTTAGTTAGCATGTAGGAGGCCTTGGGTTTGATCCTGAGCACTGCACAGACCAGCATATATCTGTACCTCTAGTTCTGAGAAGTGAAAATGGGTGATAGAAAAATTCAAGATGATTCTTAGGTACATAGGCATTGTCAGACCTGGCTCAAGAAGCAACAGCTGCAAACTCTTTCAGTTAGAGACTGTGACAGATTGCATTGTAGCACACCCTCAAACTAATAGACTAGTGTACAGGGACTGGTGTTAAGGAATCATCCCATTTCTTCTTTTTTGTTGGCAAAGCACTCTATAAACAACAGTTCCTGGGAGATTCTGAGACAGTCACAGATCTGGTGACCCTAGGTGTCATTCTCCTGTGTGGAAAGGGTTTTTTTTTGGGGGGGGGGGAGCAGTAGATAAAGGAAAGGAAAAAAAGGTTTGAAGAATCCAAACAGATGTGTTTTTCACTCCCAAGCATCAAAACTCAGAAGGACTGCTCCTTCACTCTGAGAGAAGATTCACCTCAGAATCCCTTCCCTTCCTTGGCTTCATTGTGGGAAGTTTGTCTCAAAGAACTGTTAACACATTCTGTGTTGTAGTCACCAGGTTCAGTGTTCACTGAGGACGAAGACATGTTCTCTCACCTTTTTGATATTCTCTCTGGTTCTGAGAAGTGAAGTCAATAATCCCAGGTAGGGCCCTTGTGGCATTGGTGTTCATGGGAACAAAGGGACAAGCTCCTTCTAAACCTCTGTAGGATGTGCTAGATTGACCTGCATGAGCAGGCCCTCATCTGTTTATCTTGACCATGCAAGGACCTAGGAGAACACATACTAGCCCGAGAATTGTGTGCTTCTAAGCTATAATCCCTCCGTGTATAGTGGATACCATCTGTGTGACAGGACAGTTATTGACTTATGATAAAGTAAGTCTTTGAGGAAATTTTTCCTTTGTCACCTCTGATTACATAGGAATGAGCTATGAGACTTCTCATCTGCAGTTTTTTCCTCGTGTAGAGCAGATACAGGAGGTGGCTGCTGCCTCAGAGCATCTGTGTAGAAGAGGTAAGGGTTACTAAGTGCCCAGATCCACTGTGACTCTGTGAGGACTTACTTAAACAGCTTGGCAAATATTTAATGAGGACTGGGTGCTTCTATGCTCACAGAACTTCTGTGAGACTGCGTGTCTGGCTCTTACAGGATGAAGATAGTATCTATCTAATGTCTTAGGTCTGGTAAATACCAGAATAAGAAGAAGAAGGCATTTACAGAAAGAAGAAAGCATTTTGGTGTGTAAGTACAGCTAAATAGCCTGTCAGAGCTAAGTAATGTTTAAGTCAAACAGTGGAATACCCTAGCCTCTTGGGACTCTCATAAGCTAATTGCCCTTCCTGTGCCCTTCTGCAGTGATCTGATTGATGGACCTCAGTGCAACTGTATTCAAGCCACAGTGGATCATTTTGTAGGAGCCTGTTTTGGGGGACTGGGTCCACAGTAAGGTGGTCAGAGGCTGGCCACAGCTGCGAGGGCTTTCTCAAGTTTGGTCTTGAAGGAGTAGTGTGCACTGAATGGAAAAGTTCACCTGTTCCAAGATTAATGTCAGAATGTGGAAATCTAAAATAAACCCAGAAATCTCAGCTCTATCGAAGTCCTTCACTTGTGGTCTGTTCCCGGTTCAAACCATTTTGTACTGTTACATTCACAAGCAAAAGCCACCCTCTGCTACCTTGGATGTAGTTCAGTGTAGGGCACAGAACTGGCAAAGAAGAGCATGTTCAAACATGGGAAGTCTCAAACCATGAGACTGGCAGGAGTGAAACTAGCTTCTTCCCTGCTTCTGTGGAGACAGAACCAGGTCACCCTCAACCAGGTAGTCAGTCAAGTACCCAGCACCCAGAACTCCTTTGCATGCTTAATGGGGTGATATTTGATGCTCTGGAGGGAAAAGACTGACCAGCCATTCCAGACATCCTCTCCTCTTCAAGTGGGTATACTGGTAGCACCCAAACACCCTGACATCCAGAACCAGAACCACAGGTGAGGCTGGGATGACATGTTTTTTTCTGCTCTGTGGCTGGATCTGTAATGAGCACATTGTTTTGCCTTTTAACCTTCTGTCATTGAGTCTCATGAGCTCACATCTCCCATTGGTTGTTAGAATGCTGATGCTTTCCCTGCAGTAAGGTCTTTCTGTGTGCATATTTCTTCCCCTCACCCAGCCCTGCTGTCTTTAGCTGGTTTCCTGTATTCCCTCAGCTCATTTTATATGTGTTGTGAGAACTGCTAAACTCCTTTCAGAGAACGCCTTTTTTCCTCTAGTTGAAATGTGCTCTCTATGATCCCTGTGTGAGTGTCTGCACAGCAGGTTCCAGGTTGCTGGACCATCCCATCACGGCTGCACTTAATGTGTAGATGTCCCCTAATGTTCTATTCTTTAAAATTACTTTCTTGGATAAAGTGTCCAGAAAGCTATGACTGAATCACACCAATAACCAGCAGCCTGCTTTGTATCTTATCCAGTGTGTGAAAGGGCCAACTGTGGGAAGCTTACTAATCATGGTTATTGCCTCTGTGTTGAGTTAAGCTAGGGTGGATCTGACCTTCAATGTCTGAAAACAAGGTGACTATCCCCCATGCTTTATAGGAGAAACATTATGGAAACTACAATACAAGTAGGTAATAAAATTTCCAGGGAACCAGCAACAACTTCATGTGCCCACAGCAAGGACCAAAACTTTCTACAGAATTTCCTGTGGTTATGTCAGAGGAGACTGTCCCTATTATAGTCTTTCTCCTACAACAGGAGTCTCCACCAGGGAACTGCCCTTGTAGGCATTTGGAATTATGTGGAGTTCGTGTTGCTATGGCAATACAGAGATGGTGCTGAGGATGAATAAGCATAGGCGAGGGAGTTGGATATCTGCATCATCTCAGGTGGTTCTGCACCAAACACCTGTCCACTCCTCTGAGGAACATGGGGGCTTTAGATCTGCTCTTCCCCATCTTTGTGAGCAGGTGATCTGTCTAGTGTCCAGTAGAGAGCAAGAACGCTGCTGCACAGCCAGCCCCTGGTTTCAGACCCTCTTTTATGACCCCAGATTGCACACTGAGGCAAAACAAAGCCTAACCTTCCTGAGGCTTCCATTTCAGAAAAGGCATTGGAGTAAGTGTGGCTCTGGCAATTGTGATTTCCTTGTCACCAGCTGCACAAATTTATGTTTTACCAGTGAACCAAACATGCAGAAGGCAGCTTTGAGTTCTAGCCATGAGGCTCCAAGTGGCTGAAAAGACTCTCAGAATTTCACCATGGGCTCCACAGTCCAGTTCTATCTAGACCAAATTTTTTTCAGCCCAGAATCTTCCTTTCCACTGACCACAGTCACTGTCACACTTACTCTTCCTAACTAAAAGAAAACCCAGTTCTAGAACAGAAGCCAGCTCTCCTGGATTATGCCAGTTTTTCAGACATTCCAATGTAGCCTACAAGATGTACAAGCATAAAGATGGAGCAGAGATTGAGGAAATGCCCAACCAATGACTGGCCCAACTTGAAATCCACCCTGTGGGAGTGAACCAACCCCTGACACTATTAGTGATATTCTGCTATGCTTACAGACAGGACCTAGCATACCTGTCATCTGAGAGGCTTCATCTATCAGCTTATGGAAATGGTTGAGGATGCTCACAGCCAAACATTAGGCAGAGTTCAGGGAGTCTTATGGAAGAGTTAGGGAAAGGATTGAGGGAACTGGAGGGATCAAGAACACCACAGAAAACCTACAGAGTCAACTAACCTGGGCCTGTGGGAGCTCACGGAGACTGAATCACCAACCACAGAGTGTGCATGGACTGAATCAAGGCCTGCTATAAATATATAGCAGATGTGCAGTTTTGTCTTCATCTGGGTCCCCTAACAATTGGAGCAGGGGTTGTCTTGAACTCAGACTCTTTTGCCTGCTTTTGGACCCTTTTCCCCTAGCTGGAATGCCTTGTCTGGCTTCAGTGGAAGAGGACGCACTTAGAACTAATTAGACTTGATGTGCCAGGGTAGGTTGATGGTGGTGGTAAGAGAGACCAATGGAGAGTAAAGTAAATAAATAAATTAATTAATTAATTAAAGAAAAACAAACAAACAAATAAACAAAAACAAAAAAGGCACACCTGTTTCAGGAGTGAAAACATGGGACAGCTAAGTCCTGAGTCACTTCTCACTGACTCCTCCACCTCAGCTCTCCTTGTGATTTTTCCCTGTTTTTACATTTTCATTAGCTTGATTGGGACTTCTTGTCAGCTCCCTACTCAATGCAATAAATTTCTCATAAAAGAGTGGAAATATAAAATGTTATGGTTATTGTTTTGTTATTGGGCTATTCTTTTTATCTATTCTCCTACTCTGTGATATGCTCTCTGAGAGCAGCTGCTGTAGTTGATGTTACAGGGAGAGATTTGCACAGATTCCATTGTAACTTGTTTTGTGTGTGTGACATATATTGCATTCTTTAAGAACAGATGGGGAGGGTAAAGGACAGGAAAGGGGCAAAGATGGGAGAAATACTCATACTATCTACTTACAGGATATACAGCACATGTACAGATACCACAGTTCCACTCAGCTTCAAAGGGAAGACCAAAAAGTATTATAAATGATCTGTAATACCACTATCAGTAAAATATCTACACAGCTTCATAATTTAAATGAAAACACTTCAGAAATAAAATTAGACTGTCACTAGTCATAAAGGCTGAGCTCTGGAAGCTTCCTAAGTGGTCATTGTCTTGAAATATATGGTGGAAGGGTACCTAACTGTTGGATTAAATGGTAATGAGTGGTGAGAGTCTGCCTTCATGCTCCAGCCTTTGGGAGGAGCAGGACACGAGGGAAGTTTGACAGCACTGTTGGGTGGATGTGGGGCTGTGAGAAGCTGCCGGACACAGCCTGGGGGTGGAGGAGTGCAGTCTGGGGGTCCTGGGGACTGCACAGAGTGGGCTCCATCTGGTTCCCAGGCTCTTGGGCATCCCAGATGCCACTGAATGCCACAGAAGAGCAGAGAATGGAATGAGAGGCCACAGGCTGAATCTAGCCCAGGCCGAGGGGGAAAAGTGGGGAGGAGCCTGGCTGAGTCCCATGGGGACTGGGTCCTTGACTTGTTGCCAGCTAGCTGGGTTGGTTTGGTAGAGGCCGTGACTGGGAGTGCTGAGAGGCCTTCTGCGGGAGACTAGACACGGCTTTTTAGACAAAGGCCTGTTCCATCGTTCTCCACTGTGGATTCCGATGAAGAGAGACAGTTCATGGTTTTAGGGTGTTTATTGTCATGACGGAGAGTGTCCATGAGTGAATGGACACTCTCCCCACAGTCTCTTAAATACCTTTTGCAGGGAGGAGTGTCTGGGAAGAGAAAGGAAAGCTTATTGGCTAAGCCTCTAGGTGCCTCATTAAAATGGGAATGTCTTGAGGCTACATGACCACACCTCTACCTGTGGAAGGGCTTGGACATTGCCCTTATATGACTGATAGTCACAGACCTATGGAAGAGAGCTGCAGCCTCATGTCAGAAGCCTAGGGCCCAGGAGCATGGCAAAATGCCTACCGTCCCTTGTAGGGTTATCCCTACTGGGTCCAAGGGTTTTAAACCTTAGCTCAACGAGAAACCAGGCTGCCTTTCATGGTCCCACACCTGGCCAGCCCATGCCAAGAGACCTGAGAAATCATGAAACAGACCTGGTATAAAGAGGTTTATTTGGGAGAAGGGGAGGGAGTTGAGGCCTGGAGAGGGGGTAGGTGCAAAAAGACAGGAGCAGAACCATGAGGGCAGAGAAGGGGGGACAGAGAAGGACAGAAAGGAGGAGAGACATTTGGGAACAGAGAGAGGGAGAATTTTTGGTGTCCAGTAGTTCCCTTATATGCTAGGAAACTGCATTTGGCAGCAGCAGTTTAATGGTACAGATGATGATGATGTAAATCTTTACTAGGTCCATGGGAGGAGCCTAGCAGAATTACTTGTGAGTTAAAACCCATAAGCTAAGAAATGCAAGTTATGTATGTGTATCTTCCTATATATGCATGATGGAGTATTAGATTGTCTTATAAATTGAGGTGGTAACATTTGTGAAATCAGCTTAAATCTGTGCCAGTTCAGCTGAGCTGGTGGGCTAGGACCCCCAGGGACCCTGCTCTTTCCCCTTGGTGTTCGAGCTTCTCATGTGGGTGCTGCAGATGTAACTAAGCACTTCCCTCTCTCCAGCCAGTCCTTTAACAATGCCTCAGGTTATACCTAAATCTGTCCTCAAATTTACACATCTTCTGCACCTGTCTTCAGGAGCTGGAATTACAGGTCTCTGGGGGGTGGGACTGCAGGGCTGAACCAACATAATTGCTGTGATTTTATTTCTATATCAAATCTATAAAATGGTTGAAAGTAGAGTGCAGAAAGTTCACTAGTGAGAAAGGGCACTAGGGAGCTCGCTTAGAGCTGGGTGGGGCAGGTAGCCTGGATGTCCTATGCAGCAGAAAGCTAGTTATCATAGCCCAGTGCTAGGCCCTGGTACTGGAGCGTGTTCATAGAAGAAACTCAGGGAGGAGGCAGTAAGGCTTCCTTCTTCTCAGCACAATTTCCTCACAGTGTAATGCAAACAGTACTCAAAGAACATGTGATGGAGAGTCACCAGGAGACATGCCAGGTGTCTACAATGGGAAGCAGGCACAGAGCATGCAAGGACAGGTGTGGCTTCTTAGAGCACAGAGTCCCTGTTGCCTGGCTCAGTAAGTCTCCAATTCTTCCCAGTAAACAAAACTTACAAACCAATGTTTTCTAGTCCCCAAAGTGTATGTTTAGAATATCCCTTACTCAGTGACAATGCACAATTTTTGTTAATTTAAACATTTGTTTTAAAATATAGGTGTGGACCCCAATGTCATGGTCATTGCTGTCTGGGTTCCTGTGAGCTCCAGGTCACACTGCCTTCACCTGGAACACTTCAGCAGAACATACTCACTGAAGTGTACTACCACAAAGTACAGTAATACACACTAAAGCATACTCACTAAAGTGGACTATCAAAGCAAAATACAATAATTCACACTAAAAGATAAACATAAATATTTTATTTTGAAAGAAACAGAAGTTTTAGAAAGAAGTCTTAAATGTATCTCTAAAAGTATATTTAAAGCATTTGCCTGTGATCAAGTGGCACAGGATATTTCCTAACACCACTGTCTCGATCCTGAAAATTGATACCTACCCTTTCTATAGCCTTGGGATGCAAGCATCTCTTCCTGTTACCCTGTACACGTTTATGGATTTCATGCTTGCTAATTCTTTGTCAACTCAGAACTATACCTGTAGGTCTTATACACTTGGTTTCCACACTAATTGCTAGAGAGTTGCTTATAGTTATTCATGGTCCAAGGAAACAGATCCTTAAGAAAATTGGGTGGTAGATTTCCATAGACACAAGCCATTGTCACAGCGCTTTCTGTGTGCACTGCCTCAAGCATGCAGTCCTTGATCTATACACCCTGATGGTTCCTCTTATCTGTGTCTGTGGTTACCTGGCCACATATGGTCTGCTGCCAGTTGGTTTTCCTGTGGGTAGGTCTGTCAGCTTTTTGTTTGTTTGTTTGTTTGTGGAGTTTGTTGTGTGGGGGTGGGATTTTGTTTGGTTTTGTTGCTTTGTTTGGGGGGTTTGGGGGTGTTTTTGTTTTTGTTTTATTTTTTGTTTGTTGCTTTTGTCATTGATTAGTTTTTGTTTTTGAGGAGTTGCTCCCATCTTCCTCTAACTTCTAGTAAACACTCTAATTCTTACTGACCATGATTCTCCTTCTCTTTATTTCTTATTCTTTGTTTATTTATTTACTTGATTGGGTTTATGGTTGATTGGTTGGTTTTACACAGGCTGGGCTGTAAAATAGCCCGGGCTGGCTTTGGGTCAGCCTGCCTCAGCCTCTCCCTGACCAGCCACATGCTTGGGGTCTTGGTGTGCACCACCCCTTCCAGAGTACATTCTACTTCCAAACTACATTTTTAAGAGTCCATATGTGAACTGCATTATGTGGTGCTTGTTTTTCTCTGTGGGGCTCATCTTGCTTAACCATAATACATCTTCTATGTGCTCATCTGTGGTGTTGCAAATCGAAGATCCTGGTTTTGTTAAGGCTAAAGAATATCCACTGCCTTCTGCATTTTCTTCTTTAACCTGTTGGTGGACAACTGGTTTGATTTTGCATTGTGGCACTTGGAAGCATGGCAATGATACAGCACAAGTGTCTGTAGGGTGTACTGACTCCATTGCCTTGGGCATACACTCAGCAGAGGTATTACCAACTCAACTCAAAGCACACTTCTATTTCAATTCCCTGAGGAATTCCCAGCTTTTGGTAGTGGCTGATTTAGTTTACATCCTCAAAAGCTGTGTCTAAGAGTCCCTGCTCTTCACAGCCTCATCAGCACTTGCTGCTTTCAATTTTTGTGGTGACAGCCATTCTGACTGGAGTAATATAGCATCTCACTGTAGCTTGGTTGGCAATCCCCTGATGGTTAATGATGCTGAGTTTCTTTTCATAGACTTGCTGCTGGTCATCTGCACGTCTTCTTTGGAGAGCCAGGATTCTTTTTTGCTCTGCTTTAATTTGCATGATTTGGAGAGATTTTTCTATTCAATTATTTGATTTCCTTATATCCTTTTATATAACCTGTTCTCAAATACCTGTCAGGATATTTGGCTGTTAGGGTTGAGTAGTAGGAAATAAGTGTCACAAATACAGTTAAGGACATTATATAGCACCCTTCAGTACTAACAGATTGATGTCCCAGTAGATCTTTAGGGATCTTGGCTGGCAGACTTCAGTAGTAGCATTTTGCAAACCTTGTCTCCCACAGGCTACACTATGTTTTCACTCTGTTCTCTGTTTCCTTCCCCATCTAGAAGCTCTGAGTTTTATATCATTTTGACTATGTTGCTCATATGTGTGTGTGTGTGTGTGTGTGTGTGTGTGCGTGCGTGTTTAAGAAACTCATTCAGGCTCTGTCTTAAGTTTTTCTTTATGTTCTTTTCTAGGAATCTCAGATTCTCATTAATTCTTTAATCCACTAATCTGGCTTTCATATGCTGGGAATGGAGAAGGGCTCATTTACCTTTTCTGCAAGTGAACATGCAGATTCCCTAGCATCACCTGCTGCCCAACCTGCTCTTCCCAGTAAACTCTTGTCTCTTCTGTTAAAACCAGCTGCTGTCTCTGTGTGGTTTTATCTCTGGGCTCCATTTTCCACATGCATCTACTTTGTACTTTGTTGGATCCCTGTTCAAATCATTATTGAGACTACATAGCAGTAAATGAGGTAGCAGCATTCTAAATGGAAACCATAGTGCATCAATGACATAAATTAAAGATGACACAACTAAATGGAAAGATGTCCTTTGTTCACGGATTAAGAGAATTTCTTTCAATGTCCACAGTACCCACAGAAATACCCAGTTCAGTCCCTATAACATCCAATAACATCCTTCACAGAGATAGAAATACAACAAAATTCCTATCAGAACGAAAGACCTACTACAGCCAAAACCATTCTGTAACCGAAGCAGTGCACCACAGGATGCCACAATAATGTGGTGCAATATTTCTTAATATGATTCAAAATGTAGAAGGAACCTGTAGATTTGGCCTGATAATCTTCCATATATCATATTCAAATTCTGAATTTATTCCAGAAACCCATTCAAATTTTATTCCTATTACAACTCTCCCCACCTTTATTAGACTTTAAAGAATTTTCTTATCATCTTATAAAGCCCAATGAGTTTAAAATGCTTTTTATTAAATATAGGTGCTTTGAAATTTTAACTCATTTCAGTTCAATCGATTATATTTTACTGCTGACATGATGGAAAATTATAGCTTCATTCCAAGAAGAAAAAAAAATAGTATTAAGTCTGAATTAAGTTATATGCAGAAATTTTATGGATCCAATCACAGATTTGAAGGAAAAACCATAGAGTTTTGTTAAAATACTGGTAGTGATGGAATATCAAATGTAAAGATTTTCTGTTGGGTATGTGAACATACCCAACATACCATTCAGAAGAGCTGAATGTGTGTCTCTGAAGTCTGTGGGAGATGTTGAGAATTAGTTGCTGACCCTTTCAAACCAGGCACTTAGCTACCTAGAGAAGGCAAATAAAGCTGGTAGGGGATCTTCCTGGTTCTAGTTCCTTTGTTCTGTGAGTCTCAAGTCACTTAATAACACTTCACCATGGTCAATATTCCTTATTAAATAAGAGTTTCAAGTGAACAACTGAGAGAACCATTTTGGAAATTCCCTGCATCAGTGTCTGAAGAGTATTCTAGCACACTACCTACCTTGTAAGTGAGACCTTCTTAAGCCTTGTGGTATTCTGTCACTCCAGGAGGAGACAGGAATATCCTGAGACAGAAAAGAAATAAAAATATCCAAGGCACAAGAGACAGTTTCTTAGTTTGAGTTCCCTGCAATACACACTGAACCTAGAATGGGTGTGGGAGACATTATAGCTGGAGAGTGGGGAAGTGGCACAGGAAGTAGACACTATTAATGGGAGCATTTGCTGCTGTCATGTGGGTGCCCAGTGCTTGATCCTACAGGAGCAGGCAGAGACCCTGCAGTGGGATCAAGTAGAGACCCTGCATTGGGTGAGTCCTGAGGAGAGAAGGCTGGTCCTCACTGGGCCACAGAAGCTCATATTGGCACTCCTTTGACCATCTGAGAAGCAGTGTCATCAGGTCAAAGGTGGACACAGTGGGAACATTTGTAAATACAGACAGCAGACACCTGCCCTGAGGCTGTTAAAGAGGTTGTAACTACCCTCCAGTCTCTTTCCCTATGCATCAATCAGGTGCCCACAGGGTATGGGAGTGTGTGGCTCAGTTTCCATGTGAGTGAGCCCTCCCCTAGGTCTCTTTGCTCAGCATGAAGTCTATCTGGGATTTAAATGGCTAGTCTTTATTTATTAAGGTGGCATTTATAAGATGTCTTCAGGTGAACTTTTTACTTCTATAGTTGGTCTATTGCTCAGTTGCATTTCTACTACACCTCCTAAGATGCCTTCAACACTCAGGTCAAACAGTAGACCAATCACTATCCCTGAGCAGGAAGCATGCCCAACCAGGATGAGGATTCATTTCTCCCCTTCCTTTTAGTGTCCACAGATTCTGAGAAGGGCAGGCAGCTGCAGAAGAAGCAGAAAGACAGTTGTCCACCTGGATGAGAGTGCTACCAAGCAAAGCTGCAGAATGCTTCCTCTTCATTCCTTGCTTGTATTCCTGGACCAGGAGAACTTTCAGGAGACCTGCCATTGCTTACATCACTTTTGCTACTGCCATGAAAACTCTAAAGGGCTGAGACTTTTGCTTGCATTATTGACTGAGTGCTCAGGGAAGCACCATTTGTACTGAGTAGTGATTAACTTATTGGAGGAATGTGGTCTAGACTTAGAGGTAGCATATTGTTCAGATTATACTCTAAGAACCTTGTTTCTACCAGAGGAGATAAATTTTTATTTCATACCCTAAATCTTTTTTTTCATTCTATATTTTCTTTATTTACATTTCAAATGTTATCCCCTTTCCAGGTCTCCTCTCCAGAAACCCCCTATCCCATCTCTCCCTGCCTCTACGAGGGTGCTCCCCCATCCATCCACCTACTCCTGCCTTCCCACCCTGGCATTCCCCTACACTGGGGCATCGAACCCCCACAGGAAAAAGGGATGTTCCTCCCACTGATGTCCAACAAGTCCATCCTCTGCCACATATGCAGCCAGAGCCATGGGTCCCTCCATGTGTACTCTTTGGTTGTTTGTCCAGTCCCTGGGAGCTCTGGGGGTCTGGCTGGTTGACACTGTTGCACCCCCCACAGGGCTGCAAACCCTTAGCTTCTTCAGTCCCTTTTCCACCTCCTCCATTGGGGAACTTTTAGTTATCAGAGTACCAGAAAATATAGCTTCTAGGTATGACAATGGAGAGATGCTGAGGGCTATCTTTTTTTTTTTTTTCTCTGTGTAGCCCTGGCTTTCCTGGAACTCACTCTGTAGACCAAGCTGGCCTTGAACTCAGAAATCCACCTGCCTCTGCCTCCCAAGTGCTGGGATTAAAGGTGTGTACCACCACTGCCCAGCACTGAGGGCTATTTTTATGCCCATGATTCTGAGAAACCAGTGCCATTGGTGTATCAGTCATATCATCTCTGATTCTGGATTTGTTTTCCATATTTAGAAACTATACTAGCTGGCCTTCAGTGTTGCTTAAGTAGTATGGGGCCATACATCATGTCCACACAGACACCATGTGCCCAAAGGCTTGCCACAGGACACAGAGGAACCACAGGTATATTTGTGAGCACTGAAGTATATTGGGAACTTACTTACAGTATGTTCTGTAAGTAAGTATAATATGGAACATACTTACAGTATGGAAAATGTATCCCAACCCTTAACCATGTGCAACTGAGCCCTTATGCACATCTACATAGAGCAAAACTGGGATTTTATTTCTCTTCTCCATCCCTAACCCACCTACTCCCCATGTCCTTTTGAAAAAAAAAAAAAAAAAAAGGCCGACTTCTCAGTCTTCCAATGCATCTCACTCAAGATTAACTAGCGATAATGTGGAGACAACACATCACTTTCTTCTGCTGGGAAGTTAATTGGCCTTTATCATGCAATCCAGAACTTAAATAAGGGCAAATTCATCCTCTCCCTCATGACAAAGGACTATAGCCTACATCCTATCAAATTGTTCCTCCTTCACCTCCTAATCTGGCCTTTTGTTATAGAAATGACATAGGAAGGATAGAAAACTTCTCAAATTTTCAGATTCAGCTAAAAATAACAGAATTTGATATTAGCTTGTAAAAATGATAAACAGTGCTGAAAATGGCTTACCCTTATGCCCTAGCTATGTTTGCTACTTCTAAAGGTAGGGATCCTGAGACTGTGCCTCTGCCTCTCTACCCAATTCACCAGCTCTGTGTCAGCTGCACAGAATAACACCATCTGATGGCATGGGACTGTCTTGACATAGGTCATTACACTACAGAACTGGCCCTCTGCTAGCTCATGTGGCCCTACTGTTGCTTCTGCTCTGAAGTCAGAAGTTGCAGACAGTTTCATCTGACCCTGGAAGACTTGATATAACTGACCTTTTTATAGGAACAAATAAACAATCAAACCACTTTCGAGTTTTTGCTGAGATCCACCAGAGAAAGATCCTGTAACATGCCGAGGACCAGATTCAGCTTGGAGAGGTGTTCTGTGGACGGGGTGTCTGGGAGTTGCAAAACAAATGATTTGAAGTCAAATCATAGGTTACAAGCTGATGATATTCTGCTCAAGACAGCTTTCTCTTGTTATTCTAAAAAAAAATCTCCCTGGATAGCTCATCCTTTGCAGATCAAAAGCCCAGTCTTTTATTTATGTATCAATTCAATTATTCTCAAGTTCCCTTTTGATTATCCCAAGAACCAGCATCCCATGACCTCCAGCCCTTGATTCTTAGAAATTGACAGTAAACACATATTTTTAACATTGCAAAAGAATTCAGAGATCTACCTACCTTTTTAAAAGCACAGATGCTAGTTGTGTGGGACCCCACCCTGAAAGTACCATTCCTACCATGCCTGGACTGGACCTAAACTGCCTCTGTCCCAGGCTGATCTTGTACTCAGAAGTCTGTCTGCCTTTGTATCTGCCTACCATTGTATCTCTCTGAGGCCTGGTTCATAGTGCAATTGCTTCTGTTTCTCTAGGTCCAAGAAGCCCCTCATATAATTTATATTGCATAGTTTTATTTTGCATAGTTGAGAAATTATACATTTTTGAACTCCTGATTTTGGTGTTCTTTCCCACAGCCTTAAGGGCTGTCTGAAGGTTGCAGGACCATTTTGTTGAGACATTTGACACACCCTTGCCTTCTGGACTAGTGCTGTCTCTAATAATCATAGCATCATTAAACTTGGTAGAGACGACATTCCTCAAAGGAGGAACATGAAAATATGTGCATTATTATATAAACAAGCCTTACACCCATAGCAACCATCAACAGTCATGAAGGCTGATGGCTCTGTTCCAGGGGCAGGAACCATGTCACACCATCCCTACCATGGCCAGGTTGGACTTGACAGCAACATAACGTTTTAATTAGGGAGAGGAATTGCTCTAATATGGGTTATGGCTAACTATGTGACTTTGGGTAAAAGGCCTTTTTGTGACTCAGTTTCTCTGTCTTGTTACTATAGATATAATGCCTGATTCTTGACACTATAACGATTAATTTAGTAAAGAGCTCAAAGGCATGGGGCTTGTGCTTTTTCATCAGTTTATTGACCTTGATCCTTAGATTGTGATCCTGCCTCCGAAGAACACAATATGATACCTGACTGTATTTCAGAGTAGTGGGAACATGAACACAGGGAAAGATAGAATTATCTCATGCCAGAATAGTGTGAATGCTTAACAGGAAGGGAGAGTGTTAGAGGAATCCCTGCTTGCTGTGAGTCTTCTGCAAAAACATGGAAAAGTAAGATTTTTGTCTCATTGTGTATCCTCGAAGTGCTTTGCTAATGATTGCAAGGGCCCTGTGATAGTATACTCGAGTGTTGCTATAGCATCATGCTCTAGTTGTAGATTAGTAATAATGATCTGCAACAATGTAGAAGTGTACAGACTTCCTGATGCCATGAGAATTCCCATGGGCTCATCAGATTTAAAAATGAAATTTGAAATTCAAGTGTTCTCATTTTAGTCAAAGATTATAAATGTTTGGCATGAAGAGACAGACCATGACTGTTTTGGGGTCCTAGCTGGATCTCACATTATTTCCCCTCTTCCACACCTCTGCTGATGCAGTGCAGAGAGGGCACAGATAACATGGAAATGCATGAGTGTCTGAGTGTAGCTGTGTCCAACAAAGCTTAATTTTATCAGAATAGGTGCCTGCACACTGAGATGGCCAGTACAGGCATGGCTTTCTGAGTTTGGTAAATCTGTTTCAGCTGAGAATGCTAACTACACCGTTACTTCCTTGGAAACCTGAGCTAGACTCCAGAAGGAAATGAGGGTGTTACTGAGTAGTCATGTATGGCACTGTCCTTGACTCACATATTAATCTGTCTATGGGCTTCAAAGTTCACAAGGTCTTTATTTAAATACCACCCTGGTGTTTAATTTGCTCACTGAAGCTTTTAGCTTAATTGAAGCTTCATATAGAGAGAATATAGTAGATAATATGTGAGATATATGTTCTATATCACTATATATTCTCCACTATAGTGGAGAGCCAGCCAGGAGTTATCTATATACCCAGTCCCCAAGTCACTGACCAGTGCCTGGATGCACTGTTCCTGCCCTTCTTTCACTGTTTCTGAGAGTCTCCAGTCTTATCCTTTGGAGTGAGGTCCATCCATATTGTCATGGGACCTCTGACTTGCTCTTTGTTCTTGTCTGGTGGCATCCTATGCATGAATACACTTTTTAAAATCTTTATCTATTTTACTGTTAAGAAGCTGTGGTGGTTTGAATACAATTGTCCCAGGGAGTGGCACTATTAGGAGGCGTGGTCTTGTTGGAGGAAGTGTATCACTGTGGGGTGGATTTTGAGACCCTCCTCCTAGCCATGTGGCTCTTCCCTGGTTTGCCTTTGGAACAAGATGTAGAGCTCTCAGCTCCTCCAGTCCCATGCCTGCTTGGATGCTGCCATGTTTCCCACCATAATGATAATAGACTGAACCTCAGAACTGGTAAACCAGCCCCAGTTAAATATTGTCCTTTACAAGAGTTGTGTTGGTCATAGTGTCTCTTCACAGCAGTGGAAACCTTAACTAAGACAAAAGCATTGGAAAATTAGTTTCCAGTGTAAGGTTGCTATCTTAAAACTACCAACGACAGTCTAGTATTGGTCTTTGTGTAATCATGTATCCAAGCATACATGTGCATGGTAGTATTTGCACATACCCAACAATGAAATTGAGAATCACGTGGGATATGTCAGCTTTAGAAATTTCCACCCACGTCTTGAGCCAACATCAGTTCTAAATAACCAGCTTGAAGGCATGCCTGCTAAGGAAAACCTACCTACCAACTTTACCAACATGGGAGGCAGAACAACATTATACCCAGACCCCACAAAGCATGGATGCACTATGGCCCAACAGCAATGATTGGTGGTAATGAAGATAAATTTTATTCACCAAAAAATGTTAGTTGGTCATTGCCCATTTATAATGACAGGGAGGAGGGTTTCTTCATCATGTGATAATCCTATTAGAGTCTGAATCTTAGCAAAAGAAGCTTCCCTTGCCTATAAAAGTCATTACCATAGACCTCTGATGTCCTATCATGGTCCACTCTCTCTTCTGAATTAAATCAATGGATTTGTGAATTATTTCATTTTCACTGATCACAGTGTAGTTACACCCCTAAAACCTGCATAGTTAAGAAGACAGAAGAATCCACTTACCAAATGTAGAACATTCTCAAGAAGGACTGCAAAACTGCAAATACTGATTGCAATTTCAATCAGGTTGGAGGGCTCAACAGCTCTGGATTAGGTTGTGTATGAGGCTTGAGTTCTAGACAAGTTCAGAAGTTTAGTCTGTGCCTAGAGGTCTGTGCCATACCCCACAGGGAGGCTACATCAGGAATAGTTGGTAGTAATAGCTTCTTTCATTTCATTTACTTTAGTATATAAGGAGGTGTGAATTTGCATATAAATTTCTGAAATATGAGTTTATATTCACAAGTCTTTTTTGTTCTTTATATTGAATTCATGTGATTGCAGAATCAGTTTCCCTGGTGAAATAATTCATTAGAGAAGTGTCCTAAGGAATTATCTAAAAGCATGGCTTACCCAGGGCAGAGCTGTGGGATAGCTGGTCTGGACTATATAGCTCCCAGGGAAATGTAGGATTCTAGAGTTCCCAAGTGTCTTTTTAGATTTCATTGTTCATCTTCACAGCAGCCCTGAAAGAGTAACAGCCATTTCTCATACAAAAAAGAGGCTGTATCCAAATAGTTAACAACATTAGACCTCTGACCATGACCTCAGTAAAGCTCTAACCTTCACACACCACTGATATCTCATTCCTTAGGCAGGGTGGAACCCCACAGGCTTTTTTGTGACATCCGGAGCCACACTCAGCAGGAGAGACTAGGTAAAGGAGAGAATAGTAGAAATTGGTAGAAACACACACACACCTCTTAAATGGGGCCACAGAATTTGTCCAAGTCAATAAAGACTACAGCTAATCTAGCCATTTGTACTTCCTGCCTGCTGGGATATCCACCCAGAAGTACACAGGCCAGGATTTAAGAATACATTAGTTTCCGTTAGTTTGGACTGAAGCTTAGCTGTCAATATGTTTGAAAACTCCTCCCACATAGCAGAGCTGAATAGCAATACTATCTGGCTTATGGCCTATTCATGGGGACCAGAGGAGGAGAAAGCTCATGTGTGTCCAGAAAAACCCCTCACACAGTGGTCTGTTGGCACCCAAGTAGGTATGTATCATCAAGGCAGGAACACTGTGGAATAGGAACAATGGTAGGTCAGTCCTGAAGAGAAAGATTTAGGGGATTTTATGGGTTCATTAGAGACAGCACATGTTGATGACCAGGGGACTTTTCATTTTCTAGAAGGGAAACTCAGAGTGAAGGGAGGTTGTTACACTCTCCAGGGTAAGGACAATAAGAGGACATTGTGCTGTAGAGGGACTGTGTTCTGGACTGCTCTACAGGGAAGGTGGTACCCTCATCAGGTATGAAATTCCATCATCTACTGTTGCAAGTAGAACTGTTAGCACTAGGCTAGCCTAACTACACAGTAAAACCTTGAATCAGGGAAAAAGAAACAAGGAGGGTTTGATAAGCAGGTGTATTTTGACATCAACCTTTCTTAAATCAAACTGAAAGTGGCCCTTTACTGTAACAGGACCAAAGGACTTTCATCCTAAATAAACCAGGTTTTGAAAGAATTCTCCCATACTGCACACTTCACACGAAGAGACAGGCCTAACTCATTCAGGACCCTAACTGACATATGACCTGAGCAGGGAAAGGGATCAGCTGCATGCACGCTCTCATTAGCTTATGTGTGACACTTCATACCCATGACAGCAGCTATGCTTTCCAAATTCCTAGAATCCCCACTGTGCCCCAAACCTAACCTCTCCCACGCTATCTCAACTTTTGCTGTAATCAGCTTTGTGTACTGCTATGCCCTTTAAATCCCTGTGTGTGTGTGTACAATCCATGCATATGTATGTATTGTTACTACACATTGTATTGTATTCTTGTTTTTATTAACCTCACTCACCTCTCTGAAATCTAGAACTTACCCTTTCTTTTTGTATATCCTACGACTTGTCTATGGAAGAAACCAGGTCATGTCTGTAGTATTTCTCAGTTGAACCATTGCCTGGCGCATAGCCATCATGTAGTTCTACCCCTCTCTGGCCTGTGTTTCCTGTCACTTGGGGTTTGGACAGTCTCACTGAGCTTTGGGGATCTGTGAGTGTCTGTCTTCCTCTGTGATATGGGATCTGCCTCTGAAGCTTGGTGCTTGCCTCCTTCATCTTCATCCTGTTTTACATTTCTTCTTTGCTCACTTCTGGAAGTATTTCTACACATGCAAACTCACCGCACTTGAGGCACAGTTTACAGAAGAAAGCAGAGTAGTAAGTAGTTGATTGTTTCACCTGACAGTTATCTAGAATATCTCCAGGCCTCGGCCTATGCCAAGGTGTCTCTTTCACTTCGGTCACAGCAACTCAGCAAGTGTTTCATTTACTTCTCTCTCCTGGCTGCTGTTACCGCTCATCACTAAGGGGAATGGTGTCCAGACTGTAAAATGACCACAATGCTGTTTGTTCAGCTACCACCTCAGGATGATAGAGAGGACAAAAGGAAGCCTAGAGTGTCCACCTTGCCCTTCTTGTCCTCCTGGCTAAGGGAGTCTAGTGACAGAGTGGACCGAGTTCAGGCTTCAGCCACTGACAGATAAAGTGGTCTGGAGTCTTTACTGTTAGGTATTGACTGTGTGACCTTCTGTCTCACCTCCAACCTCTCTGAGAAACCCTTTCCCTTTCTGCGAAAGTCAGAGTAATAACAGTTTTAGTCCCATGTAAGGAGTGAGCTGAGAATGTGCAGAGGAGCCCACACTCCCCAGCTCCTTCCCACCCTGACACCCCCCCCCCCCCGATACCTTTCATGAGGCTCTGAGGTACTGAGTCCTGAAAGCTGCAAGCTCTGTGCCTAGCTATGACTGTGGTGGTGTATCACTGGGCACTGGCTCACTGACAGAAACTAGTCAAGGCGTATGGTTAGTATGCTCAAACCCCAAGCCTATGCATGCTCATAGCTCTTACTTTTCCTTCTCTTCTTCTCCTGCTTTCATTGGAAGGAAATTTTAGTTCCAGTAAGGGTTTGCTGTCCTACTGCTGTCCTCTTTGCTTTCTGAAGACAGCTGGTGCTTTCTAGGAGCTTTGGTGACAGTATAACCCTTTAATCCAGCATTCCAGTGACCTTAGCCACAGACCATGCCTAGGTTTTTCTGCTTTGAAGGACTCCGGGGCTGGATGTGGCTTTCCTGGTGCCCCTCGAGCACATTTTGACAGGGCATCAGCCTTCTACTAATCCCAGCATGACACCCATCAGTCAGCCATGAGCCTTTCTTTGTCTCCAAGTTGCTTCTTTTTACCTGTGAGGGCATGCCTTGGAAAACTACAGCTGTGCTTGGACATTACCAATTATTTAAAAGAAAAATATCATCCTCTCTCTGGTAAAGACGTTGATGAAAGCAGATGTGGCTTGGTGAATCGCGTCCAGCTTCCCAAGCTGCAAGACTTTCATTTGCCCACAAACACGGGAAGATTGGAACCTTCTTCAGCAGTGCTTGTGTTAGTTACCTTTGCGTTATTATGGCAAAATGCTCATGGTAATCACATGGCAAAGAGGAAGGCGTTCTCTCTCTCTCTCTCTCTCTCTCTCTCTCTCTCTCTCTCTCCCTGTCTCTTTTTTCTCTTTCTTTCTCTCATTCATTTATTCCTTAATTGTGTGGGTATGGGGGCATGGAATGTCAGTGCACAGCCTACATGTGCACAAGGTCAGAGGATGGCTTACAGACACTTGATTTTCTCCCTCCACCATGTGGATCCCAGTGACAGGACTCGGGTTACCAGGATTGATGTCAAGCGCCTTTATCTGCCAAGCCATTGTACTGGCCATGTGTGTTGTTAGACAAGATCTCACCATATGGCCCAGGCAGGCCTTTAACTCATAATGCTCATGCCTGATCCTCCTACAGAGAGTACAGTGATTACCAGAATTTACCAGCACAGTCAGATGGAACAAAGGCTTTACCTTGGTTTGTGGGCCTTAAGATCAGAGGCCCTATTACTTTAAATCTTTAGCGACATCATAGTACAGGCTTCTCCGACAAACTAAAGGAGACAGGGAAGGGAGGCAACAGGAGTGGGGAGAGCTGGGTTCCACTCTACTGTTTCAATCACACCACCACTACCTGAGGTCACCTGAGGTCCTCAACACTCTGGGGCCAAACCTTTAACATACAGGCCTCTAGGAGATGCTCCTTATATTCTGACCATGATAGTGACCCTATAGTTAACTGACACATTCCAAAAGATGATGACAGTCACTGTCCAGAGTCTCATGTTACTGTAGAACTGGGCAGTCTAAGCAAAGCCTATGAATGCACAGCTGTGTCTTCACCCTGGGAGGTTAAAGAGACACTCCATAAAATAAAAAGCTGTGGCTCACAGAGGTGACAGCATCTCATGGTGGCCAGAACCATGACTAATGCTCAGCACTTTGTACTCCTGCTTCAGGGGCTTTGTGTGACCACAGCCAGACCTCTTCTCTCAGAGCAGAGAATGTTCTGCCCTTTTCCAACCTTGCCCTTATTGGCTACAGGCCCCTGCCCAGCATAGACAGGCTCCTGTGCCCACAACCCGATCCTTTCACCTTCTGGCTCTATTATTATTACGAACTAAATATGAAGTATCTCACCTTACATTCCATGTTTTGAAGGCCTGGTTCCCAAAACAACATTTAGAGCAGAGTCTTGGGGCATTGAGGTTGTGTGACTATAGACCTACTCTGTGGACCATTCCTTTGGTGAATTCATCATGTGATGGCATATAAGGGAAGCTAGAAGATGGGCCAAGTTGGGAGAAGTAGGCAGTAGGGACAGCATCCTGATCCCTTCCTCAATTTCTTTGCTTCTGGGCTGCCATGAGCTTGTGGGTTGTTTTGTACCACAAGCCATAATGGTCTGTGTCATATGGCAGGGAGCAGCAGAGCCCAGTCCTCATGGACCTCCCTGAGACTGGGCAGTCAAGTGTGAGTCCTTCTAGGACATTGCTTCTCTCTTGGATTTAGCCACAGTGATAAAAAAGCTTATAAGATACTTTGATGTAAAACTAAAGAATCAAACATCACAGAAGATAGAGAAAGAAAAGAGAGAGAGCTCCAAAGAGTTACTTAATGTCCTGCATTGTTCCTGAGCCTCTGTCATTCTTGGGACCCACTGATACACCACTGCAAATATAAAGTCCAGAGCCTCAGGCCTCTCTTGGTGCTAATGCAAGGATCCAGCTGCCTGGCAAGGCTGTCTGCCTCTTGTTGCATTTAGTTACATGTGCCCAAGGGCTTGGTGCCACCTCCCCATTCCCCACAAACATTTTATCAGAACATTAAGTTATGCATTTTTAAAACACTATTTTCTGGACAAGTGTGTTGCATACAGACCTCTGGGGGGGGGGTCTATGGGAAGTGTCAGAAGCTTGCATTCCTAGTGGCTTCATAGCTCAGCTCTTGTCTTATCCACTGCTTCCCAGGAGTGCCCTGGCTCACAGAGTTGTGTACCAACACATGATCTAATGAGAAAATAAACATAGCCATGGACCATGCATGCACAGCCAGAACAGCGGAAAAGCACGCAGGCTGAAATCTAGCATTTCCTAAAGAAAGGAGAGGGTGCAGATTGTCTTAAAGACCTATGAGTGTTCAGCCCAGTGGGCAACACACTGTTGAAGGTGTGGAGGCATTTCCTGAAATGTTGGTCTGTTGGAGAGGCTACAGCTTCTTCTTCACTGACTCCTGACTCACTCGAGAATCCATCTTGACTGCTATAAATTTAACTGGTATCAAGTTCCTGGAGGCCATTCAATTAGTATTGTGTGTTTTAGGGTGTTTGTTGTTGTTCGTGAGGACACTATGGAAGAGAAGAACTCTCTAATCTGAGGGAGATAAGTCCCAGAGCTAAGCAGTCCACTTACTCCTCCTGGGAAGGGGAAGTCATCTACTAGGTAGAGATAGCCATTTATGCACATGACTGTCTCATTGAGTCAGGACAGGGGTCAAGTGGGAAGAACAAATCACATTTGCAAAGCTTATACAAAAGACATCACTTTTATAGTCCCTACCCAGCAAACAGTAAATGTCTTTGCAGAGCTACCTTGTTTAAATTTTAATGGTGACCCGCTTCCAGAAATAACAAAGTTGCTTAGGATACAAAAAGTAGCAAGAAAATTAGCAATCCATCACTGTTTTTGTGCTCCAATGGCAGAGAAAATGAAGTGAGAGAGGTCACAAGGGGCTACCAGCACCAAGTTGAGACTTTCTGAGCTTCCTAGTTGTAGAGGTAAAGGGATGGTTTTCCCAGTCTGGGAGATTCTTTGGCCTTGTGCTATGTTTGTTTGGAGCTAAGTGCTCTGTGACAGTCTTCATTAATCAAGGCCAAACATTTGTTAATAAAACCAGCATGTCTGGGCTAGTACCACAAGGTAGTCAGCTAATAAATAGTAATGATTATTATTGGGAGTATAGTAAATGATTCTTGAATACTTCTTCATCATTGTATTCTTCTTGCTTTCTTACACTGATGCCAGATTTTCAATTCTGTACAGGATGGAGTTTGTGGGCTTGTTGCTAAGCCTAGACCATATGAAAACAACCTGTCATTGGTGGTGTGACATATAATAAGCAGTGCCACAATTAAAGTGGCACATTACCTTCCCTCCCCTCTCCCCAGACCTTTAGAACCAGATGCAGGGTCTAAGACAACTGGACAGCATCACCCAAATAGTAGAAATCCCTTTGATTTGCCATTGTGGGAGCCAAGTAGCTCCAGGGTGTCTCACTTTTCATCTGAATACTGTCTTGGGGAGCATTCACAAGCAAATGAATTGGAACAATAAATCAAATTTTGACCAGTGCCTAAATCATAGAGCTGAAGAACATCTTGGTGTTGCTGTTAATGTACACATAGTGTTAGATCCTGTGATTAACCAGGACTAGCATTGCCTGACTTCTGCCTTTCATGGGAGCCTAATGGGAGTGAGCTTTTGCTCTGGTGAAGTTTCCATGTCATTCATTGCCAGTGGGATCTGCTTTGCTAAGGATTCCTCAGCAGACTGCATTCTACTACCATGGTAACTCCTTGGGGAGAGTATCCTGGGCAATGGTGGGAGGCTTGCAGCCCAGGCCCTGGAGACTCTACAGATCTGAATCCCTCCCTTCCTTCTCACTTAGTGATGTTGGGCTATTTTAAAACCACCCAAGCTAGTGATGGTGTCCCTAGTCCCTAGTCCCTGGTAATCCCTGACTCATCATTGTCTGAGGATACTCTTCTCTCATCCATAGCAACTAAATCAGTGGTGCTTTGCTCCTGAGGAATCGTGCTTTTGAACAGCCGGCTGGCAAGATGGTAGATCAAGATCACTAGCTGCCTTTGTGGGGGACTCAGGCTCAATTCTGAGCACTGACACAGCATCTCATAACCTTCTATTCCTCCAGTTTCAAGAGGCCAGTTGTATTCTTCTGGTATCTATGGGTATTAGGCACACACTGGATGGATATACATAAATGCAGACAAAGCAATCACACATGTGAGATAAAAGTAATTTAAAGTTTAGCTTATGGCTGCCATTGTCAAAATACCTATGGATTTCTATATGACCCCTAAATGGTGTAATTGTAAATAAAGAAAGATTTATTAAAGACTTTTTCATAGAGTGAAACTTTCCTAATGAATGAAAGATGGGGCAAGTGATACCAGGAGCCTGGGTTGATGTACATGGTGCAGTTGAAATTTGTGTTTATCTCTGAACTTAAAAGCCAAAAATGATGATATATTGAAAGGATACCTACCGCTTAGCTTAGAAGTAGTATTACTGACATTAAATTATAAAATATTTCATTTATATCCTTGCATAGGGAACTTAAGGAGATTAAACTTGCTGCAGTCATGCTGACAGTAGGTCTCATGACCAGTTACTACCCTACACTGACTGACCAGTCAGTCCTCTTGGGGCCCACCCTCTTCTCTCCACGTAATGGATAACATAATGTTTCATCAGAATACCCTACACATGGACTCACTTGGCATTTTCATTCTTAACTTCATCCAGTGTCTATACTTCCGTTTGTATTTGCATTTTGTGCAGTGTTATTGTGGAGTGGGATTTAATTAGGACTTATTCTTATTAAAAAACAAAAAGGCCAAAGGAAATGAAGTACAGTGGCTAGGAATAACCTTGATAACAAGTGTCTCCAGATTGTACCCTTGCTTGTATAGAGAAATGTCCTCTGTCCCCATGGATGTGGTTGATGCATAACAACTCACTAGACCTGCTGCAGTCCCATGGCTTTGGCTGCTGTTATACTACAGATCCCACCCACTGCTGCATGCTTATGGTGTCTAACCAAGAAGTGAATGAAGACCTTGGAAAATGCTTATTCTTCTTTGTGTCCTCACAAAGCAGAATCTCCAAATAAGAAGCTATGACAGGAGGGCATGCTGGAAAGATAACACTAGGTTTGCCCCACAAGCTTGATGATTCAAGCTCTCACAGTGAAAAGAAAGAACTGACCCTGAAAAAGCTGTCCTCTGACCTTCACAATGTGCTGTGTCATGCATGCATTCCCACACACATCACACAACCACACCCCTATGCATGCATTCCCCCCACTCATACACATCACACATGTATTCTCATACACATTATACGACAGCCTCCGCCCCCATACACATCATGCATGCATTCCCCCACACACACATACACATCATGCATGCATTCCCCCCCCCACACATACACATCATGCATGTATTCCCCCACACACACATACAAATCATGCATGCATTCCCCCACACACACATACACATCATGCATGCATTCCCCACACACACATACACATCATGCATGCATTCCCCCCCCACACATACACATCATGCATGTATTCCCCCACACACACATACACATCATGCATGTATTCCCACAAGTATCATACAACAGACCCCACCCCCACACACGGCATGCATGTGTTTGATACACATCATACAGCTCTCCCCCATATCATGCATGCATTTCCACACACATCATACAAACACACACACACACACACACAAAAATAAAACTGTTTCAAAAATCAAGAAAGAGTGAATCACCAAGTTACACCCATAGGGTGAAATTAGAGACCCTGGGAATGGGCTTGGGATTCTGTGCATATTTCAGACTCTTTCACACTTACTTTTACCTCTGTGACGAGTGTATGTTTAAAGCCTTCACCCCAGAGTATTTTATCCCAGAGCTGGAGATTTGGGATAATCAAGTCTGTACATTTATGATATACTGTTCTTTCATCTGCTCTAAGAGCATTTCCAAATATTTAGTAATTTTCTGAATTATTCATGCTCTTCAGTTCCTTTTTAAACATATCAGAGTGCAGCCAAGGAACATACACTTGGAAACAGAGCACATAGTGTCAACACTCCAAGAAGTTTAGTCTAATGTCCACATTTTAATGGAGGAGAAAGGAAAGTTGCTGAGGATGAGAAGCCCCAGGTCATGCAGCATGTGGCGGAAAATTTTTATGTCATCGAAGTTAATTGTTAAGAGTTCACAAATCCCAGTAAGCAAGCAAGTTTCAGGTTTGTACTGACAGCAAGTTAGATCTCCTTCAACATAATTTTGGGGGGATTGAGAAGGAGTTTGCTCATCATGGTGAGTGACATTTGGGTGTATCAAGAAAAACAAAGTTGTCCTAAAAATCAGCTAGGGAGGTTGGATGAGAATCCATACCAAGATCAGAAAAGCAGATACAAAAATAATGCAAAGTTATGTAATGAAAGCAAACAGGCGCAGTGCTTCCAGTGCTTCCAGTGTTTCCAGAAACATCATGAAATGATGACATCTACCAGTTACCCATCTTAGTTTGAACTTCCTTTCAGATGGTTTGTTGTCTGGAAAGTCAATGATTATTCCAAAAGTAAGCCTTCAGGTAGAAGGTAAGTTCCAAGTAAAATCCCAACACATTGATTTTGCTGTTGTTAAATACAGTATCTATGCAATGACAACTTTGCCAAGATTTGAATTCTTTAGCTAAAAATTTCTTCCAGGGTAGGCATGTGCTTTTCTCCACTCTTACAATACAGTAAACAATTACTCATGTTGGTTGTATTAATCCATCAAGATGCCCAACCAGCCCATAATCATCCATTGGTATTGCATGAAGCTATGGATCTCTTAAGCCAACCATCACTTAGTTGCCTCTTCCTAACTTCCCCATGAATGGCCTGACAGGTATGCAGGTTCATGGTGCCCCAAGAGGAAGGGAGAGAACTTAGTGTTTTGCATAGAGAAGAGGTAGAGAAATTTTAATCCAGAAACATGGCTGCTCTGGCAAGGAATCATATCAAAAAATATGATCTGGCTGGAAAGAAGACATGCCCTGGATTATAGTATGATCTGGCTAGAATACAGATATGCCCTTAATACACATCTTTAATCCCTAACAATTTAGGTAAAGTTAGTTTGGAGAAGGAACCAACCATGTTTGGAAGTAATGTATTATTGAGGGGCAGACAAAGTGACAAATCAGAAAAAGATTTGACAGAATGAATCAGAGATAGGATATGTTCAACTCCCATGGAAACAGTCAGGAAAGAGAGAATAATTAAGAGAGCAGTAGCAGCAGCAGAGAGAGAGAGAGAGAGAGAGAGAGAGAGAGAGAGAGAGAGAGAGAGAGAG
>JADRCH010000268.1:2150341-2230341 GCA_019843965.1 Rhynchomys soricoides
GAGAGAGAGAGAGAGAGAGAGAGAGAGAGAGAGAGAGAGAGAGAGAGTTTATACTGAGACTGTTTTATAGAGACAGATTGCAGATGAAGGCAACATGAGACAGAGAATGAGAAGGAGCCAGAAGATTAGAATATTTTGCCAAAGTTATTATGAGGCCAAACATAACAATTCAGTCAGAAGATGAGAGAATCAATCATCTTGGAGAGAAGTTTTGAGCCAGAAGAGCTGAGAAGAGCCAGCCTCCCAGAGTTCAGAAAAAACTAGAAAGGGTGAGCTTATTCAGCACTAAGCCTCGGAGACAACAATTACATCTGTAAATAAGGATACATTTTCTGAGAGACTGAGAACACAACCAGAGGAGGCTACTTGTGGATATGGCCTGTGTGAGCAGAGAATACTGAAGTGATTCCTCAGCTGCCCAGAAACTCAGGAGAGTGGTGAGCAGAGGCCCCCTGGCTCCATTCTAGGAGGAAGAAGGAACTCTGTGAGGAGCGTGGTGAGCAGGGGACTCCTGGACTGTGTTTTGCAAGGATGTGAATGCTTTCAAGACCAGACATGGTGATGTATGCCAATAATCCCTGCACTTGCAAAACAGAGGCAAAAAGATCATGAGTTCAAAACTATACTGGTCTATATAATGAAACCCTAACTAAATAAGTAAATAAGTAATAAGTTACTAAATGATAAATAATTGGAGGTTCTGGTTATACATCATTATAAGAAATTACTTTGGCCCAATTTTAATATCAAATAGAGGAAACTAGTATCATTGAAAGACTTCATCCTATCTGAAATCTTGATATACAGTACCATGATAAAAAAGATAGGTTCTCTTAAATAGAATACTGACAGAATAATATCATGATCTAAGAGGAAATTTAAAATTGCTTGACAAGGATTCTGACATAATGTTGAAAAAAATCAAAAGATTGGCAAGTAACATGTTAGTGGTATTCACATGGTAGCCAGCATGCTTACATGCATGCCCAGATGTATGCACACATGCAAGCTTGTGACTGAAGGAACAATATTAGTATCACAAGTCTAATCAATAGGTTCTTTTGATTTGTTTCATTTATAAGACATACTTGATTAGACATTTCAAAGAGAATAGTGTTTAAATCACTTCTGATAACTCATCCAGCATTTAGGAAACATGTTTATATGTATTTATATATAATCAGAAAATCAGCATATGTTAAAAGTAGTGAGCTGCTTAATTTTTTCTTTACTCATGATGACAAGAACACTCTGGCTGTGATAGCAGATGGTCCCCCAGAAGGTCACGGTCTCACTGAATATACAATAGAAATGGGCAGTGGTATTTGACTAGCTTTGTCCTGTTTCCATTTCTGCTCAGTCTGGAACCCCAGCTCCATGGTCTTCCCTCCTTAGTTAAACCTCTCTGGACATTCCCTTACAGATATCCCCAAGGGTGTATCTCCTAGGTGATTCCAAATCCCATCAGATTGACAATAAAGACTAACCATCATGGGTGATAGCCAAACATTCATGGGCTGGAGAGATACCTCTGCAGTTAAAGAGCATGCACTGCTCTCACAGAGGACCTGAGTTTGGTTCCTAGCACTCATGTTAAATGACATACATCTGCTGTTTAACCCTGGCTGAAGGGGATCTGAAGCCCTTTTCTGGCCTCTATGGACACCTAGACACGTGTGGCATGCATCTAAATAAAATTAAAAATGTACACACACACACACACACACACACACTCACACACACACTCACACACACACACACACACATTTTGTTTTAAATTATGTCTGAGATAGCAAGAATAATGTCTGATAGCAGGAATAAAGATTTTGCTTCTTTGGGCAAGCTGCCTGTGTGAGAATTCAGTTGTCCCTGGTAGGCAAAGGAAAGGGTGAGATTCTACACGATGATTTACCCTTAGACTCTATGAACGTTGCATTTTTTTCTGTTCACTTGGATCATCAGTTGAATTACAAATGTCCTCAGTTAGACTTCATGTTTACTCTGTAAAATGAAGCCCTCCTCTAGTTTATTTTAGTAGGTATTACCAGAGCCCTTATTAAACAAACCATGGAGCTGGATCATGATTACTTTAAAACAGCAGTGAACTTGATCTGACTTCAGCATAATTTGGTTCTACCCCTAAATAACCCTCTTGTGATATTTCTCTTGAGCAGACTGAAGCTCTAGGAGTGGTCTCTTTCAAAAGGGGATTTAACAGCAGCTTAAGTGTTTATGGACTTCTCCCTCCACGTTTGCCTGTGTTCCCCTAGTGAAGTCTGGAAGTCTGGGAAACCTGACATCTTGGTGTGTTCTACACCACGTACGTGGCCAAGGCACCTTCATAGGAGTGTGAGCTGATTTTCTTCACAGAGTGTCTAGCAGCTGGGCTGCTGTCTGAATATACCATATGCAGGGTCAACAGCACCTTCAGAGGACTGTAAGTGACCTTCTACACAGCAACTGTTCAGTCACTGAGCTGCTGTCTGAAGACTAGTGGGATAAAGTCAAAATAATGTCTCTCTTCACTCTACTGGCAGGTTTCCTTAAACCCCACTTGACTCCCTGTCAGGTATCTCTGAGAACAGAGCACAAGGAGACACACTAGAAATGGGCCGAGACATGGCGGAGATAAGAGGGCTGTGTGTGGTGATAACGGAGCCACCAGTCATCCCACTAGACCTCCAGAAGCCTTAGCTCTGGGCTCTTGGGACACTAATGTTTCTGTGTTGAGCCTGTTTTATTTGTGTCTGCTCCTTGCCCCCAGATTTTTGTTTTCCTTTTGAGACAGGATCTCACTATGCATGGTCTGGAATTCCCTAAGTAGACCAGGATGGACTTGAACTCAAAAAAATTCTGCCTTCATCTGTAAGGCATGAACTGCTACACCAGTTTGCTTTTTTGTTTGTTTTCTTTGCTTTGCACTTGTTGGTGTGGTGGTAGAGCACCGTGTATTGTCCAGCTTGGCCTGGAACTTATACTTTGCCTGCCTTGGTCACCTAAGTGCGAGGACTGTAGGCATGCCTCACTGTGCCGAGTTTTGTTGTAGACTTACATACCAGAGTTGAACACTATAGAAATATTATTTATGACACTCACTCACCAAGGGAACATAGGCAGAGTTTGGGCATCCATATGGTGGGCTTGTGGAGTCTTGTTGAGGCAACCATGTCTGCTGACATGATATTAAAACGTTGAAGAAGTTGTAAAGAAATAAATGAAAGTTGGTCTTTTGCTTTGAGCCTCAATAAATGTGGTATCTTCAGAGCAGTATGTTATGTAGTAGACATGTCATCTGCTGGATGGTTTGGAGGGGAAGATACTTGATGTTAATCATTACGAAAAGCACAGGTTTCATACTGTTTATGACTGTGAGGAGATCCCTTGTTCTGCCGTCTCCTGTTAAAGCACCTCACATGTGCACTCCTCCAGCTACACTGTCTGCTATCTCATAATGTGGATGCTCTCTATACTGACACAGCATTCACAGTCAGGACAGTGGCTCCCTACCTTTCCCACCATAGCCACCTCGCTAGCTATTAGGATGCTCAGAGCACTTTCTTTCTCTGAATTCCCAGTGTCTGACGGTTCAGCACCTGCAATGTTCATGTGCAACTTGTCTCTGAAATCATCCTTGCATTTTATGGTCCACTTCCTTAGTGGGGTCTTCTTGATCTATTCCCTTATGGCCTGGATTCCAGAGTTTTCCAAGAATTCACATTTTTATAATGCCTTTTTTTCCTAAAAGCAATAGGACTCCAAGCTGTGTGTACACATTTTGTCTTTTCTTTACGCTGTTTCTTACATGTGGGAGTAAGCATTGCTCTGGGCAAGCCAGGCTAGGCTGGCCTGGTTTCCACATCTTGTAGGTGACTTAGTACTTCTTTGTTTCAGTATCCGTTCATCCTTCCTCCACTCCTGAAGCCAACAAAATTCACTAGGGTGTGTCATTAGAGCACTCTGTAACGTTTTTTCTCTTATGAGTTCACTTTGCCATTTGGATCTGCAAGTGCAGACTTTCTTTTCTTGTGGATATTTGTTCTTGTCATGCCTTTTAAGCACTGTTTTGAGTGTGGGTCCAAGCTTGCTGGTGGGAGTGTCCCGTGGTCTTTGCTACCATTTTCCTTAACACTGGCTGTTTTCTGAGTCTTTTGCTCTTCTCCATTCCTGCAGGTATAAGGGGCATTTGTCTGTAGTCTTTTGGGCTGCTACTATGTGCAGATTCATTCCAGGTGCCCTCTTGACACTTTGAGAGGGATGTAGGACAGTGCCACTCTACCTACCCTCAGGCACTGTGTTTGATTTATGCTGATGGCGGCATGAGTGTGCCTTTCCCACCTGTTCCCTGGTGTACACTGCACAGTGGGTACGTGCCTTCTGCTCTAGAAAAATCTCTCCTCTGCAGAAATAAATCCATGTGGCAGAGATTCCTCTCAAGCTGCAGTCTTTCCCCTCCCTTCCCTTTAGCTTCTTCTCTGTCTATCAACACTGTCCAATCACCTCCAAGTCACCAGGAGCCAGAGCCCTGAACGTACTTCTGTTACGTGTATCCTGTTTACAGACACCCTCACTCTCTGATGGATGGACAATTGCCTAAGTCTTTCAAGACCTGCTATGTCACCTTTCTAAAGACTGGCCCAGCATCATGGTACCTGATAGGACGCTTCCACTTGTTTTGACCTTGCTGTAGAGGGATGCCAGAGTCTTGAGCCAGCCTTCTTCTTTTCATTCCATGCTTTGAATTACCCATCACCCCCTTGTCTAGTTCTAGATAACATTTGATACCCTGTTTTTGTTGCTTTCACACATTTCCATCAATTTCAGGAAAGAAACCAATTTCTCGTAGTTCAGCATCTTATGTGAACTTCGTGAGACATGTGGAAGGTCGATAGGAATGCCTGAGTTAGATTCGATATAACCAAAGGCCTTTCAAGTTTTTCAAGTCCGTGGCAACACACTTAGCTTCTCCATAAACTGCTCCCCATTTTTGCACTGATGCCATCCCTGATGGTCCATATCAGTTCACAGCTAACCATTCCACCCCAACCACCTCCACCTCTCCACAGGCACAATTTCTAGAAAACATTAAATTTGGCTTATTTCAATGTAATAAAATAGTGTGTTTTCAAGAAATGTCCTCCTTTTCCTTCTCTTTCCCCTTTCTTTTGTAAAAAATATTTTTGTCTATTCTTTGTGCAGGCAGAGTATCTTTATCATACGCTGTTGCCTCACCCAGCTCCTCCCCACCTCCCTACTCTGTCTCCTTTTTTATTTTCAATGCAGTAGACCTTTCCAGCTGCAATTGTTTAAAGGCATTAAATTGAGCATCCAAGATTAATTCCCTGGCGGGTCAAGAGGAGAGCATTGTGTAGCCCATCTTACCTCTGTATCCCTTCGTAAATGGCTCCAGCACAGTGGGGAAAGGAAAACAGTTGTGACGGGCTGTAATGGATGAGCTGGGTGGACAGATCACCCCTGAAGCCTCATCCTTTCTACCATGCATGCAGAAGTGAAGGGGAAGGTGGCTTTTGAGAGCTTCAAAGACCTGTGCAATAAAACTTCTTTCTAGAGTGTGGAAGGATCCCAAGTAAATATGTTATAAACGATGGTGCCAGTGATACCAGCAAAGTAAAAATAAATAATGAAGTGTGCTTAGCTAAAGTTGAGCTGGGGAACACCTGCTGTTAGATCCCCCTGTCCCACTTCTCCATACCTTCTTTTTTTTGGGGGGGAGGGGGGGTTCAAAACAGAGTTTCTTTGTATAGCCCTGGCTGTCCTGGAACTCACTCTGTAGACCAGGCTGGCCTTGAACTCAGAAATCTGCCTGCCTCTGCCTCCCAAGTGCTGGGATTAAAGGTGTGTGCCACCACTGCCTGGCTTCTCTCCATACCTTCTACTGTTCTCTGACAATGACAAGCCATTTCAATTCAAACAGGTTTAATGCCTATGGTTGTTTGGAAAAGATTGATATTACAATTATCAAAGATAGAAAATTGTCATTCTCCCTTGAAGCTCAACGGATCTCAACTTTCCTATATTTCAGCCTCACAAAACCACATGTGACTTAGTGCTAAAGACATCATTCCCCATTTTGTGGAATTCTAAATTCAGAACAGTAAATGGCACCGTTTACAGTTCTGACACAAGTCCCCAAATTCCAGAGGTACAGACAAGAAAAAAGAAAGACAGAATCCCATTCATCAATGTAAGTTGTACTCAACCTTAAATAAACTGCTGCAAAGAAAATTAGCATGTAGCGATTTTTATTCCTTGCTGGACAGTAACTATCACCTATCTTTCTGTGCATGGCTGATTTGGCTTAATATAGCCTTTTACCCACTTCCACACAGATGTCAACATTTCATTCCATCTGCAACGAACAATATTCCATTAGACAGATACTTTTTTCACATTTATTAACATGGGCTTAGATTGATTTCATCTCTGCTTTTGGTGTTCATATCACAGACTTAACTCTCCACAACTGTAATGAGCAAGGCCACCACTCATGTACTTAGCCATGTTTCTATTACTTATCACACCCTCTGGGTGATGGGGCATATTGACTGATGAATAGAGCAGCAAAGAAACTCATGCACGTCTACACAAAAACTCACATGTGCACAGGACAGCAGCTTTGTATGAAAACCCTTCTTTGATAATTATTTGGTATTTTTATAGCACCAAATATAAATAGAAAGGCATAAAAGTTCTCCACATAGTACCTTTATCTGTAAAGTAATGCCAAACATTTCTCTAGCATAGTTAAATTCGAGAACATTTCAACCATATTTTTTACATTAAAATCAACTCTGAAGTTGTTGGGTTATGGGGTGTCCCAAATCCACTCTGCCACAGGGCTCAGACCACTGGTGGAGATGGGGCATGGGAGTTTTGACTGTGTTTACCCCACACTGACCCTGGGCAGGTGTCCGGCTATGGGAAGCCTCGGGACACTGTTCTGAGGATGGGAGTGCACAGTCTGAAATCCCCAGGGACAGTTGGAGCAGGCTGGGGGTCCCCAGGCCTGCATAGAGGCCAGGGCCATCTGGTTCTCAAGTTCTTGGGCACCCAGACACTGCTGGAAGCCTCGAAAGAGCTGGGAATGGAGTGGGGGCCCAGGGCCTGGATCTTGCCTGGGGACAAAGGGGAAAAGAGGGGAGAGCTCCGGTTGGGTCCTGAGGGGATTAGAGTCCTTGGTTTGTCAGCGAGCAGCTTGGCTTGGTAGAGGCTGTGGTTGGGAGCACTGAGAGGCCTTCTGCAGGAGACTAGGCAGCCAGCTCTTTAGACGAAGGCCTGTTCGATTGCTCCACATGGCAGACCCTGATGAAAAGAGACAGTCCATGGTTTAAAGGCATTTATCGTTATGGCAGACAGTGGCAGTGAGTAAAACCATACCCCACTTTCTCAAGGCGGGCCTGAGGTTAAATACCCCTTGCAGGGAGGAGTATCTGGGAAGGAGAGTTTATTGGCTAAGCCTCCAAACCTTTAGGTACCTCATTAAAATGGAGATATGTCTTGAGGCTACATGACCTGTGATCATGTCCTCTACTTGTGGAGGGGCTTGGAGCGACACCCTTACGTGACTGATGGCCACAAATTTATGGAGGGCTGTGGCCTCATGTCAGGACCCTGGTGTCCAGGAGTGTGGCAAAATGCCTACCATCCCTTACAGGGTTATCCCTACTGGGTCCCAGGGATTTAAACCTTAGCTCAACCAGAAATCAGGCTGCCTTTCACGGTCTTACATGAAGTCATAGAAATCAAACATCTATTGGTACCTTACCAGATCAGTTCATACTTTCCAGAATGGAACAAAGAAGTACATGTCCCAATTTGAATGGATATAGAAAGTTTTACTAAATTTTTATTTCTGTATATGGGTGATTTGCCAGCATGTATGTGTACTTCTCATACAGAAGCCACAGGAGTTACAGATGGTTGTGAGGTGCCATGTGGTACTGGAAATCAAATCCAGGTCCTCTGGAAGAGCAGCCAGTGCTTTTAATCACTGAACCATCTCTCCAGCCCCACAGATCTTAGATTAACTCTGCCTTTCTTGATCTTGGTAAGCTTGGTTTGTGTGTTTCTGAGATGATACTTAATTAGATCTGCTCTAGCTGCTCTAGGCATAATTAATAGTTGTTGAATGTTAGAAGGCATATAGACAATACAGGTGTTGTAGAGGTGAGCATCCCATCTAATGTTACTCAATAGCATCTGAGCTCCAACTTCAAAGCTAATGATACCTTGTTTATTTTTACTTCAGAACAATAAATGTCACATTAGAGAGTTGTCAGTTTATGTACCTGTGTTCAAATATGGGTTCTGCTGATTTCTTGAAGACTAGGCATCCTCATCTAAAGTGTCTTGGAGCCTGGAACAAAAGTAAATGTTATCTTTCTAGTCATAAGGAAAGGAAAGGAGAGAGGGAAGGAGGTGGATGGAGGGAGCTGGCAGAGAAGACAAGACAGAAAGAAAGACGAAACTGACCCTCCTTGGTAGGAATGTCAGAAAAGCAGAGAAGAACTCTTGTGTGGGATTAAACTTTTTAATGCCAGCAGAAGAAAATTCAGGGTGGCCTTTTTAGAACTGAAGCAATTGTTATTTTTCTGGAAGACCTTGCATCATTTTTATAGTAAATGTATTTCATTACACCACATTCTTCCTCCAACGTCCTAGAAAGCTAAGAACGGCGTTGTTCCAAGAGCTAACCACCTACTTGAAAGCTTTTGCTCCTCTACTAGACTCTAACACTGGCTGTGGGTCTGCCATCTTGACTACCAGACTCTAACACTGGCTGTGGGTCTGCCATCTTGACTACCAGACTCTAACACTGGCTGTGGGTCTGCCATCTTGACTACCAGACTCTAACACTGGCTGTGGGTCTGCAGTCTTGACTAACTAGATTACAGACTTTCCACATTTGATGCTATTCTGTGTTCTGGGTGTGTTTAATAAGAATATCTTGTACTATTAGCATAATTGATCTTTCTGTTATGAAAGCTTCTTTTATCCGAGAAGACTTAAAAAGGGTTAAAAGCTCCCCTATCTTAAAATCTTACAACAAGGAGTCTATACAGAACAGTACTGGACATACAACAATACATTTAGAGAATTAGTAACTGATGAACTAAACGATGACACGGTGTGATGTGTCCTCAGACAGCCACTTCACCCTTAGACCAATTCACCAAGAAGCACTAAAAACCATCCTCAAGGAGCCAGAACGTGCTTCTGAAGTACGTTGTTTCCTTTCCCTTTTCTTCGTTTTGCCATGTGGTGCAATCCTTGAAACACCATGAGTCACTTTCCCGTGCCCTGCAGAGGGAAACAGTGTGCACACTACATAGTTCTCTGTGTTATGGGAGATGGTAAACTTTGTTTTAAAATCACTTTTCAACTGGACAAATCTTTAAGTAGATAGTGTTGCATATTGCTTCTATAGAGGACAGTCCAGTTCCCATCACCCACATCTGATGGATGACAACCGTTTGTAACACCAGCTCCAGTATTGTCAGTGTACCCATGTGCACTTGCTTTCCTGTATAAGGTCTCTCTCTCTCTCTCTCTCTCTCTCTCTCTCTCTCTCTCTCTCTCAACTGAAATAAAACTTTTCAAAATATTTACAAGAATAAACTTTGAATTTGTCACACGATAAAATGTTTTAAGTATCAATATAAATAAATTATCCGCTCACTTCTCATAATGGTCTTGATCTATTTTTTGAACTTTATATGATTCTTTGTGAATTTCACATCAAGTACCCCAATCTCACTCATCTCCGCATCCCTACCTGTCTAACCTCTGCAACCTCTGCCCAAAAGAAAACATAAATAAATAAACAAACAAATAAATAAATAATTTTTAAAATTCTCTCCATGGATGCTGTGGTGTGTCACACAGTATACCCCTTTGCCCAAACAGCTTTACTTGCAATTGTTCACTGCAGTGAGTCATTGGTCTGGTTTGAGATCTCTGGCTTTTGTTACACTATCAATACTGAATCCTCACTGGGATTCCTCTCAAGTATCTTGTTGTTGCCTTGAGTTATGGAGATCCTGCCCCTTCACAAGCTCTAGCAGTTCATTTATGGGTGTTGCTTATGCCCTGGACTACTCGCTGCCGGACCCTACCTGCCTTTAGGGGTTGGAGGGGAGGTGGTGCAGAGCCACAGTCTCTGACACAGAGTCACACACACAGTGACACAGACTCTGGGAACAGATGAGAAACGCCACCGCAAGCTTCTTTAATACCTTCCACCCATGCTCCCATTGGTCCCAAGATAGCATCTCTTCTAAACAGCAGTTCCTTATTGGCTGGCATTGTCTGCAACAGCAATCCTTGGTCTGTCAGACAGTCTTCAATTAGGTCCTCTCATAGGGGATGCTTTTGCAGCTGTGAAGCTCCAGCATTTACATAATTTACATAATGTTCCTGCCACAATGGGGTACATGTTGGAGTGGACCAACTCAAAGTCCTAGATCTGAACCTGCACGTTAGCTGAGTTAATCAGCTCACCGACTCTCTTGCATACACATCACCAGGGCCAGATTTACTGCACTGCACTGTCTACTGTCTCTCAAATGCTGCACCCCCCAACAGCCCCCAAAACCCCTCCTGTCACCACCAGGGCAGCTCTACTGTGCTGCTAGGGCAAGGTATGGGACCCACTCTCCTGAGTGCTACAGCTGGCAAGGGATGGGCCAGTGAGGGGCAAGGGGATGGGGCCAGTTTTGTGCAGCCCTTGGATATCAAGGTGGTCCCAGGCAGCAGCCCAGACCAAGAATGTCTCTATGACCTTTGGTGCTAACATGGGCCATACACATCAACACAAACTCTCACTGCTGCAGGACCATGGACCCATTCCCTGGCATCAACATGGACCAGAGTCTCATCATGACCTCAGGTAGCATCACTGACCACTCACATCAAGCTGTTCCTTAATACCCTAGAGTCTCCAGTTCCCCCTCTCTTCATTCTGTATACACCGTTCTGTTTCTCTTCCTCTCCCATCTCTCCACCACTTACTTTCTCATGTTAGCATCAGGCAGGGGTCATCTGGGTGTCCTCCAGCCCACCTGTATCAAACCTGGAGGTAGGCCACTCTTGATATTTTTATTTCTGTATTTTACAAAGATTTTACACAATTATGAAAAGAACATTAAACAAAATGCAAAATCAAGTGCCAGATACAACGATTAGTAGGAAATATTCTCAGTAAAAATAAACATGTCTACAAAAACATCCACAATCACATAGTAATTTAGTCAAATGTGCCCAAGGGAACCACTTAATATGGATGGAAACCTAAAAAAATCAGAGGGCTTCTTTTTGACTAGAGAGAAGGCCAGAGGAAGTTAGCAAGTAATTCTTAATTTTTTAACTTATGTTTGGTTGCAAAATGTTTAATATGTTATTAAAAACATCTTAAAGAAAAAACCTTTCAGACATACAACGTATTAACTTTCGGTCATTGACTCAGAATTACTTTTTAAATAGGCTCATTGAAATTCTATTGACATGTAGAGGCAAGTATGCTATGTATTCTAGGTTATCCTTGTTCCATAGATCAGTATTGTTCTCCCTTGTGACCACAGGTTCAACCAGGATTCCTAACCTGTGGATTCAGTGAACCACAGAGCAAAAATATTATGGGGAAAAGATGTTGCGTGGTTCTACATGTGCTGAGGCATTTGCCTGGTGATGATTTACTTTCAACTGAACACACAGACTTTTCTCTAAGTCATCATTCGATAAATACTAGAGTATAATATCTGTTCACAAACATTTACATTGTGTCGGGTCATACAAATACACTGAAGTCATTTAAAGACTGCTAGTCAGAGGTATGAAGGTTGTGTGCCGTGAAGTCTAATGTCAACTTGAAAAAAACCTATAAGCACCTAGGAAACAAGCCTCTCAGAATGCCTGCAAGGGATTACTTACTTTAAGTTAGTTGAAACAAGGAGACATATTTTCTGTGGTGGTACCATTCTGTGGATTAGGGTCCAGGGCTGAATAACTAGGGGAAAGCAGGTTGAGCCTGAAAATGCAGCCCTCTCTCTTTGCTTCCTGGATGCAAAGCAACTGCATACTTTCATACTCTTGGTGGTAATATACTAGGCCCCACCTCTTGGTAATATTTTCCCCAGTCTCCAACACTCATTACTCTCCATGTCTGTGCTCCTGTCTAATGTAGTGCTTGTAAAGTAGTGTCTCAGTGTGGTTTTAGTTTGCATTTCCATAGTGATCTTGGCCCTTTCTTCATGTACTTATTATCCATTTGCATATTTGCTTGGGAGAAATGTCCTTTCAAATATTTGATTTTTTTTTTTACTGACTTATTCATTTTCTAGTTGAATATAACAATTCTTTGTACATTTTGAATGAAAGTCTCTTACCAGATAGAGTCATCCCTGGGTATGCAGTGAATGCTGCCTCTGAGATTGACACTCTGCAGATATCACAGTCTAGAGATGCTCATATTCCATTGAGAAATGATGTGTTGCTTCCATATAAGCTGTGAAAATCTTTCTGCAAAGCTGAATTAATTTCGCCATTATTTCCAGTGCCTAACCAGTGCAAGAGCTGTGCATATAGCATACCTTATTTTATGCAATAATAACCAACAAAGGTAGGTTTGTGTTTAGTACAAATACAATCATTGTAGACCTAACTACATAGTATACAGTACAGCTGCAAGGACATAATACAATTCATAGATCACAGAACTGCATAAGATATAATAAAACTGCCTGTGATATACAACTGCATAGAATCTATACAACTGCATAGGCTATAACACAAGCTCATAGTATAAAGTACAACCATCTAGAATATAATACAACCGTGGGGGATATAATGTGGCTTTGTAGACTATAATACAACTGCACAGCCTAGTGTACAAGTGCATAAGGTATTATACAACTATATAGAACATTATGCAAGTGCATAGGACATAGTACACCTCCCCATACACTTAACTGGAATATCGAATAGCTTCAAAGGCTATTATATAATTTCATCAGCTATAATATAACTAAATAGGATAAAGTACAACTGCATAGATTATTGTATACTTTAATAAGTTATCTTACAACAAAGACCTAGTTTACTTTAAGGGTATACAACTCTTGGAGGGTTGACCAACATCCAAGGAAGGCCACACATGCAAGGGTCTGTGGATAGAACAAATTGGACCTACTGGACGTAAAACCCAATTTCCTTATAACCACCAACAGCTTCTAACTCTGAGTCACTCTGTCTCCTCTTCCTCAATAATCTCTGGGGCTTGGGAAAGGTCTGTGTGTCATACAGATGTTCTATTTAGGGCTAAACGTTTCTTGGTCTAATTCTCTGCACTTTGACAAGTTTTGAGTTTTTGTGTTACTTTCCTTTCCTTCTTTTTTTTTTTTTTATATATTATAATATTCCTTTTTGAAAAGAACAAAGAATAAAATTACATTTCATTCTTCTTAAGATATGTCAATAAATAAGAAAATAAATGACTAATCTACAGAATCAGTGGAACATTGCTTTTTTTATAATAATTTTTTTATTTTTCATATTTTATTTAAATTTCAAATGTTTCCACCTTTCCAGATCACCCCTTTGGAACCTCCCCATTCCCTCCACCCTCCCCCTGTCACTATGGGGGTATTCTCCCACCCAGCCACCCACCCACCCACCCACTCTCATATTCCCTCCTAGGCATTCTCCTATACTGGGGCATCGAATACCCTCAGGCCCAAGGGCCTCTCCTCCCTCTGATGAATAACAAGACCCTCCTCTGCCACATTTGTGGCCAGCACCATGAGTCCCTCCATGTGTATTCTTGGTTGGTGGATCAGTCTCCAGGAGTATTGGGGGGTCAGGCCAGTTGCCACTGTTGCTGCCTCCCTGGGGATGCAAACTCCCTCAGCTCCTTCAGTCCTTTCTCAAAGTCCTACATCTGGAACCTCACACTCAGCCCTACTGTTGCTGCAAAGTGACTCTTGGGTATTTCAAACCTTTGGGCTAATAACCACTTAACAGTGAGTACATACCATGTTCATTCTTTTGTGACTGTGTTACCTCGCTCAGGATGATATTTTCAAGATCCATCCATTTGTCTGCAAATTTCATGAAGTCATTTTTTTTAATAGCTGAGTAATATTCCACTGTGTAAATGTACCACATTTTCTGTATCCATTCCTCTGTGGAGGGACATCTGGGTTGTTTCCAGCTTCTGGCTATTATAAATATGGCTGCTATGAACATAGTGGAACATGTCTCTTTATTACATGTTGGAGCATCTTCTGGGTATTATAAGTAAGGCTGCTATGAACATAATGGAACATGTGTCTTTATCACATGTTGGAGCATCTTCTGGGTATATGCCCAGGAGTGGCATAGCTGGGTCCTCAGGTAGTATTATGTTCACTTTTCTGAGGGTCCGCCAAACTGATTTCCAGAGTGGTTGTATCAACTTGCATTCCCACCAGCAATGGAGGAGTGTTCCTCTTTCGCCACATTCTCACCAACATCTGCTGTCAACTGAGTTTTTGATCTTAGCCATTCTGACTGGTGTGAGGTGAAATCTCAGGATTGTTTTGATTTGCATTTCCCTGATGACTAAGGATGTTGAACATTTCTTTAGGTTTTTCTTGGCCATTCGAGTTTCCTCAGTTGAGAATTCTCTGTTTAGCTCTCTTCCCCATGTTTTGATAGGGTTATTTGAATCTCTGGAGTCTAGCTTCTTGAGTTCTTTGTACACATTGGATATTAGTCCTCTATTGGATGTAGGATTGGTAAAGATCTTTTCCCAATCTGTAGGTTGCCATTTTGTCCTATTTACAGTGTCCTTTGCCTTACAGAAGCTTTGTAATTTTATGACGTCCCGTCTGTCGATTCTTGATCTTAGAGCACAAGCCATTGGTGTTCTGTTAAGAACATTTCCCCTGTGCCCAAGTGTTTGAGATTCTTCCCCACGTCTTCTTCTATTAGACTCAGTGTATCTGGTTTTATGTGAAGGTCTTTGATCCACTTAAACTTGAGCTTTGTACAGGGAGATAGGAATGGATCAATTCGAAATCTTCTACATGTAGACTGCCAGTTGATCCAGTGCCATTTGTTGAAGATGCTGTCTTTCTTCCACTCTATGGTTTTAGCTCCTTTGTCAAAGATCAAGTGACCATAAGTGTGAGGGTTCATTTCTGGATCTTCAGTTCTATTCCATTGATCTACCTGCCTGTCACTGTACCAATACCATGCAGTTTTTATCACTACTGCTTTGTAGTACAGCTTGAAGTCAGGGAGGCTGATTCCCCCAGAAGTCCCTTTATTGTTGAGAATAGTTTTTGCTATCCTGGGCTTTTTGTTAGTCCACATGAATTTGAGAATTGCTCTTTCTAGGTCTATGAAAAATCTAGTTGGGATTTTGGTGGGGATTGCATTGAATCTGTAGATTGCTTTCAGTAGGATGGCCGTTTTAACTATATTAACCCTGCTGATCCATGAGCATGGGAGATCTTTCCATCTTCTGAGATCTTCTTAGATTTTTTTATTCAGAGACATGAAGATTTTGTCATACAGATCTTTCATTTCTTTGGTGAGAGTCACACCAAGATACTTTATATTGTTTGTGACAATTGTGAAGGGTGTTGATTCCCTAATTTCTTTCTCAGCCTGTTTATCCTCCGAGTATAGGAAAGCTACTGATTTGCTTGAGTTAATTTTGTATCCAGCCACATTGCTGAAGTTGTTTATCAGCTGTAGCAGATCTCTGGTGGAGTTTTTCGGGTCATTAAAGTATACCATCATATCATCTGCAAATAGTGATATTTTGATTTCTTTCTTTCCAATTTGTATCCCTTTGACCTCCTTTTGTTGTCTGATTGCTCTAACTAGAACTTCAAGTACTATATTGAATAGGTAGGAAGAGAGAGGGCAGCCTTGTCTAGTCCCTGATTTGAGTGGGATTGCTTCGAGTTTCTCTCCATTTAGTTTGATGTTGGCCACTGGTTTGCTATATATTGCTTTTACTATGTTTAAGTAAGCTCCTTGAATTCCTGATCTTTCCAAGACTTTTATCATGAAGGGATGTTGATCTTTGTCAAATGCTTTTTCAGCATCTAATGAAATGACCATGTGGTTTTTTCCTTTGAGTTTGTTTATGTAGTGGATTACATTGATGGCTTCCGAGTATTGAACCATCCCTACATTCCTGGGATGAAGGCTACTTGATCATGGTGAATGATCGTTGTGATGTGGTCTGGGATTCGGTGTGCAAGAATTTTATTGAGTACTTTTGCATCGATATTCATAAGGGAAATTGGTCTGAAGTTTTCTTTTATTGTTGGGTCTTTGTGGGACTTTGGTATCACTGTAACTGTGGCCTCATAGAATTAATTGGGTAGTGTTCCTTCCATCTATTTTGTGGAATAGACTGAAAAGTATTGGTATTAGGTCTTCTTTGAAGGTCTGATAGAATTCTGCACTGAACACATCTGGTCCTGGGATTTTTTTGGTTGGGAGACTGTTAATGACTGCTTCTATTTCTTTGGGGATTATGGGACTATTTAGATGGTTTATCTGATCCTGATTTAACTTTGGTAATTGGTATCTGTCTAGAAACGTGTTCATTTCATCCAGATTTTCCAATTTTGTTGCATATAGGCTTTTGTAGTAGGATCTGATGATTTTTTAAATTTCCTCAGAGTCTGTTGTTATATCTCTGTTTTCATTTCTAATTTTGTTAATTTGGATACTGTCTCTGTGCCTTCTGGTTAGTCTGGCTAAGGTTTATCTATCTTGTTGATTTTCTCAAAGAACCAGCTCTTGGTTTTGTTGATTCTTTGTATAGTTCTTTTAGTTTCCACTTGGTTGATTTCAGCCCTTAAGTGGATTATTTCCTGTCTTCTACTCCTCTTGGGTGTATTAGCTTCATTTTGTTCTAGAACTTTCAGGTGTGCTGTTAAGCTGTTAGTGTGTGCTCCTCCAGTTTCTTTTTGGAGGCATTCAGAGCTATGAGTTTTCCTCTTAGCACTGCTTTCATTGTGTCCCATAGGTTTGGGTATGTTGTACTTTTATTTTCATTAAATTCTAGGAAGTCTTTAATTTCGTTATTTCTCCCTTGACCAAGTTATCATTGAGCAGAGCATTGTTCAGCTTCCATGTGTATGTGGGCTTTCTGTTGTTGTTGTTGCCATTGAAAACTAGCCTTAATCCATAGTGATCTGATAGAAGGCATGGGGTTATTTCAATATTCTTATATCTGTTGAGGTTTGTTTTGTGACCAATTATATGATCAATTTTGGAGAAGATACCATGAGGTGCTGAGAAGAAGGTATATTCTTTTGATGCAGGATGAAATGATCTATAGATATCTGTTAAACCCATTTGGTTCATAGCATCTCTTAGTTTCACCGTGTCTCTGTTTAGTTTATGTTTCCAAGATCTGTCCATTGTTGATAATGGGGTGTTGAAGTCTCCCACTATTATTGTGTGAAGTGCAATGTATGATTTGAGCTTTAGTAGAGTTTCTTTTATGAAAGTGAAAGCTCTTGCATTCAGGGCATAGATGTTCAGAATTGAGAGTTCTTCTTGGTACATTTTTCCTTTGATGAGTATGAAGTGTCCTTCCTTATCCTTTTTCATGACTTTTGTTTGAAAGTAAATTTTATCTGATATTAGAATGGTTACTCCAGCCTGTTTCTTGGGGCCATTTGCCGGGAAAATTGTTTTCTAGCCCTTTACTCTGAGGTAGTGTTTGTCTTTAACACGGAGGTGCGTTTCCTGGATGCAGCAAAATGCTGTGTCCTGTTTATGGGTCCAGTCTGTCAGTCTATGCCTTTTTATTGGGGAGTTGAGACCATTGATGTTAAGAGATATTAAAGAATAGTGATTGTTATTCCTGTTATTTTTGAAGTTGTTTATATTGTTTGTGTGGCTAGATTCTTTTAAGTTTGTTGAAAGATTACTTTCTTGCTTTTTCTCGAGTGTAGTTTCCCTCCGTGAGTTGGCATTTTCCATGTATTAATCTTTGTAGCACTGGGTTTGTGGAAACATACTGTGCAAATTTGGATTGGTCATAGAATATTTTGGTTTCACCATCTATGATTATTGATAGTTTTGCTGGGTATAGCAGCCTGGGCTGGCATTTGTATTCTTTTAGAGTCTGTATGAGATCTGCCCAGGATCTTCTAGTTTTCATAGTCTCTGGTGAGAAGTCTGGTGTAATTCTGATAGGTCTGCCTTTATATGTTACTTGCCCTTTTTCCCTTACTGCTTTTAATATTCTTTCCTTGTTTTGTGTATTTGGTGTTTTGACTATAATGTGAAGGGAGGAATTTCTTTTCTGGTCCAGCCTATTTGGCGTTCTGTAGGCTTCTTGTATATTTATGTTCATCTCTTTCTTTAGGTTAGGGAAGTTTTCTTCTATAATTTTCTTGAAGATATTTACTGGTCCTTTAAGTTGGGATTCTTCACTCTCTTCTATACCTATTATCCTCAGGTTCTGTCTTCATTGCATCCTGGATATCTTGGATGTTTTGGGTTAGGAACTTTTTGGATTTTGTGTTTTCTTTGACTGTTGTGTCCATGTTTTCTATGGTATCTTCTGCACCTGAGATTCTCTCTTTCATCTCTTGTATTCTGTTGGTGATGCTTGCATCTATGACTCCTGATTTCTTTCCTATGTTCTCTAACTCTAGGGTTGTCTCCCTTTGTGATTTCTTTATTGTTTCTATTTCTGTTTTTAATTCCTGAATGGTTTTGTTCATTTGTTTGTGTTTTCCTGTAATTCTGCCCGTTTGATTGCATTTTCCTGTAATTCTTTAAGGAATTTTTGTGTGTCCTCTTTAAGGGCTTCCAGTTGTTTACCTGTGTTCTCTTGTATTTCTTTAAGGGAGTTATTTATTTCCTTCTTAAAATCTTCTATCATCCTCTTGATAAGTGATTTTAAGTCTGAGTCTTCCTTTTCTGGTGTGTTGGGGTATCTGGGGCTGGCTATGGTGGGAGAGCTGGGTTCTGATGAAGCCAAGTAGTCTTGATTTTTTCTGTTCCTTGTGTTCTTGCCCTTGCCTTTTGCCATCTGGTTATCTCTGGTGTTAGCTGGTCTTTCTCTCTCTGACTGTGGCTTGTCTTTCGTTCAAGCCCAGATGTCAATATTCCTGGGAGACCAGCTCTCTCTCCCAGCTGTTCTTCAGACCCTGTGTCTGAAGCCCTCCTTCTGCTGGCTCCTCCACACAAGTGGGTGGTTCTTTTCTCTCTGAGCTGTTTGTCTATGGAGGCCTGGTAGCCCAGGCAGGGGTCTCAGGCCACAGGTGGAAGCAGGCAAGCTCTTACCTCCGGACTTTTCCTCAGTCTGTAGTCCAATTCCCCAACAATGGTCAGCAGCAGCTGTGAGTGCAAGTCCAAGGATCTAGAAGTTGCTCAGTCCCACAAGGCATGCAGGTGAACAAGAGTGAATCTTCCTTCTTCCAATGACCTTATTTTGTGTTACTTTCCATCTACTGTAAAAAGACTTTTCTCTGATCAAGACTAACTAGGGGATTAATTGTAGTAGGTTGTCCTCTAGGATCTTTACCCTGTCTGGCCACTGTAAGCATGCCACCAATGTATTTTGAATTGTAGAATGGGCCTTACATTAAATCAAAAAGATATTGAATACTCCAGTGATATTTATCAGTGGATACGCCATTATGTAGTCCACAGAGTTCACAACTTGGCAAGATTGATAATTTTGTTTTTCTTGTAGCATGTGTAGCACCTTCAATCATTACGAAAGTTACAAGTATGAATGATGCTTTGAGTTCAGTACAAGCTTCATTTCTCCATGTTTTATGACCCAGAGAAGGGGTGTCTTCAGCAACAGGTTCTCACTGTCACGTTCTGCAATGTAACCAAGAACACTGCTAGTAGCCTGTAATGAATGGTTGGGCAGTCTATGAAATCTCACTGGTCTGCAGTCCAGAAGAAATAATCCATGCTATTTATTTTGTTAACCTGTGTTATGTGCTAGAATCATGAGTATTCCATTATATGGTAACTTCATGTAAACTATGTTCATATGTGTGCATGTTTATATATATCTTAGGAAGTTCCTAAAGTTGTAGGCTTACATTTAAGAAATGTCTTTAGTGGTGGTTTATGCCCGTGATCTGTGCAACATGGATCCATAGCCAAATAGTGCAGGGAAAGATCTACCCTCCTAGGAGTGTGGACAAGCCTGTGATTGGGGGTAAGGCTGGCACCTCTGCTCATAGGGACCTGCCCGAACCCCCAGGACAGAAGGACACACAAGCAGCCTGGGACAGGAACCTCCCTGTTTCCTTCAGACCTCAGTCTGTGCCACAGAGCTCCATAGCCAAATAGCTCCTGGAGAAAGCTAGCATCCCAGGAGTGTGGATAAGCCTGTATGTGGAGGTAAAATGAGTACCACTGTTCAGCAGGAAACACCCAGAATTCTCAGGATACAGGGAACTAGGAACAGCCTGGGACAGGAGCCTTTCAGTTTACAATTGTTGTCTGTGCCATGTGGTTCCATATCCAAATAGTGCATGGAAAGAGCTAGCTTCCTAGGAGAGTGGACAAGCCTGTGATGGGGAGGGGGCAAGGCCAGCACCTCTGCTCAAAGAGACCCGCCCAGAACCTTAGGGACACAAGGACTGACGAGTGGCCTTCCAGTTTCCTTCTGCAGCCAGGGAGCTGATCCTGTGACAGAGGGCACCATACGCAGTGCCAGGAGAGAGCTGGTTTCCCAGAAGTGCTGACACACCTTCGAGCACAGGAAGACCACTTCTGTTCAAATTCCTCGAACAAGAGGGTCCTTTGCAGAGCCATCAGAACACAGCAACCAAGGAACAGTTGGGGACAAGATCCTTCTGGTTTCTGTCTGCACCCCAGAGCTGACCCTGTACACACCACAGCTCTCCAAACCCAAATTCCTCTCAGAGAGAGCTGGTCTCCAAGGAGTATTGACGAAAAGGCTTGCAGGAGGGACAAGCCACAGTCAGAGAGAGTAAGACCAGCTAACACCAGAGATAACCAGATGGCAAAAGGCAAGGACAAGAACATAAGGAACAGAAACCAAGGTAACTTAGCATCATCAGAACCCAGTTCTCCCACCACAGCGAACCCTGGATACCCCAACACTACAGAAAAGCAAGACTGAGATTTAAAATCACTTCTCATGATGATGATAGAAGACTTTAAGAAGGAAATAAATAACTCCTTTAAAGAGATACAAGAGAACATAGGTAAACAGATAGAAGCCCTAACACAGGAAATACAGGAAAACACAATCAAACAGGCAAAGGAAATGAACAAAATCATCCAAGATCTAAAAATGGAAATAGAAACAATAAAGAAATCAGAAAGGGAGACAACCCTGGAGATAGAAACCCTAGGAAAGAAATCAGGAGTCATGGATGCAAGCATCATTAACAGAATACAAAAGATAGAAGAGAGAATTTCAAGTGCAGAAGATACTTAGAAAACATTACAAAACAGTCAAAGAAAATGCAAACTACAAAAAGTTCCTAATACAAAACATCCAGGAAATCCAGGACACAATGAGAAGACCAAACCTAATAATAGGTATAAAATAGGTATACATAATAGGTATAGAAGAGAGTGAAGATTCCCAAATTAAAGAACCAGTAAATATCTTCAACAAAATTATAGAAGAAAACTTGCTTAACCTAAAGAAAGAGATGAACATAAACATTCAAGAAGCCTACAGAACTCCAAATAGATTGGACCAGAAAAGAAATTCCTCCCATCACATAATACTCAAAACATCAAATTCACAAAACAAGGAAAGAATATTAAAAGCAGTAAGGGAAAAAGGTCAAGTCACATATAAAAGCAGACCTATCACAATTACACCAGACTTCTCACCAGAGACTATGGAAACCAGAAGATCCTGGACAGATGTCATACAGACCCTAAGAGAACACATGTACCAGCCCAGGCTGCTATACCCAGCAAAACTCTCAATTACTATAAATGGGTGAAACCAAGATAATCCATGATAAAACCAAATTTACACAATATCTTTCCACAAACACAGCCCTACAAAGGATAATAGATGGAAAACACCAACTCAAGGAGGGAAACTATACCTTAGAAAAAGCAAGAAAGTAATCTTTCAACAAACCCCAAAGAAGATAGCCACACAAACATAAAAATAACATCCAAAATAACAGGAAACCAAAATCCCTATTCCTTAATATCTCTTAACATCAACGCACTCAATTCACCAATAAAAAGACATAGGTTAACAGACTGGATGCACAACACCTAGCATTTTGCTGCACAAAGGAAACACACCTCAGTATTAAGGACAAACACTACCTCAGAGTAAAGGTCTGGAAAACAATTTTCCAGCCAAATGGTCCTAAGAAACAGGCAGGATTAACCTAATATTGGAAAATATCTACTTTCAACAAAATGTCATCAAAAAGGATAAGGAAGGACACTTCATACTCATTAAAGGAAAAATCTACCAAGAAAAACTCTCAATTCTGAACATCTTTGCTCCAAATGCAAGGGCAACCACATTCCTAACAGAAACTTTACTAAAGCTCAAAGCACACATTGCACCTCACACAATAATAGTGAGAGACTTCAACACCCCATTCTCAACAATGGACAGTTCTTGGAAACACAAACTAAACAGAGACACAGTGAAACTAGCAGAAGTTATAGACCAAATGGATTTAACAGATATTTATAGAACATTTCATACTAAATCAAAAGAATATACCTTCTTCTCAGCACCTCAAGGTACCTTCTCCAAAATTGATCATATAATTGGTCACAAAACAAACCTCAACAGATATAAGAAGATTGAAATAACCCCATGCTTTCTATCAGATCACTATGGATTAAGGCTGGTCTTCAATGGCAACATAAACAATAGAAAGCCCACATACACATGGAAGCTGAACAATGCTCTACTCAATGATAACTTGGTCAAGGGAGAAATAAAGAAATTAAAGACTTCCTAGAATTTAATGAAAATGAAAGTACAACATACCCAAACATATGGGAAACAATGAAAGCAGTGCTAAAAGGAAAACTGATAGCTCTGAGTACCTCCAAAAAGAAACTGGAGAGAGCATACACAAACAGCTTAACAGCACACCTGAAATCTCTAGAACAAAAAGAAGCTAATACACCCAAGAAGAGTAGAAGACAAGAAATAATCAAATTAAGGGCTGAAATCAACCAAGTAGAAACAAAAAGAACTATACAAAGAATCAACAAAACCAGGGGGTGGTTCTTTGAGAAAATCAGCAATATAGATAAACCCTTAGCCAGACTAACCAGAAGGCACAGAGACAGTATCCAAATTAACAAAATTATAAGAGAAAAGGAAGCTAAAACAACAGAAACTGATGAAATTCAAAAATGATCAGATCCTACTACAAAAGCCTATATGCAACAAAATTGGAAAATTTGGATGAAATGGACAAGTTTCTAGACAGATACCAAATACCAAAATTAAGTCAGGATCAGACTAACCATTTAAACAGTCCCAAACCCCCTAAAGAAATAGGAGCAGTGATTAAAAGTCTCCCAACCAAAAAAAGCCCAGGACCAGATGGGTTCAATGATCCCAATACTCTTCGATCTATTCCACAAAATAGAAACAGAAGGAACACTACCCAATTCATTCTATGAGGACACAGTTACACTGATACCAAAACCTCACAAAGACCCAACAATAAAAGAAAATTTCAGACCAATTTCCCATATGAATATCGATGCAAAAATACTCAAAAAAATTCTAGCAAGCAGAATCCAAGAACACATCAAAACAATGATGATATGATCGTATACTTAGGTGACACCCAAAACTCCACCAGAGAACTCCTACAGCTGATAAGCACCTTCAGCAAAGTGGCAGGATACAAAATTAACTCAAGCAAATCAGTAGCCTTCCTATACTCGGAGGATAAACAGGCTGAGAAAGAAATTAGGGAATCAACACCCTTCACAATTGTCACAAACAATATAAAGTATCTTGGTGTGACTCTCACCAAACAAGTGAAAGATCTGTTTGACAAGAACTTCAAGTCTCTGAAGAAAGAAATCGAAGAAGACCTCAGAAGATGGAAAGATCTCCCATGCTCATGGATTGGCAGAATTAATATAGTGAAAATGCCGATCCTGCCGAAAGCAATCTACAGATTCAATGCAATCCCCATCAAAATCCCAACTAGATTTTTCATAGACCTAGAAAGAGCAATTCTCAAATTCATTTGGAATAACAAAAAACCCAGGATAAAATAAACTATACTCAACAACAAAAGGACTTCTGGGGGAATCAGCCTCCCTGACCTCAAGCTGTACTACAGAGCAGTAGTGATAAAAACTGCATGGTACTGGTGCAGTGACAGGCAGGTAGATCAATGGAATAGAACTGAAGATCCAGAAATGAACCCTCACACTTATGGTCACTTGATCTTTGACAAAGGAGCTAAAACCATAGAGTGGAAGAAAGACAGCATCTTCAACAAATGGTGCTGGCTCAACTGGAGGTCAACATGTGGAAGAATGCAAATTGATCCATTCCTATCTCCATGCACAAAGCTCAAGTTTAAGTGGATCAAGGATCTCCACATAAAACCAGATACACTGAGTCTAATAGAAGAGAAAGGGGGGAAAGTGTCAAACACATGGGAACAAGGGAAACGTTCCTGAACAGAACACCAATGGCTTATGCTCTAAGATCAAGAATCAACAAATGGAACTTCATAAAATTGAAAAACTTCTGTAAGGCAAAGGACAAAACGGCAACCAACAGATTGGGAAAAGATCTTTATCAGTATCGGATCTTTACATCCGATAGAGGGCTAATATCCAATATATACAAAGAACTTAAGAAGTTAGACTCCAGAGATCCAAATAACCCTATCAAAAAATGGGGAACAGAATTAAACAAAGAATTCCCAACTGAGGAAACTTGAAGGGCTGAGAAGCATCTAAAGAAATGTTCAAGATCCTTAGCCATCAGTGAAATTCAAATCAAAACATCCTTGAGATTCCACCTCACACCAGTCAGAATGGCTAAGATCAAAAACTTAGGTGACAACAGATGCTGGCGAGGATGTGGAGAAAGAGGAACATTCTTCCATTGCTGGTGGGAATGCAAGCTGATACAACCACTCTGGAAATCAGTCTGATGGTTCCTCAGAAAACTGGACATAGTACTACCTGAGGACCTACCTATTCCACTCCTGGGCATATATCCAGAAGATGCTCCAACATGTAATAAGGACACATGCTCCACTATGTTCATAGCAGCCATATTTATAATATCCAGAAGCTGGAAACAACCCAGATGTCCCTCAACAAAGGAATGGATACAGAAAATGTGGTACATTTACACAATGGAATACTATTCAGCTATTAAAAACAATGACTTCATGAAATTTGCAGACAAATGGATGGAACTTGAAAATATCATCCTGAGTGAAGTTAACTCAGTCACAAAAGAACACATTATGTACTTACTAATAAGTGGATATTAGCCCTAGTGTTCAGAATACCCATGATTCAATTCACAGCAACTTTTGGACTGAGTGTGGGGTCCCAGATGGAGGAGTTGGAGAAGGGATTGAAGGAGCTGAGGGAGTTTGCAGTCCCATGAGGAGGGAGCAACAGTGTCAACTGGTCAGGTCCCCCAGTGCTCCCAGAGACTGGACCACCAACCAAAGAATACACATGGAAGGACCCATGGTGCCAGCCACATATGAGGCAGAGGAGGGCCTTGTTGGACATCAGTGGGAGGAGAGGTCCTTGGGCCTGAGGGTGTTAGATGCCCCAGTATAGGAGAATGCCAGGGAGGGAAGACGGGAGTGGGTGGGTGGTTGGGGGGATACCCTCAGAGAGGGTGGGGGAGCATTGATGGGGTAGGGGTTTCCAAAGGGGAGACCTGGAAAGGGGAAAACATTTGAAATGTAAATAAAGTATCAAAAATTTTAAAAATGTTTAAAAAGAGGTAAAAAAAAAAGTCTTTAGTGTTGGTTAGCCCTCCCTGTATTCTTCTTCACACTGCTGTACTATTCCTTCCCTCACTTAACCCTTTCTGCACCTTTATTCCCCCAACTATCTATTCCTCTACATTCACTCCCACCCCTTGAAGCTTCCCCACACTCCCTTACTAACTTCCTGATGTCTATGGGTCTTCCAAATGGAACACACATATTTGAAGACTCAAAGATAAGACCAACACATGGAGGAAAATGAAGATCTTTTGGGATCTGGGTTACTTCATTGAGAAGGATTGTTTCCAGTTCTATTCATTTATTTTCAAATTGCATAATTTCATTTTTTTAACAACTGGGTAATAATGAGTTCTGTAATGTACCACACTTTTGTTCTCCTTTCTTCTGACAGACATAAGAATTTGGGCTGATATTCATGGTCTTTGGGGACTCATAGGTTATCTTTCCAAGACCCTCTGACTTTAAAGGTTTCTGTTGAGTAAACGGGTATTTATCTATTAGGTCTACCTTTATGAGTGACTTGACAAAGGTCCATTGAAGCTTTCAATACGCTTTCTTCTGCATTTTCAATGCTTTAACTGAAATATAGCATGAGAATTTATTTTCTGGTCTTTTTATCTCTCACTGGATGGGTATCTTTTTCTCTAGGTTAAATAGAAATTTGAGATTTTTACTTTCTATAACTTTACTGAATATATTTTCCTTTCTTTCCCCTCTTTGTATGTCCACAATTTGGAGGTTAGGTCTTTAAATGGCATCTCAAAACCTCTTCCATGTTCCACTTAATTTTTTAAAAATGTCTTGTTGACCTTTTCTAAGTGATTTGATTCGATTCCTCTATTTGGTCTTCCATCCCTGAAAGAGATGTCGAAAAATCCACGAGAGTTTTAGTTAGTTCACTGAGTTTTTCATTTTTATCATTGTTTCAGTTAGAATTTTTTTTTTTTAAGAATTCAAATTGTATTTTATTGACTTACTTAGTGAGTTGTTTAAATATAGTTAAAACTGTTACTGGTATTTTAAAAGGACTTTTATGCCATTTTCATTAGGGGGTATGGGTTTGCACTTTGGTTGTGCAGTTTTTATTTCTATGTTCATCGGAAGTTAGTTTGTTGGTTGAGTTTTCCTTTTCTTTTCTTTTCTTTTTCTTGTTGTTGTTATTTGGGCCACATTTTCTAATTAAGCAGATGTGTTTACAATGTTCAAGGTGGAGCTAATTCATAGCAGTGTTGGGACTCTTGGTTTCCTGTTTGTCTGGTATTTGGGGACACAGTCACTATCCATGTCTTCTGCTCTCTCCTATAGTCTGGTACAAACAATTGGGCAGTTTGACCAAGGGGCCTGGGAGAAGTTTTCCCTGATAGAATGGACTGGTCTGAAGGTCCCAGTAAGGCAGCTGGGTCAGTTGGGATGGCTGGAGATCCTTCCTGTGGGCTTCAGAGCAGAATCTGGCAAGTTCTAGAGGGAGGTAGACAAGTCTAAGGAAAGGAGTGTCTCCTGATAAGCATCTGTGGGACTTGGGTAAGTGGCACAAATAGATGGAAGGAGGCAGAAAAGAAGAGTGCTGGTAACCTGCCTGGCTGTGGTACATTGTGTGTGACTATAGGGCCCTGGTAGCCATCAGGGATGGGGTCTGGACAGTTGGACAGCCCCAGAAACAGGGAAACAAGACCATTTTTACTTTCTTGATGATGCTATTTCAAACACAAAAATAATACAATTTTGGCAAAAATCTAGTTTGCTCTTTTTTTCTTTCAGTACCATGGCTTAATTCATTGCCCAATTCATAGCAACACACACACACACACACACACACACACACATGCAATAGTCTTTTATTTTCTAATATTTTTCTAGTATTTTATTTTATTTTATTTTATTTTATTTTATTTTTAAGACTGACTAGGATTGATTTTTGCACATTGTGTGAGATGGGGCCTAATTTTATTCTCTTGTATGTGGACATCCACTTGTCTCTGTGCCAGCTGTTAAAGACATAGTAAGGCATCTTACATTATCTTCTATCTTATCCAGAATCTATTGACCATAAAGTAAGGGCTTATTTACTTGTATTTCCTTTATTCATATCTCTATCTTATGCTGGGACCATACTGTGTAATGACAATAACTTTATAAGTTTTAAGTTGAAGATTGTATATATTCCAATTTGGTTTTCTTATCCAAGATTGTTTCTTTGGCTCTTTATGGGTCTTTATAGTTATATATAAATTATAGGATTAGTTTGCTAATTTTTGAAATGACAAAAAGCATCAAGGAATTTGAAAAGAGTTGTGCCAAATCTATCATTTGGGAACGTTCTTGTGTTGGCATTCCAATCTTTACTTGTGGTATTATTTTTCAGTTGTGTTAAGATGTTCCTAAATATCTTTTTACTCTACTGTTTGGGGTTTATTGTGTCTAAATTTTATATTTATTTTATTAAATTTCTTCAAACTGAACAAAGTAGTTTTTGGTATTCCATTGTAATCTGTGTTGTTTTTTAATATATTCAATAATTATCTTTGTCAGATTGTAGACATACAGCTGATTTTCATGTACTGGTCTTCTATTTGGCAGCCCCACTGAACTCACTAGTTACATCTGATAATTCTCTTGGTAGAAGATGGGGGAGGGGAGAAGAGAGATCCTATTCCTCTTTTCTGAGAGAACAGTCATATCTAGTCCAATTGAGGGAGATTCAATCCCCTCAATTGAAAAGAGAGAGAGATCTTCTCTCTTTCATATGCAACTTCCATCTGGCTTTTCTCAGCAATCTCAGCAATGGATGGGTGAACAATGCATAATCTTTTTCTCCATGTTCTAATGTATCTGCTACAATGTACCTAAGCCAAGCAGAGAGCTCTCCATACATTAGCATCCAGAGATGGCAAGCAACAGTACAAGGCAGAGGTTCTATGATCCCTTCTTCCTCATTCCTAATGTTTTTTTTGTGTCACCCAACACCTGACCTGGGAGATATCGTGCACTTGATTTAATCCTCTGATCTGCTTTTGGGTTTTCTGTTCACTTCTGGAATCTGAAGAAGAGCTACATCTTCCCTCTGCTTGTCTTAGTAATTTTCACAGTCATCATTGATGAGGAAGCTACCAGCATGGTGGTTCACAAGCATCTCTTACTCCAGTGACATTTGAATCTCTCTCTTGTTCTTCAGGGGCACAAGGATCAAGAATTCTAAACTAGTCTTTGATTACTTGCATGTTGTAGCTATGTGTTACTCTCATCTTTGAAGGAAGCGTGCTATGTCTGAAATCAGTAGAAATAGGCTTTTAAGAACAATTCATTAATTCCTGTCACATGGGATACTCTCAGTAAACACTGACCTCCTGGGCTTTTCTATCTAATCTAGAGGGATTAACCAAGAGACCAAATCTGCTGACTGTATTATAATTTAATTTGCCATTTGAGCAATTCTTATTTTTGTCCCCAGAATGGAGGAAAAGGCTAAGTTAGTTCTCTCAGATAAAATTCCCAGAACCCTCATGCATACAGTAGTAAAGACAAATATAGATTTTTCTCTGCAGTTTAGGATGAGTGCTTAGCTAGGGTAGAGAATACAGAGTGGATGCTTAGATATAACATCTGAGCAAAAAACAATCAAGGGAGCTCAGAGACCAACCACCCGAAAAGTGGACATTTAGTCTGGGAATATGACATCTGAGAGCAAGCAGCAGTAGGAATCAGAGAGTGCCCTGTGAGGGAAACAGTGCCCCTCACACTGTGAGCATCATTATGAATTCTTCATGGGGCTCCCTTATTGTCTGCTCCAAGTCACTTTTACATAGCTCCTCCTCTGCCTTGCCTCAGAAAGGGTACAATTACAAACTCACAAAACAATTGAACTTGGAGTTGAAGGAGTATTTCACCCTTGGCAACCAGAATCTCTAATTATCATACACCATGAGAGTGGGAAACAAAAGCTAACACCTTAGCTGGCGAGCGAGACTTAGTACTTTCCACATAGGGCTCTGGAAAGGAGCTCATTATGTGGATGAAAAGCACTGAAGGTTTTGATTCTGGTTTCAGACTTTACATCATATTAGAATGGTTTATGTAAAATGTAGTATTTACTTACAGTTGAGATGCTAAAATTCATCTTGGATATAAAACTTTTGAAAAGTAAACAGAATGAAAAGCTCTTTAATAATTTTGGGATTACCAAGTAAAATGTTTGTGAATACACTTATTAATTTACATTAATTAATTTATCTTTATCATGAAAATGTCTGTAATATTTATTTCACATATGGTCAACTAAATATTCAGTTAGATTTCTTAATGGTGAATAACCTTTTCTTTGTAAAATTGATCTATTTGCAACTAACTCTGGCTCGATTATATAAATTCCTTCATGTTTCTCAGGAATTCTTGGTGAAAATGGTGTCACATGCTGAAAACTGCTAACAGCCCAAATCCTTCCAGTGTGTGTCACTTTGAGCATCATTGAGTAACATTGTGTTATTACTGTTTAGAAATACTCATGAGTTGTGTGCCTGCCATTTCAGTGTGATAGAAGCTGAAATAGTGCTTCTGTTTAGAAATACTCATGAGTTGTGTACCTGCCATTTCGGTGTGATAGAAGCAAAATTATGAATGCTGGAAATGATGCATTCTTCTCTTGTCCTCAAGAACAATGCAGGGACTGCAGGGATGGCTCGGTGGTGAAGAACATTTGCTGCTCCTGCAGAAGACCTGAGTTCTGTTCCCAGCAGCAAATGTCAGGTGTACTCACAGCCACCTATTACTCCAGTTCCAAAGATCCAGCATACTCTTCTGCCTTCTGCAGGAACTCACACATATGTGACATACATATAAACATGGATATATAAATGCAAATAAATAAATAACCCCAAATGAACAAACAAAAAACAAAAAGAACAACCTAGTCTGCATGGAAGAGATGACGTAAGCATAGACACACAGGCACCTGTAGATTGCTTCACCTCTGTCTCCTAGTTCTCCCTCCATGAAGATAGCCCATTCTAACCTTGTTCTTCCATCTCATTAGCATAAGGCCTTGGAATATCTGAAAAGCTACAAAGGCAGTGTGTATTGTCATGGAGAGGAATTTAATGAACCAACAAGTTGATCAGAGATGGAGATCCCTTCCAGGAACTCTATATTATTTGCAAGTCCATGTGGAATTTACAGAACACCATGCACAAAGGGACTCATAGTCAACAGTGAACTCTGGTTTCAGAGTCTTTAAGTATTTGAAACAATATAGATAGAAATGATGCCCCCAAAAAACAAAAATCACAGATACTCAGAAAGTTAAAGGGGGACCCAAAGTACAATGAATGTAGCACATGACACACAAAAGAAACTTCAGTCTGTTTAGCTCCAGACTGTGGATTCTGGCGAATCTATAGATAAAAATGGAAGATGTCAATATGAGAAAATGAGAGTATTCAAAAGAGAAGATGGAACCTAGCTCTAACAGCCGGCTTTTGAGGTCCTGAGTGGTAGTCTGTAGACTTGTCTCAGTCTTTTCTCATAACACATCATTGTGAAGAGTCTGGAAGAAGGCTTTGCTTTTAGGCTTGACATGCTTGCCCAGCACATCATAAAACTAGCAGGACAATTCTAAAAGCTCTTGACAGCCTGGAAACATAGTCCACATTTTACCAAAGGAAATGTAAACTGATTAATGTAAAATTATGTGCTCATATTTAAAAAAAAAAAAAAAACCCTGCCCCTAAGTGGCATAGGGAATGAGGTTAGCAGCTGTATGGAGGTTAACTGCAGGGTGACTCAGGGCTGTGGCAAGTCTGCTTAGTTACTACATTTGATGCTTGGATGCAGATCAGAGACCATGCTGATGAATGACATTTGTCACGTGCTGTGTTCTATGAACCACATTTAAGGAAAATGTTGACCACTGGAAAGTATCCTGCTCAGAAGGGTGAATAAGCATGAACGAGTTGCAAATGCTCATAAACTCCCAGGAATGGGAGCCCGAAGAGGATTCAGAAGCTTGTGAAAGGGCCGCTCTCAGAAAAGTGTTGGTGATTCCTCTCTGTCTAGGAGGGAGAATCAGCCCAGGGAATTTGAGATGGTAGAAAGCTTAAACAGATGGGCCATCTCCTTCTCCCACGTGCTGTAGCTGGACTAAGTCCATTCCTTCCCAGAACTGCCCTCGCTTCTGCCTGCCTCTATTTCGTAGCCCTCTCAGGCTGGACCTTCCTTCCCAATTAATCTTTTCAGACCACTTATACCTCTCCTGTTTATACCATTTAAATTATTTAATATTTTATACCAATAAAGACACAGGAGTCATAAATGGAGGTAAAAACCTGCTAGCTTTGCATGATATCTTTACTTCTTAACTCTATACAGAATATCTATTTACAAGCCTGTCCCTACAACTAAATTGCTAGCTCTTTAGAAATCTCTATCTGTGTCTTTCTGCCATGCTAGTCTTTCCGTTGATCCTACCTTTCTGTTGATTGCCTCCAAACCTAAGAGAGATCATTATCGCTCTTTCCTCGAATAATGTTTTCCCTGTGTCCTGCCAGCTGCTTCTCTGTTGTTTCTGCAAGCCCAGCGAGAAAATTCCTATTTCTTACCCAGAACCCCTTCCATGAAGGTTCTTCCAAGCCAAAAGAGTGAGCTCTACCAAAGGTCTAATTGCTTATCAAAGAAGTCCCTAGCTCCTTCTCTGCACCCTTGGCAGGCTGAACACCATGGCAATCATCATCATGAGAAGAAGCTCCAAGCAAAATTAGTAGGATCTAAACCGTTTCACGTTTATGGTGAGGTAGCTCAGCACTATCTAGCAGACCTACAGCCTCTGGTCATAGAGCAAAGACCACAAGACCTCTCTCAAGCAAATCACCTTAAAATAGGCAGAAGCATTCCATTCTTTAACATTCTTATCTGTAGAGGCTTTTAGAGGTACAGCCAAATTGTATCTCTTCAGGACACACCTAACTGCACCTGACAAACAGTACCTGTCTAAGCTTGTGTCTTTGCTAATGATTAGGTTTTCTTTGTACAAAACTCAAATATCTTGTAACAATCCCCTCTTTGTATTCTCCCTTGACAATGCTCTCCCTCCCCAGCTTCTGAGCATCACCATGGCAGCATACACCATATGCTTGTTCCTGAAGCTGAAGGTGTTTTAGTGTCTGCATCCCATAGCACTCTCCTCCAGCATAGCAACTATATCCACCTGTTTGTCTTGTGATGATACATCCATGAACCCGTCCCATTTCAGTCAAGAAGCCAAGGGTTTCTCATCACTGCCCCACCCTCAGACACTGGGCAGAGGGACTGACTGCATATTGAGGAACGGCTGTAAGGCCTGTGCCAAAGATGTAAACAGAAGCCCCAATACTGAGCTGGAAGCTCACCCTGTGGGCCCTAAGCTCACCAGTCTCATGCTTTCTCCTAACACTGTTTCTGCAGAGGGCTCTTAGTGGAGAATTTCAAAAGCACTTTAATCAAGGGGGAGTCATCACAGTGAGCAGCTGGTCAGGTTACAGTGACCTTGCTGGATGTTTTCTCATCTGTAATGTTTACACACTGCTCTACACTCACGGTTGTGTGGTGAAGTGGGCAGAACACATGGCAGCCTAGGGCAACACTCATCCCAGGGGACATACTGGAAGGCTCAGATTATGAAATGATTGCGATTACCTGATCCAGCAAGAATTTAAGAATAATCAGCACTTAAACACATACACAAGATGGGGGAGGTTCTCACAGAATCCCACCCCTATCTTAGAAGTTATCAATTGGTACTAATTAGACGAGGAAGAGACAAAGATAGCCCCTTTACCCCCTAGGAATATTGATCAATGTTCCACTAGGTGATCCCATACCCAGGCACATAAGAACTAAGTGGACTCAGTGGGTATCTCACACACACACACACACACACACACACACACACGAGAGAGAGAGAGAGAGAGAGAGAGAGAGAGAGAGAGAATAAAGTCGAGAGGAGAAAAATTGGTGGGGAGGGAATGGGGGTTGGGCCTGATCAAAATACATTATATGCATGTATAAATATTAAATAAAGCATCATTAAAATAACCAGTACAAAAGATAACCAGCACATGGAAACTGCATATGTGGGTCTTATCAATGGAGAGCCAGTCTTGAAAAGACATTTGTATGGCATAGTGTTGTGGACCCTAGGGTGTGGGAGGGCCACAGGTGTCCATGGGCAAGGAAAGTAGAGACTGTGACCATATCTCTGTTCCAGAAACACACCAACAACTGTACGACCCCAGATGACAAGAGTGAGTGCTGTTCCGAGCAACAGGGAACCACTGCAGTGGTGAACTGAGAGAAAGCACAAATCCCTGGTGGGGGGAGGGCCAGCCCCACCCATGAGGAGTGCTCCCCTTCCATAGTTGCTGGCAGACAACTCTATTGCAGCTGTCTCTATGGCCCACAAGGACTTGCGTTTGGGAAGCCGTATGAAGGACTTGCTCTTACATTGTGAGATGAGGTGGAAATCTGTCACTGGTGCAGTGGAAGTCTCCTAAACTCATCCTCCATGCTTCCAGTGTCCATAGCAAACTTATAAGCTACATATTGCAGGCCACCAGTCCTTTTAGCCTAGACTCCCAAGTGTCTGCCAAGCACAGCACTGCCCTAGCCAGCCACTCATTACATACAACATCTGCCCAAACATAGGCTCCCAGTGTGAAAGCCAGGAAGGTTTGAGGTTTGCTGCTCATGGTAGTTAGCGCGGGCTCAGAACTGGTTTGCATGTGTCCAAATAAGGGATTTGTGCATATAACCAACCCATTTTGCTATGTTCAGGAACCCTAGCCATCTCCCCTGTGGTAAGCAGAGCTCCCTCTACCACGGCTTTGTGCCCAGGTCCAGATAGCAGAACCCCATTCCTGGACCACAGCAAGAGGCTTTTGTGTCTCAGATACTCATGGGTGGTGCCATCCTTATGGAGCCAGACACCCCCCTCTTCTCCTCCTCTGTTTGTCTTTTGAAGCTCTTTCCCCATTCCTCCTTCCCCCACAGTGTGAGTTCCTGTGTGGCTGGTTTTCTTGGGCAAAAGTCCCAGCCCTGGTTGAGCTTTGTTTGTTGTTTGTACTGACTGCTCTGACATCAGCCTCTGATACTCCATGGTCAGCCTTTCCTGGAACAGGGGTCCCCAACTGAGCTCCTCTGCTCCCAGTTAGAAGACTGTGCCTGCTTTGCTGGCAGAAGAGAGCAGAACATTTGTGTAGAATGAGGAACATCCAGCCGCATGCTCCAGGAACCACTGCGCTCTGTCTCAAAACAATAAGGCCTAATTAAGACAACTGTCTGAATTGTGTTAGTCAACTGTGGAAACTCAGTGAAGCAGGTCAGCTGACCAAGGTTCCTCTACATGTATATTAGTGAACTAAAACCTTAACTCTCAAAGGGCCAAATAGAGTCTTCCCCAATCCAGGAGAAGTGGATGCCCACTAGGCTTCCATTTCAGAAACCCAAGGGACATGTCCAGGCTAGAAAACTAACTAAACCTAAGAAAGATTTCTTTCTAAAGTTTTAAATATGTCCTATAGTGTGTTATAATCGTTTTCTTTTTGTTACTGTTACTAATCTTTTGCTGTGACAAGCTTGCAAACTGCTACTCATTTCCAGCCCAGAAGCAGACTTTACCTATCTACAGACAGAACGGGATCCTGTCCCTTATGGAAAAGGTCATCTGCAGCATCCTCTGATGCTTCTATCATGCTTCTATCAACTGGTCGTGATGTACACAGCATGAGGTCGTCTAGCCTGTGTCTAGGCCTGGAGCTGGTTAGTCCTGGACAAGCTGCTTGCTTGCTAGCTCTACTTGGTTTATCTGCCGGAGAGGGCTGATGTGGAACCTCTTCATTGGCTCAGGCTTGGTGAGGAAGAGCTGAACTTGAATGGAGACAGTGAATGTAGAGGTCAAAGACAGGCCATGAGGGTTAGCTCTGTCAGCCAACCTTCCTGAAGAATTTGAGCACATCTTTTCTGTCTGCCACATCTCTAATATCTGTAAACGTGGGGTTGGTCATGTTCTATGAGTTAGATACTGTTGTGAGCACTCAGATAATAAAGCCAGGAAGTGTGTGCTGGGAAGGAAGGAATCAGTTGTACATGTTTAACAGATCAGTGTGCTTCCTGTATAATGAATATTCAGAAGTACTCCCTGAAGTCATCTGTGTACAGTTTTAGTGTTTTAATAACCTGATAGTTATCTTGGGCACAGCCAGCACTATGTAACTCCAATCTTTCTGGCCCATGTAGAGTTGATCCTGTGTACGCATCCCTTTTTCTTGAAACTTTGTCTCTGAATTCTGAGATTCCACACACTCTGGTTCTCTAGAACATTTCCTACACACTTGCTGTCAACCTTTATCATATCTATCCATTTCTAGGACACCTCACATGCTACTATCCCGAGTTTAGACTTTATCCACATATTCTGCATGCTGCACATTGAGCCCATCTTATTCAATTTATCCGATAGTCTACCACCCAAAGTATCTCCCATCTGCTGGTAGAGCCTGCTTACTCAAGTTAGCTCATTCTCTCAGCCTGGGTTCCCAGAGCATCTGTGTATCACTGTGAGGCTCTCCCAGAAGCAAAGAACATGGTCTTCTCCTGAGCCAGTTCTTTTCCTCCTCTTCCAACAAATGTTTTGTTAGAGGGAATTTCGTCTCGTTGATGACCATGACTAGATATCAGAGAATTGTCTACCTCTCATGTCTATTGGCTGTTGTGCCTCAAATTTGTTGTTGACTCCCACTGCCCTAAAGCCATCTCTAACCATCTCCTGTCAGACTGCTTGCCTGAACTCCTTCTTCACAAGCCCTGTCAAATTCTTCCTCCACCACTCAGATTCTAAGCCCCCATGGAGACTTCTAGACCGAAGAAGATTTATATTACCGCAGAATGTAGTCAGTTACCCTCATCTTCCACCTCTCAAGGACTCAGCCTCAGTCTTGAGACCAGTCAACAGGATACTTCTTCATGAACCTGAATTCAGCCTGGTACATGCCTCTGTGACCATAATCTCAGATACAGAACTATTGCTCATTGTCCATGCGCTCCGAGTCTCCTCACATGCCTTCTCCTTTCCATGCAGAAGTCGAGCTCTGGTCTGTTCTGGTTTCTATAAATTTAATGCCTGAAAAGTGATTCATTTTGGTTCTCTATCCCCAAAAGCATGGATGCCACTTCCTGTCACCTTCAGATCAAGTGCTGGCCATTGACTTAATCGCTTCTCATCACTGTGACTTATTCTTCTGCTCCCTTCCTTCATATTTAAGGACACATCCAGAGTCCATAATGACCTTCCTGTTTGGGGACCAGCTGCTCAGAACTTGAGTTTCTTTCTGACATTCAGGAAAGATTTTTCTTAATTTCTGGGGATTAAATTACATCTATCCATGAGCAGGTAGTTAGTCTATCTACTATAAATGTCTTCTGCCATGTTCATATAAAGCCCAGTCCCTAGTGCTATCACCCCACATAGCAAAGATGGCCCCAAGTTTCTGTGTGTTGGTCACTCTCACTGGCTCTTTCTTGAGTTGCTAAAGATCTCACTATCCTTGACTCCGTGTTTAAAGAGCAAATAGGCCCTCAGTAAGTGTTTAAAAATAATCCAGGTTATGCAAATAGCTAGTGATAGCCTAGCATCTCTCCAAGAATAAGCTCAGAGGGGGGATTAACTATCAATCTGTAATCAATTTTAATGATTGCAATTTGTGAGCATTTCCAGTCAGTGTGTACAGATGACTTCATTACTTTCCACATTGCTGTAGCCAGCATTTACTGTCTCATGTCAGGCATCGTTCAAAGTCCTTTTCATGTACAAATTAATTTAATTCTGCCACAAATTCCTCATATAAGTATAATTATTGTTGGCCTCTTCATGAATATGGAAACTGAGGCATCTGTGATTCAAAAGCCTGCCCAATATCAGGCAGCTTTGTCTAAGGAACTCTGAGTTAACCATGAATGCGGATACACTGCCAACACAAACAGTCCCTTTCCCAGCTACACAAATGGGGGGGTCATTGTAGCTAATTTGAAATTTTATTTGTTTCTCATGAAACCCAATCGCCTTTAGCTACATGGGTTTAAGAAAAGAACCCAGTGAATTAGCTGGCTCCATCTGAGATTTTTCAAAGAACCAACTTTTAAGATGCATAGGCTGTGGGCTTCAAGCATAGAAATGAGCCTGCGTATTATCTTTCAAAGCCACCTTGGTCTTCGGGAAAATCCTTGGGTCTAATGGTGAATCATCCCATGATCGCGCTGTCAGTTTGATGAGAGTCAGTCCCAGGGGAAGGCCATTGTGCCAGGGAGGAGAGATGGCAGGAAGACGAGCATTAAATCTGCGCTTGCTCGAAATGTCTGCCTTTGATGCTGTCTCTGGGGCATGGAGAGCACCTCCTCTCAGTCAACAATTCTATGTCCCCTCCACAGTTCTGAAGGGGGAGAGGCCTTTAAGGCATTTTCTACTGACAAGCCCATTTCTCTTAGGGCCCTACAATGTAATAGAAGCCATCAAGGGCAAGGGATATTAGGCTGTTCTCTGCGATGGCAACAGAATTCATAAGTTTTTCAGCAGCTCCTTCCTTCTATCAGCAGCTCAGTTAGTGTCGGGGTATGGGCTAATATGTGTCTGAGGCTAGTCTGGCTGCTCCGGTGTTTACAGGGTAGTACTGTTTATCCTCAAACAACATGTTTTAAAGAAGGTGGTGGTGTTTTTCTAAAGCTTATACTAAACTTTAACATGAGGAAGTGAGAGGAAGGCAGAAGGACAGGAAACTTAGGAACACCCTCTTGACTCTCGGCTGGAGGTAGGAAGAGAGGGGTTTCTACTCAATAGACACTCAGGGAAAGATGGTCTTCATTTCTCACTTGGGGAGGTCTGTGGTCAGATGCATTGCAAAGAGTAACAGTTCTGATAAGGTACACTCTCCCCACTTACTATTGTTTGCAACTTGACACAGCTTGAAGGAGTTAACTGAATTACTTTTATATTACACCTTATTTTACCTTATTTTTTTTCAGTGTGATCCAATGCAAATGTCTTTAGCTTTTTAAAAATCAGAAATGAATGTACTTATTTGAAACTTTGTAGAATCATAGCTTTGATAGCAGCTACCATTAGCCCATGCCTCATCCACAAGTCTGCTACTAACACAAGACTCTGTCATGTGTATATGTACGTTCTTCCCCAAACAGAAATCACCAAGAATATATCGATAATTTAAGCATTGATCTCCCACACCCCCATTCCAGGTTACATTGACAGGATTCTCAGATGTAGAATTAGTGTCCTTACACAGAAGGCCCCAAGCCCTTGTCTTTCCCACTCTAGGAGGACATGATAACAAGATGCCCTTACTCCAGCAGGCAGGCTCACACCAAACTTGCCAGTCCTTTGACTTTCAACAGTGCAGCCCCTAACAGCAGAAAAGATCAACTGCTGCTGAGCCTCAGCCACTGCTTTAGCCTTGGACAGGCAGCCCAAGTGGCTGAGAGACTTTACTGCAGTTCTGTGAGGCTGCATAGTGACAATGGGTTCCCTGTGGGCCATAGTTGATTTTACTCTTCTTGGAGGAAATGTAAAAGAAGTCACCTAATTATTTTCATGGAATGGATCTATAAAAGTGTAAATGTTCTTTGCAGACACACTGACCACAGCAGTGGATGTCTGTCTGGTTGCTAAACTTATCAAACCCCAGCATTCCCCCGCTTTCCATTTCCCATCGTTTCTATACCAAATCTCTACAAGCTTGCTGACTTAAAACATACAAATTTTATATTTGTGTAAGTATGGCTGTGTGTGTAAGTCTGTATTTGAGTGTATATGAATGTGGGCACCCACATCCCATGACACATGTGTAGAGGTCAAAGGACAACTTCAGCTGTCCATCCATCCTCCTCTTCTTCATTGTTTGAGACAAGGTTTTTTTGTTGCTCTTCATTAAATACCCCAGGCTCTGACCTTCTGGCAATTCTCCTGTTTCTGTCTCCCATCTCCAGTTGGAGTACTGGAATTATTGTGTGCCGTTGTGTCTGGCTTTATGTGGGTTCTAGGGATCTGAACTCAGGTCTTGTGCTCAAGCACGTCACCAATGTACCTGTCTCCCCTGTTCACATGCTCACATGTTATCCTACAGTTACAGGGGTCAGTAATTGAAAATGAGTATTACTAGGTTAAATTCAGCTATCATCAGGACAAGGTCCTCTCCTAAGCTTCTTTGTTTTATCTAACTTGTGAAGGTTGTCCAAGGTCCTTGGCTTATGTCTCTATGCCTTTTGTTAAAGCCAGCAATTTTCCTGTTCTGCCGATACACACCTGTAATCCCAGCGTTGAGAAGATTGAGACAGGAAGACTGTGGGCTCTGTCTCCAACTGGGTTCATACTTAATTCCAGGCAAGGCCAGCCTGGAATACCCAGAAAGCCCTTGTCTAGAAGAAAAGAGAAATATCAGCGATGCTGGGCACAGTGTTCCTTACACGGCCACCTCTACGGTAACTTTCTATTCATCTTTCATCTTGAAGAACCCCGTAGTAACAATGGACTAAGCTGCAAAACTTCAGGTAGATGTAGTTAGCAATCTTAGTTAGGTCTGAAACTATGTAACTAAGTACTCACAGGTTTGGGTATTAGAACCTTGACTGCTTAGGATGCTGCTTAACAGGACTGGAGGTTCTATACCTTCTAAAATGAAAGTAAAAATATTTATTTCAGTATGTTTTAAAATTTTGATAGTGATGAATGTGAAAATCTTTTTATTCTTTTCTCAGTGATCAGATGGTTAGTATCTTTTCACTTATTCTTTGTGACATCACATTTTAAATTACTTATTGAAGTTTTGTCTGTTGTAAATGCTATTGTAGACTGTAAATCTTCTTGATGATGTCATGTCTTTGGGTTTACCATCTGTCCAGGAAGTCAGGAACATATATGCCTGCATTCCTCATCCCTTTACCCCTGCTTTGTGGTTATAGCCTTTAATTCAGCAACTGCAGCTATAGCTTAACCAATGCCAGCCACTAACACATTGAGATCTTAACTCCCCTTGTAGGAAGGAAATATGGTGGGGTTCCTGCTGCCTGAGGTAGGTAGTGGTAGTGCTGTGCCCTTGCTAACTTGGTGTTTTCCTCTCTTTGGAAGGCTCTGCAATCCTCACTTCTTCCCTGAAGCTCCTTAGAAACAAATATGTGCAAGAATTTCCTGTCTCTAGTCTCATTTGTTCGTAGCAGGTCACCCTGAGTGTCTATTGAGAAAGTCCCAAAGGTGAACGGCTAATTGGACTTTGATATCACATGGAGTCCCTGTGTTTCCCAAAGCCTCCTGAGCAACAGACACCGTGACAGTAGAGTCGTTAGGGTGCAGTGGAGATAGTCCTAATTCAAGAAGGCTAGCAATCCTTTGCACCTGTTGGCCCTCCTGGAGGGCGGTGGCCACCAGTGGAAGGGGGCTCAGCCCACGCCCACCATCTTCACCATCCTTCCTTAGCCTTAAGGCTACTGTACACTGCCCCCATCTTTCCAAAGGTAAGCCTCCTCCCTTCCACCTGTCTCTTAGATCTGTCTTCAGTTCATCATCTCTGGCTCAGTATCTTCTTGCTTTTAAACCATACTGAACTTATCAGAAATATTAGAGGTTGGGACCTCTCTAAAACCTTTATGCTTCACCTTGTTGGAGGTTATTTTTATTCTGAAGCAAATGTAACAGGCTCCTTTTGGAAAGAAATTTGCTAATATTGAGATATTTCTCTCTAATGGAATCATTCAGTTTGTTCAAATTCAGGAGTTTCCTGGGTAGGAGTTAATTGCATGTGAGCTGCAAGTTAGATAGTTACTCTCATATTTGGTTAAAAGTATAATAAAAGCCATAAAATTATGTATAATAATAGCATAAAATTAAAAACTCATGTTTTCCATTATTTAGAAGTTATAATACCTAGAAATGACAATAGAAACATAATATTGAAAACTGGTGACATATACATGCGATGTAAAATCAAGGTATTTTACAGTCAAATACTTTGAAAATGGTTTTATTTCCACACATGCATGTACATGTGGATCCTTAGGATGTCAGATTTCTTGGAACATATATGTAATGATAATTTTTAATAGACTTTTAGTCAACCCAAATATTTAAACACTTAAACTCAAGTTTGTATTGCACAAACCCCCTTTTGTAATCTTTTAACAAATCAAAACAGGATTTCCAAGCCCTTCCTCTGTTGAAGAGACTTTGGCAAGCATCACTGACCTTTTGAAGAGGAGGTGACTGCAATGGAAGGACAGGCCAGTGCATGGAGGAGATGAGGTCACTGCACAGCACACACATTGAGGTTAAAGGCACTTCTGTCTTTGCTCCAGAATAAGCAGTCTTTACCCATGTGACTGTGTTTGTTTGTAGCACTTGTGCTTTACAGCCCACCACAAAAATATAAAAATAGCCAACTGTGCCACAGGCAACTTCAGGGTGCTTCCTCCTCTGAGTTCTGAGATGGACCAAGCCAAATATTGAGGTGGTGAATGGATCAACAAACTGTGCAGTACATAGATAATCGAATGTTATTGTATATTTATACCCAACCTTAAGAAGAAATAAAATTCTTGTACATGAAGCAAGATGGCTGAATCTTGAAGACATTAGAGAAATTAAGCCAAAATGAGAAGCCTATGATCCAGGTCATAGGAATCACCTGCAGTGCACCTAGAGGGTTGATTGGTTGTCATGGAATGTAGGGAGGAGCCTGAAAGTGATTGTAAAGGGAAATAGTTGAAAAGTTTTAGAGATAAATTGCCATGACAGTCATACGACAGAGTGGTTACACTTAATGCCACTGTTTGCATATCTAAAAGTGGCTAAAATCATAAATTTTATATAATGTATATTTTACACAGTCCTAATAAGATACACATTTTCAGAATCTTGTCATGTTTGAGGCAAAAGGAATGTATACAGATTAGTGAAAATCTACTACAGATCTAACAGAGAAGGATTTTATGCAGAAATTTCTGGGAAGAAAGTGGCCATGTCAGCCCGTGCTGAAAATTAACACCTGGGAAAGCCTTCTTCCCTCTGTGCTGTTCTCCTGAAGTCAGGGTTTATGTACTCCTCACACTGGTCTCTCACCAGTCTTGATGATTCAGTGTGGGTGCCACTGGTCAGCTGGCATCAGATCTTTAACCTTGGTTACATGCCCTGTGCTGCTCTGCTCCACACTCCGCCTTGGCCAGACCTGTTTTCAGCCTGTAAATGAATCATCTTTCCAACTTGTCATGAAATACACACGATGGCATTAATATTGGCAAAGAGATCAGGGCTTCCTATCTACTCAGCTTCTACAGACAGAACTGAGGTGGGTCCAGGGAGTACTTTCACCAAGAAGGATGGACTGTGCCTGCAATTGTTTTCTTGATTTCTGTTTGTGTAGATCAAGCACACTGTGGAGTGTTTAAGAGTGAGATAAAATAGCAGGGTGGAATTGGCAACATATTTACATTTCCCTGAGCAAAGGATGAATTTTTTCAATATTAAAAATAAAATGCTAACCAAAAATGACTAAGTATTGGAAAGAATGTCCTACAGAGTCAGCTTACCAGCATCCCAAGAATCTCATATCAAACACTGGGCCCACCCGGAGCAACTGCTCCTTCCACTGGAGAATGTGAGCAGAAAGGAGAATTTGTGCTGTAGGTGGTTCTGGGAGAAAAAATGTTGACATTGGCATTCAACTAGCTTTCTTTGGAAGGGTTTCCATGGAAAAGAGGCTGTAGGAGCCTGCAGCCAGTCCACTGTGCTTGCAGTCTGACTACAGGATCTGTCAGGGAGCAAGGAGGTGGATGCTATCCTGAGCCTCGTTCTCAGAGTGGACCTTTAGCCCTCCATGGAAAGGGTTTTCTTTTCACTTTCATGATCTTGTTTATAGGAGATAACAAAACACACAAAAGTACTTAGGAAATTAGTGTTACCCATGTCTGCCTTCACTGATGTCACCTTCCTCTCATTAGTTTTATTATTGTTGTTGGTTTGTTTATTTTTTGTCTTATCTTTCTGAAAACACTGGAGCCATGAATAACAAGTACAATTTAAATAGTTCTCTTTTCTGTCTAAAAGTCTATGTCTCTATATTCCTATCTGGTGAGCTCTTTCTTGCATTATCTAATGCAGTAGTGACTAACTACACATGGCTATGGTTAAAATGAAATCAAATATAAAATTTGGTTTGTTTGCTTGTTGGCTGACCTTACTTACATTAGAGTACTCAGTAGTTATGTGTAGCTTGTGGAAAGGGTACATGTGTAAAATTTTCCATCAGTAGCAAGGAATTCTATACCTGATATTATTATAGACCTTTCAAAGCTGAGCAGACTTGCTTTAAAGATGAACAAAAGATGAATAATCTTGGGCTCTTTACTATGGGGGTCATGTACATGACCACATGTGGTCATTCAGTGATAGGAGGGAACCAAGCCTACACCAATAAGGCTGACACCTATTGAGCAGAGCTAGGCTGGTCCATATTGTTCTTCTAAGAACATCAGTAAGGAGTTTGCACTTCACTGATGTATGCGCTTTGGTTGGAGGACTACAGCAGCCGCCTATGAGTGAGCCTGGACAATGTCATGACCTTGTGTGGGTGATCCTCTGGAAGGGGGACTCTTTCCTAGTTCATTCTGGTTCTTCTCCCTCAGGTAATGATCCTCAACTACATTTGTGTCTCCAGTCAATCACTGAGGCAGACACCAGGCAGGAGCAACTGAAGAGAAGGAAGATGTACTGGGATGGCAGGTTCAGAGGATTTCATCATCATGGCATGGAGAAGCAGCTTAGCTGGTTGGGGAAGAGCACATATTGGGTGGCATTCATGCCATGGCATATCAGGAATCAGGATGCACTGTGGGAGATGGGCATTCAAGCCATGGCAGATCGGGAACCAGGATGCACTGTGGGAGATGGGCATTCAAGCCATGGCAGATCAGGAACCAGGATGCACTATGGGAGATGGGCACTCAAGCCATGGCAGATCAGGAACCAGGATGCACTGTGGGAGATGGGCATTCAGGCCATGGCAGATCAGGAATCAGGATGCACTGTGGGAGCTGGAGACATTTTCAAAAGCCTTTCTCTAGAGGTCTCCTTCTGCCAGAGAAATCCCCACTTTCTCCATGTCCCATGACCCCCAAAATAATGTGACCAGCCAGGATCCCAACACTTAAAATTCAAGCATGTGGGTAGCATTTGGAATTCAAACATACCAACACAGTGGAATCATCCAGAAAGCTTCTAATTCTGCAGAAGCTTGGGCCCCAGCAGAGATGCTGAATTGGCTTTGTATGCAGCCAAGATCTTTAGATATTTCCCACCTACACCATAACTGTAGTGAGGCTAAAAACCAGATCTCTGGGGCCTGTTCTTGGCACCTTAGACCTCTCCCCAGTGTCCAAGCCTTTGGGTAGTTGGTGAATGACTGAGCACTGCAGAGGGAAAGAGATAATGGTGGCTTGGTTCAGCCATCTTACAGACTAGATGGGTGTCTGTGAATAAGCCACTACTCACCTAACCTGCTTACCAAATGAGAGTGATGGCTGTCTATAGCCTTCAAATTCCTGCCATCTGAGCTATCTGGTTCTATGTGAGCTGAGAAAATATTAGTCTCCCTTCTCAAACTGTGGGAGGAAACCTTTTATCTCTTGACATTGTAACTTGTTCCTTCACACCTTGTAATCCTGCAACAATCCTGAACCAGCCCTAACCAGATCCCTGATTGTTTAGAGACACAGTGGTTAGCAATTTCATACACAGAACAAAGATTATTTATGAAAGTCTATGTGAATCCACATTGTCTGTAGTACTACCATGGCTGTTTGAAATTACTCTGGGGAGGTTCTACCTGGCCTCAGCTTGGTTTATTCTTTGTATATCCACTTCAGTAGTTTCTAAATGTGATCTGTGAAGTCACATAATAGGCACTATGGTGACAATGATATTCATTACTCTAATCTGATAATGACTTGAGTTTCTTCCTCTTGTCTTTTGCTAGAACCAGCTGGCACTATTAGAGCCTACTTCCTACTTCTAATGGGTCCATGCTTCACAGTGATGTTAGAGGTGAAGCCCACCTGCTTGGCCCATCAGAGACAGTGATGGGAAAGCACCCTTAGAGGTGACCATGTTTGTGACAGCAAGCAGAGGGGCAAGCGAGCTCAGAGGCGAAGAAAAGAAATGTGTTATCATTTGGTTTGTGGGCTTCATCACCAAAACTGCTTATGGCTTCATGTTGCCCATGAATCACCCTGTAAGGGACTTAGAGTAAGAGAGCACTTGCCAGCCCTCACTTGACTCCAGTGTTACAAATATTTCACATCCTCTAAGTCTGCCAGTCTCTGCTTTTAACCCATCATCAAGCATCCAAGTGTCTCGCTTCAAAGACCTCTTCAGGCCCTCTAGGAGGGGCTTCAGCCTCAGAGCACAGTGCCAAGGTCTCAGTAGCTTGTTTCAGTCACTCCCACCAATCCTCCACAGTAGCACAGCCAACTGAACTGCAAGGAGCAGTCACCCACCCCGGATGCTTCTCACATCGGCCTTGACTTGCACTGGCTCCTTGGTCTTGGAAACCTGCCAGTCCAAAGATGCCCATTTTAGATGCCCAGGAAACATATTCTTAGAGATTATTATCCAGGGGTATGGATATTCAATAGATATAAGACAATAAACCTATCCAGACACAGATGGAATATGAAATTTTATAGTGCCACAATAGATGGAAAAATTATTCAAATGAAATAATTCCTACAGTGGGCAGCCATTCTTCACTTCCCACATAGGACAGGTTCTAAGGATCTCCAGCGTTACGTAAATCAATGGATGGTCCAAAAACAGCTCAGTGTTCCCATAAACCCACGTTGCTTCCCACACACTTCACCGCACTGGTTGGTCTAATACTGCAGTGCAACCTATGTGCTGTCAAACAGTGGCTATGTTGTGTAGCTTAGGGGACAGTGGCAGGAGAAAGCAGGTGCACATTTGGTTACACATGTGGGATTCTCTAAATATGTTCTACCTGTGGCTTGTTGATTTTGCAGAGATGCAGGGTGCCAGTGCAGTTGTTCACTATCAAGGTCACCAGTGGAAAACCCACTACAGTTGTTCTTAATAAATCTTGAAAATTCAATGCATATTATTTTATGCTATGTCTTCATCTGGACTGGAACAGGTCAAGAGCTCAGCATCAGGTGAGAGTGAAGCTTCAGGCATGAGACACAGTACATTTCTACCCCCTCTACACCAGGCTGGCCCCAACTCTCCTTATAAGCCATACACCATGAGCCCCTATGGAAAGAAAACTGCTTCCAACCTCTGCTCAAATGGCAGGCCCTGCTACAGACCAATTAGATCTGAAGCTCTCATGGACCCAGATTTAATGTTCAGGGCATCTGTGTGTACTGATTTTCCTGAATCATCCATTTGCAACCAGGTCTCTGGCCCAGTCTGGCCTGAGACAGTCTCTCTTCCAGCAGATGTGTATTAGCTTAGGGGTTCTGAGTGGAGCAGAGACATAATACAGATATGTGGGCAGTTGCTGTCTGCTTTCTACGGAATGATTGAACAGGCAGGACCCAGTGTGGGGGAGCTGCTCACTGAGAAGGGAATCAGAATCATGTGTCCTCTCCAGCCGTGCCGACAGGGTGGGGTGCCCCAGCGGCATTCCGTGCTCATCTGCTCTAATACTACTGTGAGCAAGCAGCTCCTACATCAGAGGATTTTCAGCAGCAAACTGTTTCCTTTGGGTCACTGGGCTCTGGGGGCATTGCAGAGCAGAGTGGGTAGATAACTGAGCTTCTTAGCCCAGGTTTGCGGCTGGTCTTTGGTTCTCCCTGCTGCGTGCCTCTTCACTCTGGGACCTGCAGATGCCTCTTGTCAGATTCTTATGAGGGCAGATGTATAAGATATAAAAGAAAACATACAGAGTACCTTGGACCAGGTATTCTTACTGTAACTATTTCTATGGTTAATTTGTCATTAACCAATCAAGTCCCCTGTCTGGGCCCAATAGCAGAGTTGGAAAGTCCCTTGGGAACCAATGAAGGGCAAAAGAGAACAGTAGGAGCCAGTCACCCATTACTTATGCACAGGATGCTGACCTGGACAGCTTTTATATGGAAGCTTTACATAGTGGAGTTTTGAATATTTCCCTGTGCTCACTTGGTCCTGTGTATGAACGTGTCCACTGTGCCGCTTCTTAGTCCTCAGTAAGTCCACTCTGCACTTCAAAGCTCTCCGTACGTGCATCCCAGAGAGGTCCAGGCTTTCTCTACTCTGATTTTTAACACATAACTTTACTATCCCAACCATCTAGATGCTAATGCTATATGGTTGCCATGGAAGAATTCCTTTGCTTGGCTCCTTTCATCATAGGTTACGCTTAGAGTAAGATGTGTTCAATATCCATTCTACTTCCTAGATGCTCTGTGCGAGCACTAATGAGGCCCATCTTGTTTATGACTGAATCTGCAAGCCCCATCTGGGTGACATACATATCATAGACACATAATAAACATTGAACCAGCTGAGTGAACTTTTCCTAGGAAGGATGGCAAGGTTAAAGGCATATGTTAGATTTTGTTTGAAGCCAGGCATCCCTAGATCATATCCTATCAAAGGCTCAGTTTCCCCCTCTGTAAACTACATTTATGAAATGGTGTTTTCTATCCTAGGTTTTATGAGCCAACTGATATAAAAGCCTTAGGGTCTAGTCACATCATAAAATTCTAAAGAACAGATAGGCTGGGTCTGTACTACAGGAATATAAAAAATTGAAGTGGAATAAAAAGTAAGGAAATTTCTTTTTCATTCACCTTCCAGTGTTCTCTTAGCAACTAGGAGACTAGTCAAAGTCATTATTCGATTACTGTGCTACTCAGAGAAGCTGAGAGAGTGAAGAGCATTTAAAAGTCACTGCATTTCGTGAGCTTCAAGCTAATGGAAGCACAAAGCGAGGCCATGCTCCATCCCCAGTCACCCAGAAGGCAACAAGTACCTTGGTTGCCAGCAGTGGCTGTGCCGTAAGACCACACTTTGTGTGCTCACTACTCTACCTTCTGGCTTATGACATACATGGGACCAAGGACATTTAACAATAGGGTGTGTTTTAGCTGCAGTTGTCATGGCAGACGTTTCTAAAACTGGAAACATAAGACACCCATCCAACCCTGGCTGTCTTTTCCAGATAATAAGAGCTGGGAAAGTGAAGGAGGAAGCAGGAAGATGAATGAACACACACTGATACTCTGATAATTGAAGGTGGGAAGAAGCAGGTAGAGTGTGCACGCGCCTCTGTGCAGGGTGAGTAACAATGACCACCAAGAGCCAGATGTACAGCCCAGAGGAAAGTCTGGCGGGGTTGGTGAACTCTCTTCCATACAGTACACGGGCTACAGATTTCTAGGCATGAGTGCAGAGGAAAAACTGCAGGCTGGTGGGAAGGGATTAGCTGAGTCCATCATGGAGGCCAGGGGGAGGGCAGGCAAATGGGAGTCTCTGAGCAGACACTTTGGAAGTGAAGTCTCATACACTCTTGGCCCTGCAAAATCATCTGATTCACTCAGAGACCACCTCTGAATCATTAGTAAGATGCTTTACATCTGAGAAGGGGTTAATGTCTTGAATAGATAAGGAACTCAAAATACTCAACAAAACAGAACAAAGTAAAAACTACATAAACTGACTAGGAACAGACAGTAAACTGAAATAGACAGTTCAAAAGAAGTCAAATAACCAATGATCGTACAGAAAATGTTCCAGTCCCTCAGCCATAGAGCTTTTCCCTCCCGCGGCAAAAATAGTCACCATCAAAAACCATGTAGAAAGAGCTGCTGTGCGGGTGTAGGCAGACGGGCATCCTTGCACACTGTTGGTGGGATTATCAGTTAGAACAGCTCTGGAAAGTAGCACAGTGGCTCCTCAACACAAACTAAAACTATTCCAGCTATATTACCCTTCAATCAATCTAGCCAGAGGTTGTCAACCTTCCTAATGCTGTGACCCTGTAATATACTTCCTCATGTAGTGGTGATCCCCAGCCATCCAACTGGTTTTGTTGCTATTTCATAGCTGCAATCTTATTATTGTTATGAATCACAATATAATTTTTTGTTTGTCTGTTTGTTTTGAGACAGGGTTTCTCTGTATAGCCCTGGCTGTCCTGGAACTCACTCTGTAGACCTGGCTGGTCTCAAACTCAGAAATCCACCTGCCTCTGCCTCCAGAGTGCTGGGATTAAAGGCGTGCACCACCACTGCCGGGCTAATATTTTTAAAGATAGAAGCTTGCTAAATGAAAAGAAAAGAATGAAGTCTTGTTGCTTGCAAGAACATGGATGGACCTAGAGATCATCATTATGTTAAGTCACATAAGCCAGGTGCAGAAAGACAAGTATCCCGTGACCTCATCCATATGTGAGACAGAGGAAACCCGGCTCATAGATGTTGAGGGTGGAATGTGGTAATTTAACTAAGGAGTTGGGGGATGGGAGAACTGAGAGTAGGTAGATCACTGGGGCAAGAAAATTCTGGTGTGCAGCTGCATGGGCAGCTGACTGGGGAAAGATGACACACAGACTGTGTTCAAAGGCTAGGAGAAAGTACTGGGGGGAATGTCACTGAAAAGAAATGGTAAATATTTGAAGAGACAAATAAGCTTACTCTTACTTGAGTCTTACACAAGATTTATGTATTAAAATACTGTAATGACATCCATTAATATGTACAATCCCCTTCGTAGTATATCAGCTTGAAAGCTAAACAGCAAGCTACTCAATTATAGAAGCTGTGCAAAATCCACACAAACTCCAGTATGGATCAGAACGGAAATGAATCTCTACAGCAGGTGTTTCTTCGAGCTCCAAGAATCGTGATTCCTGGGAACAGACTGGAAAGCACATAGGCCCGAGGAGGCCCTTGGGGGCCTGGAGTGAGATAGCCAAGGCTCAGGGACACTATGTTTATACAACGTCAAAGACTGCCAGTCTCCTGCCATTTTCAGGCCATTCTCTTCCTGGTGTTTTATTTCTGGGTGCTCCCCCACACCCCCCACACACACACTCACACTTCTATACTCTGAGAACTAAAATCCCCAGTTGCAGCAGGGTTGAAAGGTGGAACCTGTAACATACGGTAAGATTGAGGACAAAGCCTCACAATGGATCAGTATTGTTATCAGCAGTGCATTGTGTAAAAGGCAGCCCAGCCCCTCTTGCTTTATCCTATGTGCGTGCCTTCTTTCCAACTTCCCTGCTCTAAGGCATGGCGCAGAGAGGAGACCCTCACCAGATACAGATAGGCTCACTAGGCATGGTCTTTTCTAGATGGACTCGTGTTAGCCACATAAGACAACGGTCATTAGCAGTTGGATTATTGTTTTAACTACTCAGCAAAGCAGAAATTGGCCATCCCATGGGGTCCGTCTTTTTTCATTTTTATCAACATTATTAATTTTATCTATCACCTTTGGTTATTTATTGCAGGAGGTACATGCATGCTCTAGTGGGTGTATGGGATTCAGAGGACAACTTAGAGGAGTTGGTTCTCTCCTTCTGGAGTGGTGTGAGCACATGGCCCTGTGAGCAGATGAAACAATCAGAGAAGAGTGCTGACAGATGGGTCAGGCCGTAAGGCAGGCAGACCGTAACACAGGCAGACCCAGGAGCTCTGAGGAGCTATAGATCAGGGGAGAGTCAGAAGCCCACGGCTCTTTTTCCTGTACTTATTCTTAGTTCGGTGCTTGCTTTTGTCAGTTCCTCCAAGCTCCACAACATAGCTCTTAAAAACTGTGGCTGCCCTGGGGAGATGCACTCATACCAATCATGGTCCACAGCAACACGGAGTACATATGCAGGGGTCTGTTGCCTCCAGACTCCTTCCCTGGCAATCTCACGTGTCCCCCAAAGTGATATTGAGAACAGAGAGCTCACCCCCTATGACTTGGACTTGCCAAGTCATTAAACCAATACTGAAATGTGGACCTGCTGCTTCAACTTCCTTCTGTGGGATGTAACAAGGAGGTGCATGTCCTCTCCACCCTTCTGAGATACCCTTGTCCTGTATGCAGGTTCTCTTGAGCACAATCCTGGATCTTGAGCTCAGTGGGAGCTCAGTGTTATTAATGTGGCATTTGCCAAGGTATAGAATTCAGATGTGTGCGCCTAGGAAAAGATGCTCTTGATTGAGAGAAGCACTAAAGGAGCCACTGAGTTATACACAAAAGTGTGTTGGGAGCAAGTAAGGCAGGGCAGTTCTGTCTGCATGAGGAGGATGGGGAGGTTAAGACGGCTTGAGAAGGTGGCCGTGCAGACTGATCTAAGCGAGATCTGTTTCCCTACGGTCAGCAGGTTCAGAGATAAGGCCTCTACAACAGAAGGTATCAAGAAGATAGACACGCAGATCATTTCGAATGAGATTTATGGACACAGGTTTCTTCTTAAGGATATGAAGAGAGGAAAGGAACTGGAGCATATTTATTTATTTACTTATTTACTTATTTATTTTGCTAAGTCTGAGGAAGAAGTGGAGAGCTGGGACACTGGGGGATAATCTGATGGCAGTAGGCCAGGGCAGCTGAGTGAGGCCTGTTTGTGCAGACTCTCAGAGTCCCTGCATCCTTAGGAGGAAAGACGCTCTTTTCCTCCTGGTACAGTCAAGAAACTTAATGAGTGGCTGGGACCTGCTTCAGAGGGGAAAGCATAAGGGAGGGCAGACTGAACTCTAGCAAGTCATAAGGGTTACTCAAGTTGGGGTCAAGGCACTTCAACTTTCGTACTGTTGACTGGGTTTGATTTTTCCTTTACATTTCTGTTTGATTATTGGCAGTTAGCCGTTGACCTTAGTCACCTGGAAAATAGTCCATTTTACAATTTAGCATGTGCAAAGTCACAGTGCTGGTGGTTGGGGTGTTCCTGCGTTCTACCTCACCCTAAGACTTAGTGTGTGCAAGTGTGTGTGCGGGGGTGTGTGTGTGTGAAAGTTTGTCGGTGTGTAAGTGCAAATGTGTGTGGTGTGTATGTGTTTGCGTCTGAGTCTGTGTGTGGAGTGTGTGTATGAGTGTGTATGAATGTGTGTGTGGTGTGTGTGAATGTGTATGTGAATGCATGTGTGTGTTTGTGTGTGGTGTGTGTGAATATGTGTAAGACTGTGTGTGTGTATGTGTGTATGTGTGCAAGTATATGTGGTGTGTGTGTGCAAGGGGGGGAAATAGCAAGTAACAAGGTCACAACGGGAAGGAAGATCATTCACCAAACTTGTTTACTCTTAAATATACATTTTCCTCAGAGTCAGCAAAAGCCAGCCCATTGTGCACATGAAACTGAGTTTGCATTTATAGTACAAATGAGAAAAATGAATTCCAGCCCAAGCATGTCCTTAAAGAGACTATAAATCCACCCTCTTGATTACAGAGTGCTGGTGGCCACCGTGGTGGTATGTGAGGATGTCTGCTGTGCTGGAAAGTTAAGAGAAATCCGGGGATGGAGCCAGTGGGGACCTTTAGTCTCAGAGAACCATCTCCTGTTGGGAATCCTGTGGATCCCTGACTCACCTTGTGGGTGCTCCTTCCACATGAAGTTTGGCTTATGGTGGGTTAATAATCAGATAGTCCTTGTGTATAGTTCACATGAAGGCCACTAGCTATGACTTCACTTTGGCTGGGGTTTCCCTGTAATCCATTTAGCAAATTAAAGAGATTACTCTGATTGGTGCCATTATCCCCTCTTCTCTTTCGGGTGAAGCACTTAACCTGTGCTTAATTGAAGGAGATAGAGAGGGTACAGTAACAAATACAATCAAAAGGAAGGGGCAATGGGATCCACGGGCCAAACAAATGATCGGTGCTGAGCTAACAATAGCAGATTAGAGGTGAGATCAATTCATTAGAAGCTATTGTAGGCGTTGGGAAGTTGCCAAGGATTCTAATAGCCAAGCCTTAGTGCCAGATCTGTTTAGGGGCATTTTAATGGCTGGGAGTTGATGCAGTTATTTCAATAATTACTTACTTTTCTAATTACTTCATATGAATACTAAATGTATTACTTCAACAAGGAAGATCTTTATCTCCCACACTTAACTGTGTTGGAATCCACATCCCCCACAGAACTATCTCCTGTCTGGCTCTTGAGAATCATGTGTTAAGTACCTTTTCTCTGGGACTTTAGAAGACCAAGTTTAAAGAGGAACTCTCTCTGGGGTAGGTATGAACACCAAAGAGAATTTCAGTGCAGTTCTACAAGGCTTGGGGCAAAATTTTTGCATTGGACCCAGTTTAGGAGAGGAAGAGAGATCCTTCTATTTGTTTAAAATGGAAAGAGACTGGAGGCAGGGAACTAGATGTCCGGTCTGGCCTTAAGTGCTGGGCTCCTTCTGCTCCTTGCATTCCTCAGCTGCACCACCAGGGAACTTGTTCCTGGGACTGACCTCTGTGTGCAGTGTTGCAGAGTTCTTCCCTTAGACTCTGTGACCAGCCGCCTCTTCCTTCAGACCCTTCTATTCACTTCTTTCTTTCTTTTCTTTTCTTTTTTTTTTGGGGGGGGGGAGGGGTTCGAAACAGGGTTTCTCTGTATAGCCCTGGCTGTCCTGGAACTCACTCTGTAGACCAGGCTGGCCTCGAACTCAGAAATCCGCTCGTCTCTGCCTCCCAAGTGCTGGGATTAAAGGTGTGCTCCACCACTGCCCAGCACTTCTTTATTTCTAATTGCAACTTTCATTTCCAGCCTTGTCTGGTTGGTTGGCTGTGGTACTAAAGATCCAACCCAGGGCCTCTCAAAGGCTGAGAAAGGTCTGTGCTGCACCCTTGCTGAGCTGTGCCCATGCTGATCTGTACCCTCAGGCTGCACTCCTGCTCAACTGCACCCTCAGCCCTGCACCCCTGCTCAGCTGTATCCTCAGCCCTGCACCCCTGCTCAGCTGCATCCTCAGCCCTGCACCCCTGCTCAGCAGCACCCTCAGCCCTGCACCCCTGCTCAGCTGCACCCTCAGCCTTGCACCCGCTCAGCTGCATCCTCAGCCCTGCACCCCTGCTCAGCTGCACCCTCAGCCCTGCACCCGCTCAGCTGCATCCTCAGCCCTGCACCCTTGCTCAGCTGCATCCTCAGCCCTGCACCCCTGCTCAGCTGCACCCTCAGTGCTGCACCCCTGCTCAGTTGCATCCTGAGTCACTTCTAGAACTTTTACTATTTGCTATATTTTTGCTTTTCCCTTTCTGGTAGCACTTTAGTTTTAAAATACAAAATATTTACTCAATATGGGTCTTGTTTATTCCCTCACACTGTAACATGAGAGCTCTGCTTTTGGATCTGGCTTTGTTCCCTCATGAATCCCAAAGGCCTAAGCCAACTCTTGGAGCATAAATGGCTCTTGGCAAGCATTCACACTCTGAAGTTGGAGCTGAGAAAATGTGAGTGAGAGGAAACAACATGCTTCTGGACATGGGGTTGGATGACACCTCCATGTTGAGAACTGCTTGCTGGTGTCTTCACAGAGCCAGCTTTACCATGCAGCTACACATGCCTGTGGGGATTTCTTCCTCAGCCTTGCAGACTCCAGGAGCACTTCAGCTTGGTTCCCACCTCCCCAACCAGGGAGGACAAGGTGCAGACACAGTGCTTACATTTTCAACTTCTCTAAGGCTGTGAGGCTGAGGTAGGGGTTGAGGAAGTTCATCTATCCCAGAGGGTTAGAATGACCAGACGGATAGTGTCACTCCATTTTCAAATGACCCAGCTGCCACTCGAATAGTCACTGGTGTCACTTTAGACAACCCATGTAAGTCACCTAGCCATGCTTCCTGCTGGCTTCACTCTGCATCACCTCTGAGGGCTGACAGTAGAGCAGCACTGTGGAAACAGCCTCCAGAAAGGTTTGCTTCTGTGAGTAACAGAGCAGTGGCCTCGCTCTCCAGAACATCTGGACTTGAGGAAACCAGTCAGAGCTCTGAGGGCAGAAGCTCAGCATGGTCATCATGTCCAGCTATGAAGGTCAAAGAATAGGAACTGATTTCCTTCAATATTTTGGGTCTAACCCCAAGTGGAACAATTCATTGATTTTTTTTTTTTCTGCCATGTCAGCCTGACAGGAGGCCACACAATTGCCAGCATTAACATGCACTGTCTGACACCTGAGGTGCTCACTGGAGTCTGTGGCTATATGCTTAGTCTAATAGAATCCATTTGATCTCTCTGAGTTAAACCTACTGTCTTTCTGACACACATGTGAAGAAATAGAAGGAGTTTTGGTGGTGGTGGTTTTTTGGTTTTGGTTTTTGTTTTGTTTTGGTTTTGGTGTTTTCTTTCTACATTTTATTATTTCAAATCATGTGAACAATTCTGTAAAACATGTGAAAAAAGCAAGGAAGTGTTCAATGCTGAAGGACCCTGACCTGGTTCGCGGGTGTGAGCAGGCAGCAAGGGTTTCTAGATTAGGGCGAAGGAGCTACATTTAGGTTAATGGAGCCTGGGCCTAGGGCTTCAGGGTCGGGCCTTCAGGGACACTGGCAGTTGTCTGGGACAGTCCTTAGAATCCAATTCTGTGGAGGGCAGAGCAGGGGCCTGCCCAAAGAAGGATGAGTGTATGCATGTAAACCCACTCTAGGCATGGAATCACTGAAACATAGCTGGGGGGGGGGGGAGGGGAGGGGCGTGCTGGTCAGAACCTGAGAATTTTAAATAGGTGTCTCTAAAAAGTTTTCTAGATTTGCAGTTTTCCTTTTTTCCCCTTTCCTTTCTTTTTCTTTCTTTCTTTGTTTCTTTTTTTAAAGCTAGGAGAATGAACAGGTGGGCTTTGTCTCTAGGAATGGCGGTATGTCTCATGTTTCTTGTGCTTTTTTCTTTTGGGGACGAGAGTGGCAGAGAGTGGGGTAGGCAGGAGGATCCCCTGCAAACATTTGGGTCAGGGCTAGTGTTGGACAAAGCCAGGGGTCTAGGCTGGAAGAGTTGGTACCCCTCTAGACATAGGCCTTGGGAAACTGCATGCGATCTCCACTCACCACAGAACAAGACAATCAGTTAGAAAACCCAAAGGGATGCCCAGGGAAGGGGTACCATGGCCACTCTTGGCACCTCAGACAAAGGTGGGTTTCAAATAGGGAGGCCTGTGACAACCCCTCCCCAAGTCTAGAGCTGAGGATGGGGGCAGGTATACTGAGAACAGAGAGAAAAGATGGGAGAATCAGCTGGGGGAACAGAAAGGGAGCATGGTCTTCTTGCCCCCATCTTACTCAGGGATAGTAGGGAGCAGAGTCAGTGGTGCCCATCCTGCCAGGCCCACTGCCCCTCAGAAGAGACCACCTTCCTTCTGGTCCTTGATGATGACATCACTGATGGCATCAAACACAAACTATATGTTCTTGGTGTCGGTGGTAAATGTGAGGTATTTGTAGATACATCTCCTTGGTGTCTTTGCATTTATTCAGGTCCTCAAACTTTTGATGTAGCTGGTTGCCTTGTACTTGTTGGCCCCTGTGTACTCAGGGAAACAGATGGTCAGTGGGCTTTATCAAGTCAGGAGCTCAAGGTGACCCAGAAGATGATAGCCATGACACCCCCACAGCACCCTCCTCCCACATGCAGTGGATCCACTTCTTCTGCTCAGATCATTGACCATCCACATCAAACATCTTGAAGTGTAAGTCCTTGAAGGTGAAGTGTGTTTCAACAACGCTGTGTGGTCTTCACACGGATCCACAGAACATCCTGCTGCGTAGGGATGTAGTCACTCTGCTCAATGTGCTCCAGGTCATTCAGATAGTAAACAGCTGAGTCTTTGAGCTGGTATTCCCACGAGCTGCCAAAGTGAGCTTGCACACCATGGTCAGCCCAGAGCCTCCGGATGACTCCGGACAAGTCTTCAGGAAGCATTCCTTGCTCCTCAGCAGCACAGGACAGTGCCAACAGCTGCCCAGCATCATCCACATGCTGGGGGTCAGCAAAGTCAATCTGCAGGTTGCCCATGGCCTTGACAATGGCCACGATAGACTGGATGGTGTTGCTGTAGACAACTGTGCATTACTGCTGGCATTCCTCCTCTGAGTAGCCATCTTCATGGATGATCTTCATCTGCTTGACAATGGTGCTCTTCCCTGATTCCCCAGCACCTAACAGAAGCAACTTCACCTCCCACGCCACCTTCTTGCAGTCCTCTCGCAGGTTCTTGTCGATCATCTTAGAGTGCTTGGCTGCCGCCTTGTCCTAGGTTCTCACGGTGTAGCCCATCCTGCCGTCCTCCAGTCTGGCCTTGGCCCATGGCCTGGCTCGGGCCCACTCTACCACTCTGCTCCCACTGCCGGCCCTCTGCAGGAAGCTCTCAGGTCCTCAGTTCTGAGCAACTGCGCTAGTCTTCCCAGCCCACTCACCAACAGCAGGAAGCAGAAGTTTTAAGTTATGGATTACTGTTCAGTAAGATAACCAAGCTTGTGGCTGTGGCCTCGGGCTGGTTATTCCATCATCAGAGCTCACACAGACATGTCTAGCTTGGTTTGTGAATGGCGTATAGGACCCAACGCAACACCTGGCTCATAGGTTGTGGTAGGCAAACTAAGGTGGAGCTGGCTCTCAGGACCTTTCCTTCCTATTATCCATCAGATGGGTAGCCTTCTCCCAGCCTGCCTTTCTTTCAGCTCACTGATAGAGATGACAGAAGCTAACAAGCGCCACATCCTAAAAGAGATCCCAGCAGACTGTAATTTTGTCTCCTCTTCCGAATTCCGGTCTCACCACTCATGCTTTCATGAGTAAACAGCACTCTCCATATTAGAGAAGCCCATGTGATAACTGAATGATCATAGACCACACCCATTCAGGAAGTAAGCCTTTGAATCTAACATGAGAATTCCAGTGTTTCCAAACACAGAGCCTTCAGAGACCTCTGCCTGGGCCACCAGGGCTCCATAGCCAAATAGCACCAGGAGAAAGCTAGACTCCCAGGAGTGTGGGCAAGCCTGTCTGCTCAGAGGGACCCACCTGGAATCCCCAGGACACAGGGACTGAGGAGTGGTCTTCTGGTTTCTATCGGTGACTGGGGAGCAGATCCTGTGACACAGGGCTACATACTCAAATAATGTCAGGAGAGAGATGGTATCCCAAGAGTGCCGACACACCTTCAAGTACAGGCAAGACCACCATTTCTGTTCAAATTCACTGGATCAAGAGGGACCCTTGCATAGCCATCAGGACACAGGAACCAAGGGACAGCTGGGTACAGGATCCTTCTGGCTTCTGTCTGCATCCCAGAGCTGACCCTGTACCACAGCTCTCCAAACCCAAATTCCTCTCAGAGAGAGCTGGTCTCCAAGGAGTATTGACGAAAAGGCTTGCAGGAGGGACAAGCCACAGTCAGAGAGAGCAAGACCAGCTAACACCAGAGATAACCAGATGGCGAAAGGCAAGGGCAAGAATACAAAGAACAGAAACGAAGGCAACTCGGCATCATCAGAACCCAGTTCTCCCACCACAGTGAACCCTGGATACCCCCAACACACCAGAAAAGCAAGACAGAGATTTAAAATCACTTTTCATGATGATGATAGAAGACTTTAAGAAGGAAATAAATAGCTCCCTTAAGGAAATACAAGAGAACACAGGTAAACAACTAGAAGACCTTAAAGAGGAAACACAAAAATCCCTTAAAGAATTACAGGAAAACACAATCAAACAGATGAAAGAAATGAACAAAACCATCCAGGAACTAAAAATAGAAATAGAAACAATAAAGAAATCACATAGGACAACCCTGGAGTTAGAAAACCTAGGAAAGAGATCAGGAGTCATCACTAACAGAATACAAGAGATGGAAGATAGAATCTCAGGTGCAGAAAATACCATAGAAAACATTGACACAACTGTCAAAGAAAACACAAAATGCAAAAAGCTCCTAACCAAAACATCCCCGATATCCAGGATACAATGAGAAGACAGAACCTGAGGATGATAGGTATAGAAGAAGAGTGAAGATCCCAACTTAAAGGACCAGTAAGTATCTTCAACAAAATTATAAAAGAAAACTTCCCTAACCTAAAGAAAGAGATGAACATAAATATAAAAGAAGCCTACAGAACTCGAAATAGATTGGACCACAAAAGAAATTCCTCCCTTCACATTATAGTCAAAACACCAAATACACAAAACAAGAAAATAATATTAAAAGCAGCAATGGGAAAAGGTCACATAACATATAAAAGCAGACCTATCAGAATTACACCAGAATTCTCACCAGAGCGTATGAAACCTAGAAGATCCTGGGCAGTTCTCATACTGACCCTAAGAAAACACAAATGTCAGCCAAGGTTGCTATACCCAGAAAAACTCTCAATTATCATAGATGGGGAAACCAAAATATTCTATGGCAAACCCAATTTTACACAGTATGTTTCCACAAGCCCAGCCCTACAAAAGATAATAGATGGAAAACGCCAACTCGAGGGAAACTACACCCTAGAAAAAGCAAGAAAGTAATCTTTCAACAAACTCAAAAGAAGATAGTCATACAGACATAAAAATAACATCCAAAATAACAGGAAGCAACACTCACTATACCTTAATGTCTCTTAACATCAATGGACTCAATTCCCCAATAAAAAGACATAGACTGACAGACTGTATCCGTAAACAGGACCCAGCATTTTGCTGCATCCAGAAAACACACCTCCCTGTGAAAGACAAACACTACCTCAGAGTAAAGGGCTAGAAAACAATTTTCCAGGCAAATGGTCCCAAGAAACAGGCTGGAGAAGCCATTCTAATATCAGATGAAATCGACTTTCACCCAAATATCATCAAAAATGATAAGGAAGGACACTTCATACTCATCAAAGGAAAATCTACAAAGAAGAACTCTCAATTCTGAACATCTTTGCCTCGAATGCAAGGGCACCCACATTCATAAAAGAAACTTTACTAAAGCTAAAAGCACACATTGCACCTCACACAAAAATAATGGGAGGCTTCAACACCCCACTATCATCCATGGACAGATCTTGGAAACACAAACTAAACAGCAACACAGTGAAACTAACAGACATTATGAATCAAATGGATTTAACAGGTATCTATACAACATTTCATCCTAAATCAAAAGAATATACCTTCTTCTCAGCACCCCTTGGTACCTTTTCCAAAATCTATCATATAATTGGTCACAAAACAAACCTCAACAGATATAAGAAGATTGAAATAATTCCATGCCTCCTGTCAGATCACTATGGATTAAGGCTGGTCTTCATTGGCAACAGCAACAACAGAAAGCCCACATACACATAGAAGCTGAACAACACTCTACTCAATGATAATTTGGTCAAGGAAGAAATAAAGAAAGAAATTAAAGACTTCCTAAATTTTTATGAAAATGAAAGTACAACATACCCAAACCTGTAGGACACAATGAAAGCAGTGTTAAGAGGAAAACTCTTAGCTCTGAATGTCTCCAAAAAGAAACTACAGAGAGCATATACTAGCAGCTTAAAAGCACATCTGAATGCTCTAGAACAAAAAGAAGCTAATACACCCAAGAGGAGTAGAAGGCAGGAAATAATCAAATTACGGACTGAAATCCACCAAGTGAAAACTAAAAGAACTATACAAAGAATCAACAAAACCAAGAAGTAGTTCTTTGAGAAAATCAATAAGATAGATAAACCCTTAGCCAGACTAACCATGAGAGCACAGAGACAGTATCCAAATTAACAAAATTAGAAATGAAAAGGGAGATATAACAACAGATTCTGAGGAAATTCAAAAAAATCACCAGATCCTACTACAAAAGCCTTTTCTCAACAAAATTGGAAAATCTGGATGAAATGGACACGTTTCTAGACAGATACCAAATACCAAAGTTAAGTCAAGATTAGCTAAACCATCTAAACAGTCCCATAACCCCTAAAGAAATAGAAGCAGTCATTAAAAGTCTCCCAACCAAAAAAATCCCAGGACCAGATGGGTTCAGTGCAGAGTTCTATCAGACCTTCAAAGAAGACCTAATCCCAATATTCTTCAATCTATTCCACAAAATAGAAACAGAAGAAACACTACCCATTTCATTCTATTAGGCCACAGTTACACTGATACCAAAACCTCACAAAGACCCAACAAGAAAGAAAACTTCAGACCAATTTCCCTTATGAATATTGACGCAAAAATACTCAATAAAATTCTCACAAACCAAATCCACGAACACATCAAAATGATCATTCACCATGATCAAGTAGGCTTCATCCCAGGGATGCAAGGATGATTCAATACCCAGAAATCCATCAATGTAGTCCACTACATAAACAAACTCAAAGAAAAAAACTACATGGTCATTTCATTAGATGCTGAAAAAGCATTTGACAAAGTTCAACATCCCTTCATGATAAAAGTCTTGGTAAGATCAGGAATTCAAGGAGCATACCTAAACATAGTAAAAGCAATATACAGCAAACCAGTGGCCAACATCAAACTAAGTGGAGAGAAACCCGAAGCAATCCCACTAAAATCAGGGACTAGACAAGGATGCCATCTCTCTCCCTAAATATTAAATATAGTACTTGAAGTTCGAGCTAAAGCAATCAGACAACAAAAGGAGATCCAAGGGATACAAATTGGAAAGGAAGAAATCAAAATATCACTATTTGCAGATGATATGATGGGTATACTTAAGTGACCCGAAAAATTCCACCAGAGAACTGCTACTGCTGATAAACAACTTCAGCAATGTGGCCAGATACAAAATTAACTCAAGAAAATCAGTAGCCTTCCTATACTAGAAGGATAAACAGGCTAAGAAAGAAATTAGGGAAATGACACCTGTCACAATTGTCACAAACAATATGAAGTATCTTTGTGTGATTCTAACCAAACAAGTGAAAGGTCTGTATGACAAGAACTTCAAGTCTCTGAAGAAAGAAATCGAAGAAGACCTCAGAAGATGGAAAGATCTCCCATGCTCATGGATCAGCAGGATTAATATAGTTAAAATGGCCATCCTGCCGAAAGCAATCTACAGATTCAATGCAATCCTCATCAAAATCCCAACTCAATTCTTCATAGACCTAGAAAGAGAAATTCTCAAATTCATATGGAATAACAAAAAACCCAGGCTAGCAAAAACTATTCTCAACAATAAAAGGACTTCTTGGGGAATCAGCCACCCTGACCTCAAGCTGTACTACAGAGCAGTAGTGATAAAATCTACATGGTATTGGTACGGTGACAGGCAGGTAGATCAATGGAATAAAACTGAAGACCCAGAAATGAACCCACACACTTAGGATCACTTGATCTTTGAAAAAGGAACTAAAACAATCCAATGAAAAAAAGACAGCATTTTCAACAAATGGTGCTGGCTCAACTGTTCAACTGGTGGTCAACATGTAGAAGATTGCAAATTGATCCATTCCTATCTCCCTATACAAAGCTCAAGTCCAAGTGGATCAAGGGCCTCCACATAAAACCAGATACACTGAATCTAATAGAAGAGAAATTGGGGAAAATTCTCGAACACATGGGCACAGGGGAAAAGTTTCTGAATAGAGCACCTATGGCTTATGCACTAAGATCAAGAATCTACAGATGGGACCTCATGAAATTACAAAGCTTCTGTAAGGCAAAGGACACTGTAAATAGGACAAAACGGCAACCAACAGATTTGGAAAATATCTTTACCAATCCTGCATCTGATAGAGGGCTTATATCCAATATATACAAAGAACTCAAGAACTCCAGAGAACCAAATAACCCTATCAAAAAATGGGGAACAGAGCTAAACAGAGAATTCTCAACTGAGGAAATTTGAAGGGCTGAGAAGCACCTAAAGAAATGTTCAGTACCCTTAGTCATCAGGGAAATGCAAATTAAAACATCCCTGAGATTTTACCTCACACCAGTCAGAATGGTTAAGATCAAAAACTCAGGTGACAGCAGATGCTGGTGAGGATGTGGAGAAAGAGGAACACTCCTCCAGTGCTGGTGGGATTGCAAGCTGGTACAACCACTCTGGAAATCAGTTTGGAGGACTCTCAGAAAAATGAACATAGTACTACCTGGGGAACCAGCTATTCCACTCCTGGGCATATACCCAGAAGATCCCTCAACATGTAATATAGACACATGCTCCACTATGTTCATAGCAGCCATATTTATATTAGCCAGAAGTTGGAAACAACCCAGATGTCCCTCAACAGAGGAATGGATACAGAAAATGTGGTACATTTACACAATGGAATACTATTCATTAAAAACAATGACTTCATGAAATTCTCAGGCAAATGGAGGGAACTTGAAAATATCATCCTGTGCGAGGTAACTCAGTCACTAAATAATGAACATGGTATGTACTCACTGATAAGCGGTTATTAGCCCAAAAGTTCGGAATACCCAAGAGTCATTTTACAGCAACCGTTAGGCTGAGCATGAGGTCCCAGATGGAGGAGTTGGAGAAGGGACTGAAGGAGCTGAGGAAATTTACAGCCCCATGGAGAGAGCAACAGTGTCCACTGGCCTGACCTCCTGATGCTCCTGGAGACTGGATCACCAACTAAAGAATACACATGGAGAGACCCATGGTGCTAGCCACATATCTGGCAGAGGAGGGTCTTGTTAGCCATCAGTGAGAGGAGAGGCCCTTGTGCCTGAGGGTGTTAGATGCTCTAGTATAGGGGAATGCCAAAGAGGGAAGACAAGAGTGGGTGGGTGGGTGGGTGGGGGAATACCCTCATAGAGGCAGGGGAAGGGGGGGGGAATGCAGAGGTTCCAAAGGGGAGATCTGGAAAGGGGGAAACATTTGAAATGTAAATAAAGTATCTAAATAAATAAATAAATAAGAAAGAATGAGCAACTCTGCATCCTGAACCTTTGTGAAAAAAAAAATACACAGCCTTCAAAATATCTATTAACTACTGTACTATCTACTATAAACCTTCTCAATAGGCCTTCTGAAGAACACAGCTGGGTCAACACCCTGTTTCCAGAGGGCCACCCAAGCCACATCTAGATTGCTGGAGACTTAAGAATAGATGGTGGTTTAGGCCACTATACTTTGAGTGATTTTTCTTTTGCAACATGAATGGGTAACTTAGCTAGGCAGTGTGGTAAAATGTAAGTTCCCAGACATCTGTCAATCCCTATATACAATAAAGAGAGGAAGTCCTCAGGATGCTTGGTTGAACCACTCAAATACACACTCAGGAACATCTAGCATCACAGACCAAACTTGGACTCATATTTGACTAGTAGATATATACACTAGTGGTCCCTAGAGCAGCTGTGAGACAGGCCCAGAGTTCATTCACCCTGATTTCACCCACACTATCCCTCTGGTTTAGCACTGCATCCAAGGAACCCTTGTGGATAACTGACAACATTGTCACCTCAGTGTTCACAGCCAAGTGTGAGTAGTCTTCCTGAGGTGACCTTTCTTAAGAAAAGTGATGGTTTGTTGGGAGAACTTGACCTGTGCTGAGGATAAGCTCTGGCAACCCTGCTAAAGAGACTGTGTGAACTGGCAAGGCTGGGTTGGCAGAGTGACGTGAAAAAAAAGAAACCCAGTCAACTTCTAAGCCCTCTACAGGGAAGACACACTGCTTGCTTGCATTAACCAGATATGTGAACAAGAATGTACATAGGGACAGATGTAAGAGTTAGAAGGACCTGTGACAGTTGGATGTCACTCAAGGGGAGTGGCTGAAAATGACACACTTTATTACAGTGTAGAGGATTAGATGGCTGGGCTGCAGAGGGCAGCATTTTACGAGTGTCTGTCAGGTGACATGTCGGGATAGATAAGGGATAGATAAGGAATTGGAGTCAAGGTAATCATCTCCTCTCACAGATGAGGCCTACTAGCTTAGAGAGGTGTTTACTGGGCCAGCCTGGATGACAGAGCTAAAAGAAGGAGCTAGCTCACAGAAGCTAAGCTCCACATTACACAGTTGACATCAGATTGGCTTTTTCTTTCCTCATTCCTTCAGTGTTTTGAGGTAAAAGGTTCGAGCCTTCTGGGTTTGAAAACTTATCGAAACCCACCAAATCCTAAATTCCCTTGAGTTCAGGACTTGAAACCTCACCAATCCCTATCCTGGAAATCTTCACCCTAGAAAACTCCTCCCCCTTCAAATCAAACAAACAAAACAAATCAACCTATTCAAGCCTGTCTCCTAATCAGTTCCTGCTGCTTCTCACTGAGTGTGTCTCCCAGTAAACCTCTTGCATGGGGTTTGCTGAATATTGTGACTTTGTGGTATACCTTGGCTCCTGGCTGCCAGGATACCTTTTACTTCTGAGCTATGACTCTCACTGGGGAAACCTTCCCCCTCAAAGCTGCAACACCTCCCTCAGGGATGCCTTTCCTCGCAGAGCAGTAACCCTTCCAAGTGTGCCCACCAACACACAGACACTCGCACACCCGCACAGTAGCACAGACGTATATGCACTCACTCATCCTCTCTCCCCTCCCCCTCCCAAAGCTTTTCTTAAAAACTCAAATGAATTGTATGCCATCTCCGTCGTCTCTCCTTCCCATCTCTTTGTCCTAGTCTGAGTCATTGGCTAACTACCCGTAACTACCCAGCCCAGTTAACCATGACTCTTGATCTCTTTTCCTTTCTTCTATTATTAGGTTTATTTTTGATTGGTACATTAACATATAAAATGCGTACATAGTTTTAAAGCTTTCTGTGGTCTTTTAATATTTATACATGCTGTTCATATTGTGTAATGTTCAAGTTAAAGTGTATCACTCCCAGCTACTCCCCTCAAATTTCTGTTGGTTCATTGTGTTATAAGCACTTGAAAATCCTGTCTCCTAACTTTCTAAAATACACAAAACATTATTATGTATGGTCAACCTCTCCTCCAGTATGAAACACACTCTCTCTCTCTCTCTCTCTCTTCTTTTGGAATGAAATCCAGGACCCAAGACATGCAAGGCAGGCACTCTGCCCTGAGTTTTGAACTTCACTTGTTAATTTTCAGAGTCTAAGTTGCCCAGACTGCCTTTGATTTCACATTGTCTGTAGCCCAGACAAACATTGAACTGGTCATCTTCCTGTCTCAGCCTCCATAGTTACTGAGAGAATAGACTAATAATTAATAATTATTAATTATTTATTGATTTTCCTGTTTGCCTTTCTAAGCCTCTCAGTCGCACTGTTTTGATAGCCCTCAGACATCTCTCTCCTCCGGCATCTTTCTTCTGACAAGATGGTGCTAAATTGACTGTTGAAATCTCAGTTGTTCTCTGTAGCTTCAGTCCAAACTTCTGCCACTTACCCTACCATACAGGGCTTTCTGAATCTCTTTATGATTGTTGTCTCTACCTCTCCCCAAATTGATTAAATCTTTGTGTGTGCCCATCACATGAATGTGAATGTTGTAATGGTGCCTATGAGCTAAGTTCTAGCCTTCCCAGCAGTGTAGGTAGGTTGGTATCTGCAATTTCTCTGGAGTAGTGTTGAAGCTCAAAGAGATAAGCTTCTAAGCGGTGAGCACCCCTGCATCTCAATGCTTTCCTTAAGCCTGTATTTTTACTTTAATGCTTTCTTTATAAGAATCCACCCATTGCTCATGAGCTCTCACTCCCTTAAAGAGGAATCAGAGAAGTGCTAAAATGCTTTACAGAGAGAGAGAGAGAGAGAGAGAGCTTCCTCCTGAGTGTAATTAGATACAACTGGAGAGGCAGCTTGTTTCTCCCTGTGTGACTTAGAGCTGCCATTGGTTTTTGTGACCATGTACACTTATTCAACTCCTTCTAGATGGGCAGATATCCTATGTAGGTGTGAGCACACATGGTGCTGATTAGCTGTAGTGTGGGCATTCTTCCTTCCTGAAGAAACACATTTACCTTCCTTTTCTTTGTCCATAGTTCTGTCCGCGATGGCTTTGTGCCTCCCAGACACCATGTCAAGTCTCTTCCTGTGTTTCCACTTATGAGAAAAAAAAGCTAAACTCTTGAAATAAGCAGTGCACTTCCTTAAGCCAGAGCTGAGGTCGTTAAGAGGGCATCATAACTGCCCCCATCCTTAGAAGCGGATCCTCATGGAAAGGATAGCCTCCACATCCCTTCCTTCTGGTTATGCAGCCTTCCCCAGCTCCCAGAGTCACTGGCAAATTCCAACTCCCTTTGTACGAATTTCAAAGAATTCAAAGGATCTTCTTTGTCAAATGATGAAATGCATGAAAAGCCTTTGTAAATTAGAAAGTGTCCTACTTAAATACTCTGCCTTGCATATTGCATAGTTTCCACTACTCAGTCTTTAAAAAGATAGATCTTGGAAGGAACAAACCGAAGAAATGATTGCATCTTCCTGGAGTGTTCTCTTCTGTTTCTTTTTCCATTTGTTAGCCATAGTAACCACAAGCTTGACAAAAGCAGATCTTAAATGCTTAGAAAGGAACCTCGGGATCACAAAACATTAATGGAGCATGCATTAAAAAGTGGGGGTGGGAAGAAGAAAGTTCTCACATTTTCCATAAACCTGGTAGATTTTTAAAAAATAAAATCCACACTTAACAGAAGTGAAGTGTCTCATGTGTCCATATAGGTAACAGGAACAAGTTCAATATTAAAAAAACATATCAAATCTAATACAAAATTGTCACAGAAATTCAAGCCACACGTACTACAGAGCAAGCGATGGGACACATGCCATTGAGTGGTAAATTTTGTTTGACCCACGTCTTTGTCACAAAATGTCCCCGTGCTTTTGCTGTCCATCAAAGTCAAGACCCAGTCACAATAGCCCCATTGAGCCCAGGCTGGGAGTCAGGCCAGCCTGTGTGGGATTACCCATTTGGTCCATAATTGTCTTGGGTTTCTCCACTGGAGATGCTTTCTGACCCTCAGCTGAGCTGCTCCTTGCAGTAGAAATGATGATGAACCAAAGCTGTCTTCAAAGAGAATCCATCACCCTGCAACATTTATCTCTCATGAGCCCAAAGATTGAGACTTCTTCTCTCAGGCTTGATCCAGAAATAGGAGACATGCTCTTTACCCTTCCTGTCCTGTTCCTTAGCCTCCTCACTGTGTCTCCACTTTCCCATCCAGTGGCCATTTCTAATAGCTAGAGGACAAGAATCATCCGATGCTCCTCACCCTTGGTGCTTACCTGTGTGGGAGGACCTTAACTCCTGGAGTAATCATCCCGAAAGCCAATGGCAGAAGTCCACTCCTCTTCTACCACTGACGCAGTACACCCCACAGTCATGGTGCACGTAGCCCAAGGGAGCAGCAGAGAGGCCCTTTTTGGTGTGTTGTGTCTGGGATAAAGCTAACTTCAGAGCTGGTGTTCAACTATTCCACCAGTTCCAAAATGTTTTTTAGTGTGTCTGAGTACATTTTCTCAGTAAAGACCTCTGACTTGGAAACGCTGTGAGAAGAAATGAGTGTACAGAACAAATTAAATATAGTAGCAGACACTTGTCAACTGCTTGGGGAAGCTGGCTACGTTAATGCCTGGCTCTCCAAGAGAATGGTTCCATGCACCTGCTTTGCCTGATCCTTGCAATCATAACATGACATGTCTGTAAAGGATGTACACCTCCAAACCATGTCTCTGGCCCTCTTTTCACTTGTTATTCTGAAAAGTCTAAGTTACGCTGGCTGGCCTTGAACTCACTCTGCAGCCCAGGCTAAGTGTGTCAGCTGATAGTTTTATTTTGTACTTGCTGATGCTGTTCAACACCCCCCCCCCCCGTAAGGAGATTTGGGTCAGCAGCAAGGAATACTCTCCTTTATTAAGAAAGCCTCATCCAAAGAGAGCTCTGTCCTCCTACCTCACATCTACAGAGTCATTTCACTGGACTTCATTAAGCCTGAGGAATTGCACTTCCTCCTCACCCCTTTCTTCGTTATTTAGCTTTACAACTCAAAAGATAATTGCTCTATTAACAAATGTTTATAGCATAATAAAGGAGTGGGGGGAAGCAGTGAATTGTTTTCCTCTCTGGGACATTCCTTTTTGCTTCTTGGAAGCACTGCAGAGGCATGGCCTGAGCCATAAATAATCTTTTGGAAATAAACCAAAGAATTCATGTTTTAGCAACTCATCAACAGATCTTCCGCAAAAGACCCAAAGGCTCTGTGAGGAAGGGAATCTCAGGAATCCCTGGAGGCTGAAAGATGTCACCACTATTCCTAGCTGGGGATAAAAAGCCCTGGCCTCCCTGGAAGGTAGGAGTGGCTCTCCAGGTACACTGGCCTACAGAAAGCCCCCACCTGCTCTTGGTTTTGAATACAGGAGAACCTTCTAGAGAATGCTCCCTCATTCTTCAGGCTGATGAAATGTGGTGCTATTCAAAGAAAACCCTGCTTTAAGGGTGAGTTCTAGGGTTTCTTTTACCTAAGAATGTGACTGCTTTTGAGATGGGGGAGGATGTTGAAGAAGTGATGAGATCAAAGGGGATCATTAAGACAGGTCCAAATCCAATATGGTAGCTGTATTAAAAACTGAGATGAGTCCAGGCCTACATGGGAATGAGTCTATGTACAGACACCCTAAAACTAATCTATCGTCCCGGGGGAGCCTCAGAAGAAGCAACCTCCCTAACACATTGATGATGCACTTCTAGTACTATGGAGCTCCCCAGTCTATAAAGCATTGTTGGACAGCCATAGTACTGGAGCACACTATAGTCCAGACACAAGTCACATCCCCTCAGCATTGAGAAGACTCACTTCCTGTTCAGATATGGTCATATCTGTGGGGTCATGTATTCCCTTGGTGGCCTTTCCTCTCTCAGTCCTTTTAGCAATGGAGAGTGTGATCAGCTGTCTGTCTGCTCAGTTCTCTGTTCCCTCATCCTCACTGCCTTTACCCTGCCCACACCCCCCACTGTGACCCAGTGGCAATGCTTTCCTTTCAAATTATATGTGAAATTATGCCATCACCATTATGTCCACCCCTTCCCCACCTCTGACCCCAGGTTTCTTACAGCTCATTTCCACAGCCCTGTGACTGTGCCTGGGATCTCACTGATCGACTGTCACCCACATCACCCTCCTCAGGCAAATGTCCCTTCTGAATCTCTGGTTTTCCTCCTGAAACATGAGTAAAACTGCCTCTCTGATCCCTCCAGCATGATCATGCAAAGACCCTAATCTACCCGCCCAATGACGTGGCCTGAGTACACACAGATGGAGCTGCCTCTGCTCGCACCCCCAAAGCCTAGCTCAGCCCTGATACACAGGAGTGCATACTCTATAAAGTGCCTTAAGCCCCAGCCTGCTCTTGGACCAGCCCAGCACCTATGGCTAGAGATGGTGCTCTGCATTTGTGTTTTTAAGTGTGTCAAAATCCTTGACCTGCTCTCGAACATCTCGCCGTCACTTCAGAGAGATAAGTGGAAAGTCAAGAACCAGATGTCAGTGCTCAGCACACACAGCTTGTTTGCACCATCCTCCAGCCCACGCTGCAGTTTGGAAAATAACTACAGAAGCCTCTGAGGTTGTTGGAGGGGAGCTTCACCTGCCAGTCTGGGCTGCCGGATCGCTATAGCAACAGAACATAAATCAAGGAAATGGCCCCTTTTGTAAGTTGGTTAATAGGCACAACATGCTTCTTTAGAAAAGCCCACCATTCTTTCAGTAGAGTGTGATTGAAAGTCAGCCTTCTCTTCAGACACATTCTCATTCACATCTAGTAGCAGCTTGTATGGCCATCCGCGGGCTAATTTATTACCCTTTAAAGATCCGGCAGAGAAAAAACCGCTCTTAGAACAATGTTTACATTCACAGGCGCAAGCACAGAACCACAAAAGAGCATCTTTTGTCCCAGACTTGGAATATTAATCTTTAACCAGGGACTTTAACTTTGCCCCCTCACAGGGTTTCGCTCATTCCCACTCCTCAAAATTTTGCCAGTTTGATTTGCGATTGTTTCTAACATGTGGGAAGAGGAGAGGGAGGCTCCTTCCTATTGTCTCTCCAAACCCTGATAGAGATGAATCGTTTCTCTCACCACCCCCAAGCTTGGAGGATGCTCTGCTTTGAGACAGCTGATAGGAGAGTCAGCTCTCTTTCCCCAGTGGGAGAATCTGACTAATTAACAAGAATCCCAGGGTGCTCTTCACTGAAATGCTGGGACATAAGGGTCACCTAATGGTGAGCTGGCCCTCACCCCACCAAACACCCTGCCCTGCGCATCACTCCCACAAGCCTTCAAGCACAAAAGGAAGATGGGGCACACTCAGCACTTCTTCCAAGTGGAGGGGTCTGCCACTAAGTAAATGGTGAGCATCCCTCAAGGAAGGAACCAGAGCTGTGACCCACCTTCTTTTGAGGTAGAGAAAGACGAGGGGAAACTAAGGAAACAAAAGCTTTGTGGTCTGTCTTTTTTCTGTCTGTCTGTCTGTCTTTCTTTTTTTCTTTCTTTCTTTCTATTTTAGAAGGAGACTATGAGATAAAAAGTACTTGTTAATCAAGAGTGAACATGAGCCGCTCTGTGGAGCCTCCCTTCTCAGATAGAAGCTGGGAGGGAGATTTAGATTTGCCTTCCCCTTTGCCTTCTTAACTCCTCAAGAAACCCAGTCTTCAGGAGCTACCTTCCCTTTGATATGCACACCTGTCTCCACCAGCCAAGAAACACTGGAGAGAACTTGGTTGCTTTTAAGATGGCTGCACCCAGAGCGTCCTTTCAATCCCTGCTACTGTCCTAGGAGAAAGAATGGGCCTTGGCCTGTTCAAGGATGGTCACTTAGCTATTACCTAGAATTCACAGAAAATACCTCTGGGGCCTGAAAGTTACCCCAATTGTAACATAGACCAAGCATAGTGTGTCAGAGGTTCCCCCAAGAGCCATGAGGATGAGGATGGTGGTCATGATGGTGATGGTGATGGCGATGATGAAGATAGAAACTCAGTAGAGAGTCTTCCCAACACTGTCCCTTACCATTGATAAAGATCTCATGGCGAGAAAAAATTGGCTTTCTAAGTTATTCAAAGTCACAGCTCGTTGGCCCTTTATAGTTATTCCCACCACAGACCTGTATCTCTTTGGTAACATCATTATTAAAACGTAGGTGAAAGTGCCAAATGGACTCAGCCCAACTCCTTGTCAGCTCAGCCAGTGATTCCCTTCTATATGCTGCGTTCCTGAGTGTGAGTGAGGTCATAGTGGCAGCATTTTTGCAAAGTCCCCCAGAAAAGTAACAGACAGTTCGGAGTAGTGTAGGCACCCGCAGGCTCTTGGGAAGGTCACCAACAGTGTTGCTATGTGCCTGATGTTGTGGTGCTGTCAATAAGGTTGACTATGAAAAGAATGCCTTTTATCCAGCATACAACAGAACATTTCTAATATTCAAGTAACGTTATGTAGAACCATGAATAAAGAGAGATTGCCCAAAGCGGGAGCTACTCTATCAAAAAACCCACAGGCGGAGAACAGCTGCCTGTGAGAGATGCTGGTCCATTTGCCTGGAGCCCCACGGGCTGAAGATCTGGCAGCTCTGTTGCATCTCAGCCAGGTGGGCTGAGATGGCTCAGGTTGAGCATTCCTGCTGCACAACTGCTTCTCCCATTACTATCCCTGTCCCAACAGCCAGGTGCAATGGTCCCAGCTCACATTCTTAAAGGCTATCCACCATTCTCAGAGTATGATTTGTTTTGTGGGATCTGTTTATTCAGCAAGGCTCATGTTTTTAGCTCCTATATAAAACAGGAAAGGTGAGCAGGGAATAGGTCCCAAAGAAAGTTCATCCTTTCTTCCAGAAAGAATCTCCCTGAAAACCCTCAAAAGACTAGAGCTTATTAAACGGAAATTTAAAAAAACCAAAAACAAAGGAAGGATAAAGTTAATAAAGAATAAAACAATCCTGATTGTGTTGGTTCCTAGGAATGAAAGCGCCACTGAAGAGCAAAAGCAAAGGTAATGACTAACAACTGGAACCAAGAACACAGGGTCTTGTTCTCCCAAAAGGGCAGCACATGTTCTACACTGCTGTTTTGCTCTGTGTGTGCATGTGTGTGTATGTGTGTGTGGGGGGGGGGATGTTTTGGGGTTCTGTGTGTGTGTGTGTGTGTGTGTGTGTGTGTGTGTTCCTACCTCATTGTATCACTGTGACTGAACACCGTGTTGCAGAGGGCTCAGTCTGTGGCCAGTTAGCTTCATGTTTCTGGGCCCATCGTGAAACTGAGCATTATAGTAGAAGTATGTGGAGATGGTAGAGTGTTCACCAGGAAGCAGATGACAGGGTGCAAGTGGTCATGGTCACTTTCATGGTCAGGTTTTATTATCAAATTGACACAAATTACACTAACCTAGGAAGAAGGAATCCCAACTGAAGAATTGCTTCAGTCAGACTCGTCTGTTGCCATGCCTGTCAGGATTGTGGGGGCCCAATTGTAACCAGCTCCAGGTGACCCTGGCTTTGTAATAAAGCTAGAAACCTAATGCACTGCCCACTGCACCAAAGAGCCTACCTAGATAATAAAGTCATGGTTTCTGCTTCAGTTCCCACCTGTGCTCTTGTCCTGACATTCCCCAGTGATGGACTCTGATCTAGAAGTGTAAGCCAAATAGTCCCTTTCCTCCCCAAATCGCTTCTGGTCACAGTCCTTATCATATCTGGTCACAGTCCTTATCCTATCTGGTCACAGTCCTTATCATAGCAGAAGAAGGCACACCAAATCCGTCTCCAAGATGAGTGACCTATTTCCTTTAGCTGTGCTTCATCACCTAAAATTTACACAGCCTCCCAAAATAGTACTACCAACTAGAACCAAGTATTTTTACCCATGAGTTGGTGGTAGGCGTGGGGGTAGGAGGGTAAGGTATTTTATAACTATCCTGGTTTCATTTCATTGACAAAATACCTAGACAGAAAAACAACTTACAAGAGAAAGAATTTACTCAACACCCAATCCCACAGTTATTGTAGGAAAGTCAAAGTAGACTTTAGTCAACGTGCTAATAGCTAGTCACACTACATCCACAGTCAAGATCAAAGAGAAATGGTGGCATGCATGCTTGCTCACTTGCTTGTGCTCAGCTCAGTTTTTCTAATCATACCGGTCAGAACCCCTGCCTAGGTAATGGTGTCACCCACAGTGGGCTGTATCTTCTCACATGAATTATCTTGATTAAGACAATCTCTCACAGTTCCCATGGTGCAACACAATGTACATATTCCCAAGGAAGAACTGAGACTATCTTAGGAGATTCTAGTTTGCATCAAGTTGACAAAGTTAAGCATCACAATATCTAAACTATAACATTATTTAATTCAGTGGTTTTGAAAGGAAGATGACTGTCTAACCTGACCTGTGAACTTATGCCCATCATAAGTACTAGTAATTTTAGAAGTTTTGTTCTTATCTGCATCAATACTACATTAAGTGAGCCTGATATCTCCTCGGCAAGATGTCTCCAAGAAGTATCCACTCCTTGATGCTCTGGAGAGCTTGCCCCATGACACAGAGAGCTGTGCCTCCATGACCATGATATGAGTGGTCCTTAAAGCCTATGTTCAAGATGACTCCTTGATGGTCCCCTATCAAGCCCAAGTTCTTCAGGAATGGTCCATGGAATAGAGACAGAGTGAAACAGACTTTAAAACTCCATCAGGTCATTGTGGACTGTTAGGGGTTCTATCTAAGTAGAATTTATGGATGTTATGAATTCATGATTTGCAGAATGGAATGGTGTGGCCGTGTCTAATACACATCTTTTTCTTTCTCCCTATTTGCAAGTGGTTAAAGATAAAGTAAGTGAGTTCAGGCCTGTTTTTTGACCAACAAATAGCCAGCCCCAGAGCTGAAAGCTGAGATGAGCAGAAGGAAGGAGCTTAGATGCCGTCCAGGCAACTCTACCCTTCCTCCCCACTCCCAGCTGCAGAGCTGCAAACACCACAGCCCAGAAGCCCCTTTGCTTCCCAGCTTAGAGAGTCCTTTCAGTTTAGTTTGGATTTAAACTGGTCAAAGGCATTCCTGCCCTCTCCTTAGAGATGTAATACTATATGAACTCCTAAGAATTGTGTTCTGTTTGTTTTCTTGTAATCTGAAACAGCTTTTATCAAAAACCCAATTCATAAGTACAGGCTAATCTTGTACAGGAAAAAAACGGATCTTCGTGGGGATTTTTTCACATAAGATACCTAACTGTAAAGTATTCCCCTTCTCTTTTTTAGCCCTCTATGCAAGACTCTGTCTACGCCAGTGTTGTGTCACACAGGGGACCAATTAGCACAAGAAGAATCATTCAAAGAATGTTTACCAGCATCCAAAAGGTTCTTCAGAACTTCTTTGATGTTGTCTCTACAGTTTTATTTTTTACTGAGTTTTTTCTTTTAAATGATGGAGTGGCCTGGCTTATTTTAATGCCTGGCAGAGCTATGAAGAACTGCCTTGGCTGATGTGTGTAGACATATGAGAAACATTAATATTTAATTTTTACTCTGTTTACTTTGAGAAACTGCCAGGGAGTGATTCAGATATTCAGCAGAAAGAGGCTTTTCTTTCATGATACAGTACAAAGGACAGCTGAGTACGTGTTCCTTCTTCAAAGCAGGGGCTTGGGGTCGGGAATGGTATTTATTTGTACAGCTTACACAGGGACTACTAGGACTGTGTAAACACGCATATAATTTTATTAAGAGTTGCTACCAAATCTTTTTGTCTAGCTTGTGCTCTGAGCCAGTGATGAGAAGTTCAGGGTGCTAGTCCCGCATTCCTTTAGTTCAACAGTGTCCCTGGTTGAGACTCAAACCGGGGGACAGTGATTTGCACTGTGGTAAGTCAGATCAGTACCTGAGACCTATGCTGTGATTCCAGCAACAGTATAGGGGTCCAACCAGCATCCTCCCCTGCCTCACTCTTCAGTGCTCCTGCTCCAAGGTGATACTACAGGGGCTTCTGAAAAACTTCTTGTCCTAGGGATGAAAGCAAATCATAGTGCTCACCAGTTGCTGCTGGGTGAACCCTGAAGTAGAGCTAAGGCTCCTTTCTTCAGCTGTATTCAGAGTCCCAGAACCTTCTGGGGGAATCTACTTTCATAAAGGTCAGTTGAGAAATAGTTTTGGTTTGGAATACTAGAAAATATAAACAACTCACCACTAGAGTTGCTGTTGTGTCCCACACCAATGGTGCCAGTCACAATGCATTCAGCATGTTCCTCATTCACAGTGGAGTGTCAATATATGCACTTACTGAGCCAGACCTGGCAGATGAAGTGAAGGCTCTTCTAACAAAGGCAGAGGGTTAGCTCTGCTGTAGGAACTATGAGAAAAGCTTTTGTTGCTAGATCTCTTGTGCTTTGTGATAGATAGCTAACATGTATTGGGTGTGATTGGGAATGGGTTGACTGTCTTTGATCTCCTTCATCAAATTCCTTAACCCTTACTGGAAGGATCTTTCAGTTTTTAATGACAGGCCTTGTTACATAGCCCAGGGTGGCCTGAGACTCACTGTGTAGTCCAGCCTGGTCTTGAACTCAGGCCCCTCCTGTCTGCTGGTATCAGAGGCACATAGCACCACTCTCAGCTTTAGTATGGGGAAGTGCATCTCCACTGTCATCTATTCCCAATGGAAGTTTGGGCTTATGAATGGAGATAACCGCTGTGCTTCTAGCAGAGCATGAGTTTGTCTTCTCTTGTCTTGCTTAGTTGTTGCGGCACCTCAGAACATGGCTCACAATCCTTGTTGTTGTGGAGTTAAGCTGTGACTCATATTATTAAATACAGCAATACAGGGAAGTATCAGTTACGGTATCACAATTTTAAAAGTGGTTTGTTTCTTAATGAAATCTGTCTCCTTCATAATCATAGACATTAGGTTAGAGACAATATTTGAGAAAAGGTCACTGCACTTCTGTAGCCTACAAGAGGATCTAGAGATTCTGTTCTAGGAAGTGAAAGATTAGAGAGTGGTCATTCTTTTTTATTTCATTAATTGGTTTTAAATTGTGTGTCTGTCTGTCTATCTGTCTGTCTCTCTGCATGTTTGTGCATATGCACAAATTTGATGTTGCCTATGGATGCTAGAAGAGAACATTAGATCCCCCAGAGCTAGAGTTACGATGGTTGTGAGCTGCCCACCTTGGGTGCTGAGAACAGAACTCGGGTCCTTGGCGAGAGCAGCCCTCACTATTAGTTCTACCTCTCCAGCCCAGGAGTCATTCTTTCTCTCCAGTTTTGACTGTTGGAGAGTCAAGATAACTGTATGAGTCTATAATCTACCTAAACCGTGTGTGTTTATGTTTATTTTATTTTTATGTTTATTTATATTTCCATAAAGTATAATTAAACCTATGCATAGCATTTCCTGGCTGTCAAGTTGATTGTTTATTCATTGGATTCTGTTTCAACACCATGTTCTATTCATTTTGCATCTTCATTCTTTCGTTGCTTATGCCTTAATAAGATATGATTGAAGAGTAGATATTATCATATGAAATAATGCAAGACCCCAGTTCTAATTTTATCTGTTTGCACAACTGTTGCTACAGTGCCTATAATAAATACTCCGAAGGCAAAAGAGGATACTGTTTTCGGCAGCATGTCCTTGCATTAGAGTGTGATCAGCACAAACATAAACATGTTGCCTGTTGTGCAACATCCAGTGTGAAGCTGTGCACTGTGAAGTAACTTCACATATATGTTTTTGGAGGAAGGAGGGTGCCTATGGCTGAGCAGTATGAACTGACACAGTCTAGTCTTTGAATCATTAATTCGAATGTTAGAAGAACAATGACTGTCTAAGTCTGGTGCTCTTTGAGTCACTTAGAGGGCCAAGGAGATAAAGCATCACAGTGCTTGTAGCCCAGAAGCACCCTGTAGGAGGAAGGCAGTTGTTGAAAATGGCAGTGGACATAGTTTCCTGTAACTGTCATAAAGGCTTGGTAAAGGAGGAACCACACTGATTCTGGGAAGACAGAAGCACTGTATACATCCTTATTGGCTGGGTTCCTTCCATCTGTGTGACTTATAAAGAAGAGACATTTATTACAGTTCTGGAGCCTGGAGATTCAATGCCTGACATGAGCTGCCCTCTGAGTCCAAGATGTGAGCCTGTTACTGAATCCTGTGGTGTCAGAAGGGTTAAAGATATGATCTCGCTGGGAGGAAGATGCCTGTAACCCTTTTATAAGAGGACTAGCATCCGCCTTGCAGTGGAGCTCCCCCACATCCTAATCTTTGAGTTGTAACTTTTCTGAGATACCAAAGTCAGAGTACAGCAAGCCAAGCATGGGGAGGAAGCAGGAACCAGAGCCATCCCTCATTGTCAGGGTTGGGAGTGGTACTGTAGCTTTGGACAATAGTCTGGCCATTCTCAAAGGTTGAAGTGTGGAATAACCATGGCAACCAGCTACCCCATTTCTAAGATATATGTATAGAAACTGAAACATAGCTGCCTTTAAACTTGAACTAGAAATGTTTGTAGCTTTATTTATCACTGATGAAAGAGGAGAAATACAACTTAGCTCCATTGTCAAAACTGATAGATAAATCAACATGATTTATGTAAATGGAGTATTACTCAAGCTTAAGGAAGTAAGCTTCCAATACATTGTGCAATTCAGAATCACTTAAATACATAACCTATGTGAGAGGGTTCAGTCAGGCAAGACCACATGTGTGAGAACATTTAGATGGCATCCCACAGTAAGATCATATGACAGAAAGCTACTTTGGCAGTCTGGGACAGGGAAGAATAAGAAGTCACTGCTAATGGGAATCATGTTTCTTTGGGAATGATTAAAATATTATATAATTAAATAATGATTGGTGTTGTACACCTTTGTGTCTATGCTTAAAATGACCGAATTGTATGCCTTAAAGTGGTAAAACTTATCTTATCTGAATTACATCTGAAGAAAAATGTCCTGGGCTGGGTATCATGGTGTGTATCCTACAGGCATCATATAAAAACAAAATAAAACGAAACAAAAACAAAAATACATTTTCTGAATCTATTTAGATGATCACGTGATTTTTGTCTTTAACTCCATTTATGTGGTATATTCTGTTTACTGGCTTTTATCCCTGGGCCCACGTGATC